>OW679200.1:116558577-117140128 GCA_940337035.1 Agriotes lineatus | reverse complement strand
AGTCCCAATAAATGTACAGCGAC
Organism: Agriotes lineatus; assembly: GCA_940337035.1. NCBI lineage: Eukaryota > Metazoa > Arthropoda > Insecta > Coleoptera > Elateridae > Agriotes > Agriotes lineatus. The sequence continues at coordinate 117,140,105 of OW679200.1, read as the reverse complement.
GCCTATAATTGGCCTAACAGATGTTGGCTGAGTACGAAGTAGAAAAAAGTAAAGAATGATATTTGTGGGTTACTGTTTTTGCAATTACGAATCAATACTAACCACGCTACAACTTTACGATCAACTTACTTTAAAAGGCTACGTAACTGATATCGTAGAAAAGGCATTAATTTGTACTAGCCGACGAAAGCATAAATTACCTGAAAAATTCTACATAGCAGAGATTTCCTTCAACTTTAAAAGCCCAGAAATCAACACAGAAAAATAGTAATAATTTTTAAAAGCAGAAATTTACTAGAGGACCTTTTACCATACCAGTTTCAACAGCGATAAGCCTATACCCAGAACATTTCCACGATTTCCAAAATTTGGATACTTAAGATTTCCACCACAAAAGCACGCTTTATTGAATTTGGAAACCAACAACGACATTCTCCACAACAGGCGAAATTTTCTATCCCACCAGCAGCAAATGCACAAAAGTTTTCTCAACAATTTGGAAATCAACAGAAACCAAATATAAATATATTCAAACTCAGAAATTTACCGCAACCAAAACCAACACCAATGGACATACGCTCCGAAAATGGTAGGCAATATTCGCGAGTTAGTTATTCTCAGCCGAGAACAATTTGGGTCGTATCGAAAAAACAAAATGCCCCCGGAAGAACCAAGTGGAGACTAGTGATAGGTTATAGGAAGATACACAAGAGAACTGTAGATGACAAGTTTGCTATACCTAATATAAGTGATATTTTGGATAAGTTAGGAAAAAGTCAGCATTTTACAACTTTAGACTTGGCCTTAGGACTTCATCAGATAGAAATGAACCCATCGACCATGAAAAACAGCATTTTTGATAGATATTGGACACTTCAAGTATACACGCTTACTGTTTGGTATCAAGAGCCGGTCAGCGACCTTCCAAAAATTAATGAACAACGTTTTATGAAAACTGCAGAACGAAATCTTCTCAGTATACCTGGACGACATTTTTATTTATTCAGATCCGCTTCAAGAACGCATTCAGGATATCAAGAAAATTGTCCAACGTTGTAGAGCGAAACATCCTAAGGTAGAGCTCGATAAAAGCCAATTTCTACGTAGAGGTAAATTATTTAGGTCACCAAATAACATCCTGTGGTGTAGAACCAGATCCAAACAAAATCATAGCCATACAAATGTTCCAATACCTAATACTCGAAAAGAAACCAAAGGCTTTTTAGGACTGCTAGGTTATTACAGGAAATTTAATGTTTGCAAAATTAACAAAACCGCTAACAAAGTGGTTAAAGAAAAACGCTAAAATTGAACATAATACGGACGAATTTATTAACTCATTCGAAACAGCGAAACAAAAATGTCCCAAATTTTAAAATATACAGATTTTACAAGACCATTTGTACTGACAACTGATGTATCAAACGTAGCATTTGGAACAGTACTATATCAAGAACATAAGCTCCGATTTACCAATCGCGTATGTATCGAGGAGCTTAAATGATTCAGAGAAAAGATACAGTGCAATTGAGAAAGAATTTTTGGCAATAATTTGGACTACTAAACATTTGCAGCCATATTTACACCGACATGCATTTACCATAGTTACTAATCATCGACAACTTCAGTGGCTTCACTCACTAAAGGAACCTAACTCGAAATTATCTCGATGGCGAATAAAATTGGAAGAATTCGACTACAATATTTATTATACCTGCATCAGAATCGCCGTTTAAAGCACGCCTGAGCGTGCGAAAACAGGCGATTAAAGCACGCCGAGCTTTAAAGGTTGTCAAGGAAACAAGGTATATAGGTAACATTATAACTTCATCGCTATCTTTATTTTGCTGACACGACTGAATGCAACAATGGACGTGGACGCGACAAAAACGTAAACAATTCTCGTAACTATAGTAGCAATATTATTAAGCCCTCTCGATTTATCACGACAAAAATTATTTCTAAGTTTTTAGTGCGTAATTTATTTCAAGTATTGCAGATATAATAAAAAATAGCGTAAAGTATTCGTGGATAACCGGTCTTTAAAACACTTGCTCTATTTCGAGCACTCCGGCTACGCCGTCGTGCTCGAAAACTCGCGCGTGTTTTAAAGACCTTTTTATCCACTCATACTTTAATATACTATTATGTTCGACTGCATCATAAAGGCGTTGTTTATGAAACAGTTTTGAATCCATAAAGTAATACTTTATTTTACTAGTACAATAATTTAAAAATAAATTCGACTGGACTGCCACTGTCAAATAGATGTTACAATAAATGTGCACATAATATGCCATATTTGAGCAAATTTCAACATTCACAAGAAACAGTGTTTGTAAATGAAGAATCAGCGGTAGGGTAGCCGTACATAATGCTCTTTAGTGGGCTGGCCTCTTTATGCGGACTCGCTTCCTAACGGTGGCTCGTTCATTTAAATAGGCGCGCCCACCAAAGTAAGACATTATGTAATTATATCATAAATAGCTATTTTCTTCAAACGTCAGTAAAATGTGACATTATACTGCTGGATTGATAATGCTAAAGTGTCACTTCATTGCCATTGCATCTAAACATTATCTCTCTTCGTCAGCCGCAGATAAAGTTATTATCTCCGCTGACGAGCTGAGATAATAGTTATTTACTATACAAGTGAGATAACAGCATCATTAATATACGTGTGTGTAAGTTACAAACGAGTGCGTAGCACGAGCTATGTAAGCACACAAGTATATTAATGATGCATTATCACACATGTATTGTACAAAATTTTATCTACGACTACCTAAAATTGAGAAAAGTGCATTAAGAGAAGTGTCAGATCTGTCATTTTCAAAAATATTTTAGTAGGCAAATGTCATTATGTCATTCATTTGACACGATTTCAGTTACGTAATGAAACCATTACATAACTGAGTGGTGTAATGAGCTTCATTACCTAACTGAAATGAGTGACGTAATGCGTTACTTATCCCACTGGAGTAGATAAAGTAAATTAGTTAAATCATTTGAAATTCCTAATTTGGTGGAATTTGCTAGTTGAAGCGGATTATACTGCTTAGTTTCTAAATCTGACATATTAAAAGCTGCAATGACTAAATAAGATTTACTCAAGGAACTTGTACATAATTGCAAAATTAACGTAATTAAAGGGGGTTGACAGACGAATAATTACAGATTTTTTGGGATTTTGTTCACAACGTTGTTTATAGTAAAGCCACAGTAACACTCTCCAAAGCAAGCTACATTTATCAGTGTACCTCATCTCTACCCTAAAATAACTCCTAATTTCTTAAATAATTGAAGAAGAAATACTATTATTATTCGGGGTAAAATTATCTTTATTTTCAAACGTCATAAAAGTGACAACTAATGTGACTTGACTGACAAGGTACAGGTCACAGAAAGTAGATTGGGTGTCAAGATAGGTCATGAAAGGGTCTGTGATCATATTTGATGAATTGGCAATATGTGGAAAGTTGTCAAAACATACAAAGTTAGGTTATATTTTAAATGACAAGTAAACAGCAACGGTGGGTAGAGGGATTTCGTTTGCGCAGTGACTAACGTCATATGACAGATTCTTTGTGTTTTAAAGTGTGGAAATTGCTGTTGCTGGAATAGAAGGTTTAGCAGAGCCTGTTTGTTCAACGTACATCATTATTTCTGCAATCCTATTAACATTCAAGAACTGATAATATACCATACCGCAATGTTGCGTAAGCCTCTGATTTATTGTGTCATTTAGCTTAAATAACGTTAACAATTTAATGTCAATATGATAGATGTAAAAATGTTACCAATACGAAACTTGAAAATTACTAGATTCTAACATTAGTTCCGATTTTCACCGCGTCCCAATGTTCTTTCTGTTACAGTGCCTTTATATAGACAGTGGCGACAATGGGGTGTCCTATTTTTGATTGGCTCCCTAAATCACGTGATTTTAGCCTCCATGTTTAGACTAAATCACCTGTGATTCGTGTTATACTTTTGGCAGTACTGAAGTGTATTGTAAGTTTATGTCAAATTCGAGGTTAGTAGGTTAGGTTTTGCTTCAGTTTTGACACAAACTGACGCAAATCTTAACTTACAAATCTCGAATGTTTTCAGTACTGCCAAACGTAAAACACGTATCATAGTCGACTCTGATCACGGATTTAAGTGAACACCCGTTAAAAATTTGCCTAAATATGGCGGCGGGGGTGTGGCTTAGTTGTATTGTCGCCACCGTCTATATAAAGGTACAGTGCCTTTATATAGACAGTGGTGACAATGGGGTGTCCTATTTTTGATTGGCTCCCTAGATCACATGGTTTTAGCCGCCATGGCTAAATCAAGTGTGTTATACTTTTGGCAGTACTGAAGTGTATTGTCAGTCTATGTCAAATTCTAGGTTAGTAGGTTAGCTTTTGTTTGTTATTTGACACTGACTGAAGCAGATATTAACCTGCAAATCTCGAAGGTTTTCAGTACTGCCAAACGTAAAACACGTATTACAGTCGACTCTGATTACGGATTTAAATGAACAACCGTTGGAAATTTGCCTAAATGTGGCGGCGCGGGTGTGGCTTAGTTGTATTGTCGCCACTGTCTATATAAAGGCACTGTATATAAAGGCACTGTCATTTCTGTTACAGTCCGTTTATATACAACAGTCTGGCCATATGAAATGTCACTTATGACATAAGACAGAATATGGCCGCCTCCAGTGGCGGGTCAAAAGCAGTGGCGGGGTTGGTGTTGGAAAATAGCTTTATTAAATAAATGCTTAGTATAAGTAAATATATGACTAAATAGTAAAACAAACAATGTCGTATCAATGAAATATTATAAATTTTATTTACAGTTAGTGCTCACATAAATAATAATAATTCTACAGAACTTAAAGTGATCCCAGAACTACTAAAACAGTGAGTATACAGTCTAATACGCTTAAAATTACTTTTCATAACTTCCCACTTAATTTATATAGCCTACATTGTGCATTGCCACAGAAGTACAACTGTATTTGCTTCGTTGTGTATTTTGCTTTTTCGTTTTCGTTTCAGCTATTCTTAAACTATCACCGATAACTTTGGATATAATAAACTTATCTAATTGATTAAAAGTTGCAATATGTGTTACATCAACAATATGCATTTTATTTATATAAAATGCTTTTACATTTATTTATTTATTTAATATGTCGCTAACAGGCCGAAGCCCAATAACAAGCAACAATCAACAATAATACATATACAGACAATGACAAGAAATTAAAAATGATAAATTATACAACTAGAAAATAAGCAAGCAATCATCTCATTAACATAATATAACTTAACCATATACATTTTGATCTTCTATACTCCTCTGAGTTTCATCAAGAATCTTCACAATCTGTGTCTTAAATTGATTTAGAGACATAAAAAATATATCCACGTATTCACAAGAATTTATAAAATGCATCATCCTATATACAGGTGAATTGATCAAATAATTGGTTCGTATAACAGGAATAAAAAATGTTAGAACTGACCTATGCTGATAAGAAGGTATATTAAATTTAAGGAGCTGCAACAGTTGTGGTGAATCTATTAGAGAACTTACAATTTTATACAAACATATAGAATCGCTTACACATCTTCTAGTTTCTAATGTTCGAAAGTTGAAATCACTAAGTAATAGAAGGTACGGCCTGGTAGTCGGGTATATTCTATGCTCTTTGTAATATAGATATCTTAGCAATTTTTTTTGCACTTTTTCTATCTCGTTTTTAAGATAATTGTAGTAGGGAGACCATATAATGGAACCGTATTCTAAGTGACATTGTCAGGTCATTTTGGTATTTTAATTAGCCACCTAGGCTTTAGGGCAGCGTGCCCGTATGCTAAACCCTTTTAGTTACTTATTTGGCTCCATCGCCTAATTCCATAATTATGATTTTGCACATATTTGGCCCCAAACGCAGTATTTCTCGTCAGTTGGAGCACCCCTTTGCTGGTACTTTGGCAGCCGGGTGTTATCACTCGCAAGAATTCCGAACCTTAGAAATCACGCCGTTGAGGCGACTGCGATTCTTCGTGCTATCTTTGTTACCTGAACTTATTTGTTTTATTGGGCGCATCGCCATTGGCTGTCGAGAGTCACGTGGTAACGCCGTTTTGGCTCACGCCACTGCAGGGGTCGTAACACTGCTTGCTTGGGCAGTTCAGCTCTGGCCGTTGATCGAAGGAGGTCGCGTGTGATTGTGCGAGTGGCACGTCTTTACGCCAAAGCGTAGGTGTGTGAAAGGCTTCACGGGGCCAGTTCTGCGTTTGTGAGAAAGGGGGCTTTCCCTTTGCAACTCGCTGTTTTCGAGGATCTTTCTAGGCAGGACGAAGTAGGCCTCTTTGCCGCCGTAAGTGTGCTCTCAGGAGAGCGTCCTAACGCCGCCATCTTGGCGGATGCCAGCCCGTTTACACCAGATGCCGTGTTTCGGCGATTTAGCTGCCACAGACTGTCGCCTTCTACCAACTGACTGCACGCAACTCTCATAGACCGTCTACGGACTAAGGTATTTGTAATTACAACCATTTAAACATATTAACTGTCGCTTGTGCGAGCGGTGGTGCTTTTGTGCTCAACTTTGTGTGGGCGGATGCATGCCCCTTGCTTGCTTGTCGCGGCTTTTAATGCCGGTTGGAGGCCACCATGCTTCAAGACGCTACTTTGGTAGCCTACTAGTAAGTTCATGTGCGCGAGTTTTACGTTTCATCGCCTAAATAGCTAAAGAACTCTGCGCCTATGTTTTGGTGTTACGTTTTTGCTAACTTTTAATTCAGTAACGTTAGGTGCGCGAGCTTCGCTATATTGTACCGATTAATACATAAATGGAATCAACGCCTTGCCGTGCTGAGCCTGGCGCGCCCTAATCTGTTCGAGCTCTTTGTTTATGTTTGCGAGGGCTTTGTGCTTTGCTTATCAGGTGTTAACCGCAGCCAACGACTGCGTGGGCGACGTAGCAGGGGCTGGCAACTATTCCAAATTCGCATGCTTTAGTGAGGCTATGTTAGCCCCTCTTTCTGGTCAAATATTGCAGTCACGCTGCCCCGCTGCCTAACGAGTTAGGCCTTCAATTAAATCGTCGCGCAATTGTGCGGCGTCGTGCTTTGCTGCTAGCTACACTGCTCCCGTTGCCTTTGCAGGTCGGCGTCTGTTATCGCGAACTAACGCGCCCTTTTCCGGAGTGCGTATTTCTAAACTGTACTCTAATATGTAAAGTGTCGAGCCCACTGCGGCCGGCCCCCCATAGTGTGTTGTTTACTAGCATAGCGCGTCCATCAGCTGGTGCTTAACGTAAGAAATAACATAAAGTAGGGACAAGAAATCAGACGACGTGCGCCACCAAACAAATTTTAGTGACGACATAAATACCACCATTAGATTTACAAGACCGATATTTATTTTCTTCTTTACAGCTCATTTGAAATCATGCGTTTGGTTTAAGCTTAATCAATTATCAATGGAAAATTTACAATTTAAGCTAAATTAAAATTTGCTTGGTGGCGCACGTCGTCTGATTTCTTGTCCCTACTTTAAGCTTGGCGGCACGATTTGCTGCCCAGATGTAGTTATCGACCAATAGACGCATATTTAATTAAGGGACGTATTATTCCTATTCGACCTGTGCATGCTTTGTTTCAGATAGCGCCTTTTACAGTGTAAAAATTGGTGTACGGCGAAACGTGAGAGATCAGAGCGTGTAAGTAGATCCAGTGGTTGCGCAGTCTCGGCCCAAAGAGTCCCAATATTACCATTCCAGTATTTGCGACCACGAAATTGTTATTTGAGCTTGCAGCTCATGAGAATTCTTATCGACGGAGTATCTTGAATACTTCGCTCCCGTTTAACCGCCCAGGCCCGGTTATTCGAATTAAGACAGGCTTGGTGGCGCCCTCATAATTTTGACGTACTAGATATATATATGCCTCAACACGCTTGCCCAGAACGTATCGTGTGACTCACGCCCGACTCCCTGAGCGTTCCAGCCGTGGCCTTTAGCCTGTTTCTAGCAAATCTCAGGGCAAGTGTGCCAGTTTTCCAGGACTGATTCCGTGGTGCGATGCTCACCTTGGGTGGGTGTCGTAAATTTGTTTTAATACCGTAACAACATCTAACATACACATTGTACAAGTAAATAAACTATGATATCTGGTTGAATCCTGCTGAATTACGCAGTATAAATCCGAGCATTTAGTAAATTGGAATATATGGTGATTATATGTCAATTTTGCATCAAACCAAATGCCCAAATCCTTTGTAGTAGTCACCCTTTCTAAGTTCTCCCCTTCAATTGCATAACTATAAACAATGAATTGTGGCTTACGCGTATATGACATGCAACTACATTTTTTAATATTTCGAAGTAGGTGATTTTGTTTGCTCCATGGCACAACACGATTTAGATCCTCTTGTAGTTTTAAACAATCATCAGCTTCTGTTATCTTATATATATTTCTAAAAGTCCTGACTGACTGACTCATCAACGCCCAGCCCAAACCCTTGGACCTAGAAAGCTGAAATTTTGCACAGAGGTTCCCTTTATGATGTATACAAGGAATAAGGAAGGATATTTCGAAATTCAACCCCTAAAGGGGTAAAATGGGGGTTCCAATTTTGTATGGAAAAATAATATTAAATAGACATTTCGACTTGAAACTTCGTAGGAGTACTCCTAAAAACAAATAAGCAAACACGTATTTGATTTTCCGAAAATCAACCCCTTAGGGGGTGAAATGGGGTAAGTAAGCCTAAAAATCGATATGGGTGTCGTTATTGAGGTTTATTGGGACGTTGATTGCGAAAATGGCATTTATTTTTAAGTCCAAGACGGTGAACATGACATAAGGGAAGAAACGGGACGGGACGGGACTAGACTGGACGGAACGGGACGGACTGGACGGGACGGGACTGAGCGGGACGGGACTGGACGGGAAGGGAAGGGACGGAACGGGACGGGACGGGACGGGGCAAAGCGGGACGGGGCGGGGCGGGGCGGGACGGACGGGACGGAAAGGAAAAAGATGGGATGGAAGGGGAGGGGATGGGATGGAAGAGGAGGGGCGGGACGGGACGGGAAGGGACGGGACTGGACGGGAGGGAAAGGGGCGGGACGGGACGGGAAGGGTCGAGACGGGGCGGGGTGGGGCGGAACATTATTTAATACACAAATAACGAACCTCGCGCGAACGAAGTCGCGGGTAAAAGCTAGTTGACTTATATAATTTGAAATCATCCGCAAAAATTTGTTATTCTGAGTTGTTTATGCATTCCGGCAAGTCATTTAGATTCTATTCTGACTTTTTATGTTATTCTAATATGCTCGATTAACCTGTTTGACCACAAGCCCCGCTTTTTTATTTCTAGGGAAGCTTTTCACCTTAATACCATGTTCAGACCAATTTTTGCATTAAAATGCACGAGACTCCATACCTAAAATTTAAACGTCGATAAAATCAGTTCTTTGGACGGCTAATGTAATTTTATAATTTGACCACTTGTTTATAAAGACATTGGTATTTTCAATGGCTGTAGGCTCCGAAGCAGACGATAAGAAAGTAAATAATGTTAGAACAGCATTATCCTTAAGTCTTTTTTGCCACCAACTCGTGCTTTTTCACACATACAATCTGCAAAATGCTTTTTGCAAATTCTTGAATTTCCATTCGGGTACCAATTTTCTCCATTAATTTTTTTGTCCATAAGTTTCGTCTGTCCTTATTCCTAAGGAAAGCTTCCGTTAGCACACAGTTTTCAGATTTGCTTTTGCATTAGACTGCAAACTGCACAGCAAATACCTCATATCTGAAGAAAAATTTTGAAATTGATAAATTTCTTTAAACCTTGTCAGCTTACCGTTAATAAATTATAGTTCTAGTTGTTTCCAAATATTATGATCAGTTTTTAACTATATACTCGCATTTTAAACGATTTTTGTTGATTGAATGTCAACTTATTTTATTTGAGTAAATGTGACTTTGACATTTTTGAAATTTAAATCTTATTGTCAAAATGACGCAAGACATAAAATGGCGGCACCAATGGGAATCGTGACCATATATGGCCAGACTGTTAACGTTAGTGTATATAAAGCGACTGTACTTTCTGTAACCTGTAAATGCGTTACTTTTATGCCTAGACATAATAGTATATTAAAGTATGAGTGGATAACAAGGTCTTTAAAACATGCGCAAGTTTTCGAACACGACGGCGTAGCCGGAGTGCTCGAAATAGAGCAAATAGACCAGTTATCCACGAATACTTTACGCTATTTTTTATTATACCTCCAATACTGGAAATAAATTACGCACTAAAAACTTAGAAATAATTTTTGTCGTGATAAATCGAGAGGGTATAATAATATTGCTACTATAGTTACGAGAATTATTTACGTTTTTGTCGCGTCCATGTCCGTTGTTGCATTCAGTCGTTTCCTTGACAACCTTTAAAGCTCGGCGAGCTTTAATCGCCTGTTTTTGCACGCTCAGGCGTGCTTTAAACGGTGATTCTGATGTAGGTATAATAAAAAAGTGATTACTTTTACGCCGGCGGAGTAAAAGTGTTTAAAAACTTGATTAGCTTTCAAATATTTTTGATATTGGCCCTTTTGATCGTCAAGAATTGACGTAGACGTCAATTCTGGATAATCGTCATTTTCGAAATATGTATTTTATTTATTTATATTAGTTCCGGCTTTTGAAAATACAATAGCATATGCTATTCGGCGTAAAAGTGATATACTATTATGTGGCTCGGCTGGACTTATCTTTCTCGCAAGCTCGGCAGTCATTTGCACCGAATAACATAATATACTATTTTAAAAAAAGATCAAGCAACGCGAATATTGATGCCTTATCCAGAATTTCAGCCAATCTTATTATAACAGAAACCCTCCAAAGACTTCAAGAACGGAAAACAACAGAAGCTGTATTGAAACAATCCAGCGAGGCATTAATACATACCACGGAGGAAATAACAAGAAGTAAATACTACTGGGATAGTTTAAAACGTTCAAGAATGATTAATTCATGATATACTCGTAAAAAATCTGAATACGACAGGAACCTAACCAAAGCCCCGTTAAGCGGAAAAGCCGTCCGAACAAATATTTGCCGACGCAATTCAAATCGACGAATCAACGTATTTAACAATAATTGACGTATTTTCTAAACTGTCCAAAGCATATACTATTGAATCAAAAACAGCAACCATAACTGCCGAAAACCTATTAAAATTATCTTCTCACTGTGGCGTATGGAGTAAAATTTAATTATAACGTTATACTGAATTTTTCCTAACGTAATCACAATTCTCAAGGTAAGGTTGAAAGATTGCATTCGACCTTAATCGAACATTATAGATTGTTAAGTACCGAAATACGAAAATACAAACCCCATACTCGTATAGCGCATGCAACCGTTGCTTATAGTATCACAACTGATTCAACAACAAGATATTCTCCATATAAAATTTTATTATGCCATGCAGACAGTAGGAAGCCATTCGACTTATTCTATCAAACCAATATTTTTAAACTATGTAAAATCTCACCAATTTAAATAATTTACAAACAAAAATAAAGACAAATTGCAAACTTCGAAAGAACCCATTATCGACAAAAGAAACGTAATATGAAAAAAAACCACAATTCAAAGCAGCACATTAGAAACAAGAAAAGCATTAAATACGAGGGACCCTACACTATTCAGGAAATCACCCCCGAAAATATTTCTATATCATATCCATATAATAATGCAGAAGACTACAAGCCGTGTTTACACAACTAAAAGTACCACAGTTGCAATCGACCATTTCTATTTTCGGGTTTTTGTAAACAAACTTTCCAGTACTCTTAATAGCGATATTATCACAGAAACAAATTATTTATTATGCCTATTTACTGTGTTTTTTAAAACTACGCAGGCAGCTTGAAACGGAAGTCAATTTTCTTTAATAGTCATATCTCGTCGATGAATGCTGCCAAGCACCCAAGCAAAAAAGCCGTACATTTTGACATAGTGTAAAAGCGTCTTCGATGCTTACGCTACATAACCTAACCTATAAATTTCTTCCCTCGTGTTTCCTTTATGTTGATTAGTCTTCTACACACAACAATAACTAATGTCTTTTAGCAGTGGCTACAAGTATTAATTCTGTGATATTGGTCTACTGTGCATCAGATAATTGAAGTACAAAGCAAGGTAAGGGAATAGCGTTGTTCAGATTTCCCAAAAATTTGCAACAACGAGATTATTGGTCTAAATTTTGCAAAAGCAAGAATTTGGCTCCGACTAATGCATCACGGTTATGCCACAAGCTGAAAGGAGTTTCATTCGTAAGTTATTTGTCCTCTTATAATCTATAATGTGTGTTACAATTTATAAATTCTAGCAGGAAACCGAAGAAGCAATGGGACGCTACCGAAATCGCAAAGCAAGTTGTTGCACTTCTATTGCAATCCAATGACTTTAAAGTTATCGTAAATAAAGTAATTTCCGACACGTTGTACGACTTGAGGCAAGAAGTAAAAGCGGCTTGTGCGAAGGTTGCTTCGTTTGAAGCCAAATTGGAAAAAGTAAATCGTATACTGGACAGTATGTAACATTATATATTGTTTGTGTAAGGGTCCTGATATGGAACACATCATGTTTTTAAAAGCATGACCGCTGCGATAAGTGAAAAACGCAGGTCTATAAGCAGGATAAGCAGCGGGAAAAATATAATAAGATAACTCGGAATGTATCGCCTATTAACATTTTCGGCAGGCAACAAGCTGCGGCTTCGCCTTGGCTTGTACTTGCCTACCTCAAATGTTAATCTCTGCACTCTTCCACACCACTATGAGGTAGAGTTGACGGCACGTTTTTTTTATATGGTATCCCCAGGAGGCCTATTCCACATGTCACAAAGAAAGTTGTTGACGCTGCTGTTAAAAATTGGCTCCAGAACTGTGTTGAAGTGGTAATGTATCACTTAAAATCGTGTACTTTGGTTTCAAAGTGCCAATTACACGCTCCACGTGAATTCTCACATTGAAATTGCATATACACTATAGTTTTTTTATCTTGTTACAGCACATATTACGTGCAACGTTTTTTCATGAGTGTTTGAAATTTTGATAACATTTGAAATAAATGAATTTTATAGTTGCCGCAGTGGCATCTATGAAATTAGTTTATTTCAAATGTTACCAACATTTTAAACACATGAAAAAACGATGCACGTAATATGTGCTGTAACGAGATAAAAAAACCACAGTGTATATATTTATTTTTATAATGAATAATCATTACATTTTAACTGCTACTATTTGGCACTCACTCCAGTGCCTCCTGTAATAAAATAATTTATTATTAGGTAATTTAATACTAATTTTTTAATATTTACTACCACTAATTCTTCTTCCACTACAGTAGAATTGTTCTGCAAATTTTGAACAACATGGCAAATTAGTTGTTACAGATAATAATAATAATAAGGTTTATTGAATTGAATAACTGTACATAAGTTATACATAATTAGTTAGGTTGTTATTCTAATATTTTAATATTTATAATTTTTATTATCTATCTTATCTCATTTTATATTTCTACTTATTAGTTATTTCAATAAACTAGAAAATATTTGATTTTGTACACGTAAGCCACTCACAAAAGCATAGCTTGTGCGTGAGCAACTCACGTAACTTAAATTTAATGTGATACTTCTCTACAGGAGATAAGATTGAGATGACAAATTGCAATAAAATTGGGAATTAATTAAATTGCTCAATTTATTTAAAATAGTGATATTTAATAAAACATTATTTTTAAGAACTAAAGTAAATACTTACAATTAAGAAATGTTTTTAAATACTTTGTAAATGCGATGAAATTAATTATCTGTATGAGATGGCAGTTTTATAGTACCTTTAAAAGAGGTTTTAGTAAAGTTTTCGAAAATTAATTTGGAAGGATTGCGGAAACTCCACAATTATCAATTGAAAAAAAAATTGCAATAATACTAGCAGTCTTTTAAATCTCGTGGGTAGAATATGTTCAGGAAATTTATTGACAAATATAAATGTGTAATAACATTACCGTTTAGTAACGTGATAAAATCACCATTCTATCATCACTGTTGCCGGATTGGTCATATAAAACGAAATAATAAGATTAGGTACCCCTACTTAATATTTACAAATTATTTTTGATAACCTACCAACAAAGAGCCTACGGTCGCATTAGCTTCAGCTTCAGTTGCTTCCACTTCAGAAGTGTTAAGCACCTCGATGACGCCCACATCCTACAAAATAAACCTTGACACATTAGTGTGTGCTTATATTATTAATGATCAAAATTCACTTTAAAGGTTTTACAGTAATCTGTTGACTCTTGCTGTTAAAACTCAAGTCAAACATATCGTCATCAATGGTCTGTAATAAGTAAGTTGAATTAAAAGGATGAATTTACAATGTTTTAATTTTGACAGTGTACTCAGAAATGGTTTGAGCACTGGTATGCTTATGCATCATTTAAAATTTTTCATATGAATTTGTTTTATTCTGATTCACTTTTCTCGCTCCTCAAATCATTTCCGAGTCGTTTTAGTGTTTTATGTACAAGCAATGTACAAACCAGCAAGTCCTCTATTTTCAGTTTCTTTGGTGGAGGAACAGTATGAGGTCTGCTGGCCACATGTGATACATTAACAGATGACATAAATAATTAATGTTTTTAATTATAGTTACATGGTAAATTCGCTAAAAGCACTAACTTTTTTTAACTGTATTTAAATTTCGCTCCAAATTAACTATACAAGTTTCAAAAGGCGCGTGCGCATTGTTGAATATAAAATATTAGTCAAATTCGCCGATCTTCTATGTTTTCATATTTAATAAGAGACTTTCATTTTAGTTTTTTGCTCAGGATTATATTTGTTGTTCTTGTATTATAATGAAATGGAAAAAATCTTATTTCTTTTGTGAATTTCATTTAGGGATAAAAAAAATCATGTATTTTTGAAAACTAAAAAATTTTAATACGAGTTTGGTTGAAATGTTTGTTTGAACATTTACTAGAAAAGTTCGGTTCAAAAAAAGTATGGTTTATACAGCCCTACATACAGTGTGCTCAAAGTTAAAGCTACGATTTCGATTATATTAGCATTTGTAGTACTGTTCACGTAGATTACGATGGCAAAAACAGAAAAACAATTGAGAATCAGACTTTCGAGTTATTCGCAAAATTTACATTTTTTGAAATGGAACAACTTATTCCATAGGAGTATTTACAATAAGCAATTTTTAATTTTTGTGAATAATTTGAAAATCTGATAATCAATTGTTTTTATGGTTTCGCCATCGTGATCTATAGGGCATTCAGTAAACACAAAAACAGTTTAATTGTTTTTGCTAGATGCTAGATTAACCTATTTGTTTTAGTAACTTTTTGTAAGTACATTCCAAGACAAAGATGCATTTTGGAAGTACACTCATGAACTTTTGGAAATCAAAGGCCACTTTTATTTTTATGTTTACTGAACAGACTATACGTGAGTTATACTACAGATTTGCTAATTTAATCGAAATATTGATAACAAAGTTAGCAATACTGGACAATTAACTTTAAACAGCCTGTATATTATACCATATAAGCAATACATTTATTTAGTAAAAAATGATTTATTATAACCAATTATTTAATCAAATTAATTTACACTAATTATTTAATCTTACCGCTTGCTTCTTTTTTTGGCTCTCTGACGAGCCAAAGCTTTTGCTCGATTGGCAGCTATCTGCTGCCCCATGTCAACTACCTTCCCCAAAGAAAATTCTCTGGTGTTCCCACACCCCTCGCAATATTTTTGGAAATCTAAATTGAAAAAGGGAGTAGTCAAATTAATTCCACAAGAAGTCAAACTTTTGAATTTTCTTTCTTTCATTAGGATAGTCGATTACTTAGAAAATAATCAAAATGACGAATGATCATATTTTTAAAGATGGATGCCTAGCAGTAAATTGTAGTACATACCACAGATCAGAAAATTGCACTCGCAACAATTTATCACGGTGCAGGTACGGATGTCGTATTGCCCCACCGGAAAATGTAATTTGCAGGAGGGACATATCTCTAAAAAGAAAATTTGTAATTTAACTAATCAAGTTTACTTTCAAATATAAAGGTTCCGTAACTTTGTCCAAAATACGCTTACAGACAAGAGGTAAATAACAAATTAATACTCACGCAACTAAAGAATTCTCCGACTATGAATCCTTACTGCACACTCACAATTATATTTTATAAACAAATAAAGAGTATTTTTAATAAATATTATACACCAAGTGAATTAAGGTTTTTGTTTGATGAACCCGTTGTTTAAGCCAATCAGGTATTTTTTTGTAAAAAAAGTAGGTAATAAAATGGACATTTTACTTACCATGTTGATTCACACACCACTAAGAACAACGCAAAATGAATAACTACAAAGGCCACGGGTGACTGTTGAATGAAAATGTTAACTAACAATTACTGAATTTTCAGTTCCGTTTTATCAAGAAAACTGTAGACGGTTCTAAAATTTCCCCGTAGGCCAGTACCTTGCTGGACAAATGCGTATCGTAAATTTTTGTTTTGGCAGGACAATTGGACTGGACAATAAATTCTGCAAGTAATGACGGCTAGAATACCAAAATTCAAAGAAGAGATCGAAGACCTGATGCTGTAAGTAAAACTGCATGTCAACAAATTGCAAATAACCGTTATACGGGGAAGGAACTTTGTGTCAGATCCCTTTATTAAGGGCAACCGTCTTCGTAATCCGTGAGAAGCTTAAATAAACCGTCTTAAAATAAATATACAACTACATAGTAAATAAAAAGAAATGAAAGATGAATGGTCCCCGACACCGAAAGGTAAAAGAGGCTACGAAATAAAAATATGAAGGAACTTTTTAGTTTAAAAACAATATTTTAACAAAAACTTGAAATAATTAACCGAATGCTATAAAACACTACAGTTTAAATTGAAACCAAATGAATTAATAACAGATTCATCCATTTTCAAGTAAGGTCTATTCTATAATGTATAATGGTTATTTATATTTATACAGTACAGTAAACATTGCGCTTCCATACTTTGACCAAAATTATTTAAAAAGATATTTTTGTCAGCTACACGGAAAAATTGCATCTTCAACACATTGGAAAATTCCATGCTCATGTAAAACTACATTCGCTGGAAAACTCTTACTTTTCTTAACTTGTAGAACAATCTACTATTAATTCACTAGCGATTTAAGAAGAAAATTAACTCGCTAGCATATAAACATTATAAACAGTTACTTATGGTTGCTATTATAGAGATAATAATAATGCCAGTTTAAAATGTATTATGTATGGATGTATAATCGATAACCTCGTTTTACCTTGCTGTGTAGAGGCTGGTGCTTTATGTGCTTGCATCTGGCGGTACAATGCTCAACTTGCCCCGGATTCGGGATACAAAGTTGGAGCGCGCCTTTTTATGCTTGACAGCACGAATTGTGTGAGGTGTCTGTGTGTGTTATGTTGACCTTGTTACTCTATCTCTTAGGGCTGTGGTTTTGAGTAGAGCACAGTTAACCCGGGAGTGGTCGCGCTATGGTCGATTCAACCGCACATTTTAAAAAATTGCTGTAGCTTTTTAATGCAGCTCCTTGGCGACTTGAACTTTTAAAATTTCTCCTAAAAAGCAGTTTTGCTATTTTTAGTGACATTTCAGCACATTTAAAAAAAATGTAAAACCGGTTTTTTTGTTAATGCGGTTGATTAGACTGGGGCGCGACCTCTAACGTAACTCAATTATTTTTTCATTTATCTGGCATTATAAATTAATGCTACGCTGTAAAATCGTTTATTATGCTTTCCTAATAAAGTGCAAGAGAAATGCTATAGTTATTAACAATATAAGACCGTTAGTAGGCATCTAACAAACAAGGATAAATTTGTGGCCGATGCCATCAGGCCGATGCTAATGAATATATCTGAGCCATGGCCATGGCTGTTATGAGAAACTTTTCAGTCAGGTTGACAGTTCTGTTATTAACAAATAGCAAGTAGGTGTTATGAAAAATATTTTTATTAATTTACATACATTCTGTTAAAAAAAACTAACTGCGGTTGAACCGACCGGGGCGCGACCACTAACAGAAGTTTAGGACGCGCGACTACACCCGGGTTATTTTGGTGCCCAACTGTGAATGGTCTCACCGAGCCCGGTTCAAATCGCATGGCTGCGGAAAATTCCGGCCCCCGTGGGATTCGAACCGAGGACTTGCTTAATGCAAGGCAAGTGCTTACCCATCTGCGCTACTCGGCTTCTTGTGTTTAAAATGACAAAGAAATAATAATTAATGGAGTTATTAAACAATATCAGTAACGGCGTAACTGGAGACTTGATTTACCGCATTTATATTTTTATGATGCTCAACGCCTCAACGGTTTAAACCTGAAAGGAAACATAGATTGCAGGCAGCTGAAAATTATTTCGCTGGCGCAAATAATTCTCACATATAATCTCATAAGAGCATTAATTCTTTCCGGATTTTTTTTTGGCTGTTTTCCGACAACGTTGTATTAATTAGGACGCCTTCCAGGGGCGAGCGTTTCCTTTCCAGAGACTTTAAATTTGAAAATATATTTTTTGGAACTTTTCCTTACTGCCAATCTCTAGCGTGCTTTTAAAGCTTTATTTAGTGCAACAAAAGTTTTAAATTCGTCCTACATTTTAAATGCGGCATATGCCGCGGGTTTCAGCTAGTTACTGAATAATGCAAATCAAACAAAGAAACTTCAGGTAAATTATCTGCTCCCTTTTGTTGCAGAAGAAGGCAACAGAAGCATAGCTTCAACAAGATGTTCCTCGAATACTCGATCATCGCAATAATGTCACTTGTATTGTTTTCCACTGGACCATTCTAAATTCACCAACCTTGAAAATTATCCAGGTCTTTACTATGACAAATTAGGAATTGCACAAATAAAAAAAATGCAGTGGACATTAATATAAATAATAGATTTTCCACCAATAATAATCGCATTACAAACATTGGAAAATAACGTCAAGAAAATTCAACCGTCACTTGAAACTCATGGCAACTGAGAAATCTACAAAATTGCATTTAATAATTATTATCAAATAATATTGGAAGCATTATTATAAGAAAATCAAAGAAACATCGAATACATGAACGTACTAAGAGAGATGAAAACAATGGATTAGGAAACATTTTCAAATTCATAACAGGAAACCTAGATGCAGAAGATGGAGAACGAATCGAAAACGTTACAGAGGGAACTATGCGACAACTAAGCAGGAATCAATTGGTATTACAATCAAGAATTCTGCATTTCGAATCAGAGATAAAAACGTTCACGTTACACGAAACTGAGATGTATTCATTTATTAACATGCATTCAATCCAATTACAAATATCAGCATTATTTTATCTCTTATTTTATATACATTTTAAACAACTTTTCTAAATTGAAAACACACACTGTTCCATAAATAATAGAAAGAAAGAACCTAACACGAGAATTATAAAAAATACAGAAAAATACCTTACCGTATAAATGGCCCTATTTGGTATTCAAACAATTAGTCGAGTACGAAGAAACTATCACTATCAAAGCATATAGAAAAAAAAGACAGCCTTAATTTAATATTAGAAATTTTCCTTTATAATGATATTCAATTTGAATATTATCACCTTTTTCCTATACCAATCAGGAACAGTAAATATTACCAAATTATACTTCCTTCCAAACCTTATCTTTTATATAACGGATAAAACAGAGTACCGATGGTGAAAAGGTGCAAACAAGTTTTAAAAGATAATAATTATTGTGAAGTGCAGTTTCACGAGCTAATAAAAATTTATTTGTGTGAAAGCGACCTTTTAAAATTCATGAAAAACCTACATTGTGAAATGCATGATGCGCAATTACAGTACATTCACTTTAGCTATCAATTGTCAAACATGACATTTCTTGATATCAATGTATGTTTTTTAATGACAAATTTGAACTTATTAACATGGCAGTATGTAAAATTAAAAGCAAAGTATATCCAGCGTACATAAATCAAACAAGATATTTTCTTTTAGAAATATGTGAAACTCTATGACGTCATATAGTTGTAGCAACAAAGCGTTGGACAAGTATTCCATGTGTGTTATATATTTTTGAAGCCAATATAGACATTTTCAATTATTCTTTGTTTTTTTTTCTATTGTGATTGTATGCGACGTTCCATTTGTGTTTTTTTTTTCAAGGATTTTAGCGACCTGGGGAAAGTAAAAGGTAGGCGAGAATGAGACTTACCACATCGCTGTGAACGAGCAGAAAGACTATTCCCCCATTTTAGCGCACAAGGGAGCAGTTCCTAGAGATATTTTTACAGTTATTTACATTAATATTCCACTCAAAATGGGAAAAAGTAATCTTGATAATTTATGGCGTTCCCGAGTTCCCGTGTTGCAGCCATCCGTTCTATATTCATTTTCCGATTTTCCTTTAATTCCAAGGCGGTTACTATCTTCAAACAAGTTATGTAATTTCATGAGATTTTTCGTATCATTTTGGGTTGCTCATGATTGATTGAGCTGTTATGACAAAAATTGTAAATTTGTAAAAATAGTCGGAGTCTGAAGTTACCTTAAGACAGATACATAATTTAAAATTACGTGCAAATGCAGACACCACGAGAGAAAAAATTAAATCCAAATGTCCACTGCTTTTCAGGTATCTGACAACTAAGAAAGCCAGGCCAACATTTTAAACATTTGTCGCCACGAAATTCTGTAATATTAATCTAAATTCACGGACTTTGTACTTCTGACTATTAAAGAATGGTTAAATTTGAAAGACGAGCTCTATAAAATAATGGGATTTGCTTTATTGTTACATTAAAGCATTTGCTAATAATAATACTACAAACACTTACTTGATTTTCCATTGTAGGGTTTTGTGAAAAGGGGCCGGATGAAGTACTTTCCTACCGTTAGACGTACAAGTCTGCTGTGGTTATAGTGATTAAGTCTGAAACAAAAAGTTTTATCAAGTTTGAATTATTTTCAAGGGTAATACCACAAAAGGTGAAATTTTTTTGAGATTTTTTTTTGTTTACATGCGAATTATTGAGTTTAAATTTCTCGAAACCAAAACTGCGTTAAAAATTCCGCGAGATCGCAGGTCGAGTGGAATTTGAGTAGTTTTTGTTGAGATAAATTTGCAATAATTTGCATGTTGACGAAGAAAATTCTCTTAAAAATGTTTGCCTTGAGTGGTATTTGGAAAGATTATTCAACAATATGGGTAGATGACTTTTACCGTGTTCGACAGCACACGTTTTTAAAGTTTTCCACTATTAATTCAATACTGGAGCTTCCAACACGATTATTATGAGTTTTTAGAACGACTTGATTTGAAAACTTTGACTTTGACGTTTTGGTGAAATGTCAGTCAAAGGCTACTCACTAAATTTAAATCATTGAAACCAATCGGGGTCGCGTAAAAACACTGTGACATTAGGGGGCGGTTGCAGAAAGCAATGTTAAATCTGGTGTTAGCTAACGTCACCTCAAAGTGAACAAAATTACATCAAATTGTGTTTACTAATGTATTAGTTACCATAAACATTTGAGATTTGATTCGTTTTTGTTCACTTTGACGTCGCGTTAGCTAACGCCAGACTTATTAACGTTGCTTTCTGCAACCGGCCCTAGGTGTTTTCAATGACAGTCAATTTTGATTGGCCGTTTCTGACAAATTGAACAATTTTCATTGGTTCGTTCATTATAGTGTTGAATAATTAACTGAATTTAAAAAAATGAACGTATTGCCCATCTTGGAAATAATTACAGTGAACTCCTTGGTTACCAAGGTTAACAAACCTTTAGCTGCTGTATCCATGGTCACACCTATTAAACACCAATATTATATGTTTACAGTATTTTTAAGATCGCAAAAGTTTTGAAGAATTTATAAAGCTTTACTTTTACGTATCTGCTCAAATATAAAAAAGAAAAAGTTAATAAGGAAACGATAAACGTAATCTAACATTTGCTGCCGATAAGATTTTCCCGCATCATGCGTTGAACCTTGATATGTAGATTTGCAGTACTGACTGAATTTTTATATTATTTATGAACCTTTGTAATCGAATTAACCCACTAGAACTGGGATTTTTGACTGTTGGAACAAAGTAGCACTTCTAGTGTAGAAATTTATGCTGTCGGTTTAACTAGGAAAATTATTTATAGCCTGACATATTAGAAATTTATAACTAAGCTCTATTTTAAGATTACGGTAATAACACAATTCCATTTATAACATTCAACAATTAATAACTAATTTTGCTCGGACTTACTTTGCAATCACTTTAAAGTATAAATCGATTCACTGGAACTAAAATACGTATAGGAATAATGTTTGCTGTAGGCGTTATCAGGTTACGGCTTTTTTTTGTATTGAATTATCTTAGATTACTGAATAATAAGATAACGGATATCGAAGTGTAGGTACCTTCTTTACAAAAAAACAGGAGATGCAGTGGCGTATACAGTGTGTCTACATACTCATTCTCAACATGGAGGTATCCCTTCCTACAAGAGATAGAGATTTGGTTAAATGTGATGAAATACAGCTAGAGTTGTACCAAACCCTCTAAATAAACTTTGGATATTCAACGTAGTTCAGGCGCTGTAGAAAAAAAGTGCATTTTTAACTTTTTATTTTTTTTAAGTAACTCGTCTATTTTAAGAATAAGTCGAATTTAATTTGCACAATCTTGAGGTACTTTTTTAATAGCAATCTAGTGGTGTGTTTAGATGTTTTAAAACTGTTATTATAGTTGAGCTACAATGGCCAACTTCATTTTCTCTTATGGGACTCACAGTTGGCCATGGCGCCTTTAAAAGGAGAATTATTTTCGCTTTTCAAAAATGTATAATTGGTTATACCTACTACAAAAACTAATGGCAAACAAATATAAAACCTGTTTTTACTTTGAAAAGTAAGAATATCGGACGTGAAGTTTGCCAATTGAAGGTTTCGAAAATGAAGAAATAAAGAAATAGATATTTATGTATTTAGTGTGTAAAGAGAGCCATTTTGGCATGAGGATGCCAGTTTCGTGCCGAGCGGTAGCGAGGCGCGAAAAAGGAACCGAATGCCAAAATGGCTCTTTACACTCAAAATACATACAACATTTTTTCTACGGTCCTAAATAAATGATAAAATTGTGCCAACACCACGTTTTCCACGATTCACACCATTTGATGAAGTCGTTGTACCGCCGTTCATAAAGGCCGCGCGATTTGGCCGGAAACAAATCGTTGGTTGTCTGGGAGGCTTCAAATACTTTAGGCGTGGTGCAATTACCTTCAGATTCCATCTTCAACTTCACAAAAACTCACAAACTCAATAAAACTGTTGCGTGATGATGGACGCGTCGTGGTGCAATTATTGTCAATAATTTTAGCCAGTTCCAGAAAAATGACGAATTACAATAATAATCAGATTAGCCATGGCGATGCATAAAGTAAAATTAAGTGACACGATTATTTCATTAAGACATTGTTTACGTGGTTGCGATGTTAAAATGGTTACTAGGGAAAAAATGTGTGAATCGCTAACTTTTCGCATTGACAGTGAGCTTTTAATAGTGAGTTTTAGAGGTGACCGTAGAAAAAAATATTTTATAGCAATTATGTATTTATTAAAAACAGAATGCTTTGAAAAATATTTAGATTTTACATTAAACCAAATTATAATAAAAAATTACAAAATATATTGAAGGAAGTTGAATTTAATTTGCACTTTGTAATCACGAAAAAATCACCTTCCGAGATTTCTTCACATCTTTACGTTTCAAGGTCCCTAGATGACAAAAAAAGAGGTTTTCTTAATTCCGTCTGTCTGTCTGTCTCTGTCTGTCTGTCTATCTGTCTGTCTGTCTGTTGGCAGTATAGCTCAAAAAGTATTTGTCGGAGGAAGACGCTATTTTGCATACATATTATATATCTACCTCGCATGAAACCGGTACAATTTCATACAAATATATACAGAGTGAGCACCTTAAAAAATTAAATTTTGTTTATTTTTGCGTTAATTTTGAAATAGAAGGAAGTAATAATGTCCACATAGGTCAAGCTTTACATTTGCCGAAAACCGATACAGGATAATGTCACAAAAGAGTCGAAACGTTTCAACTATAAGACCGTTTTGTTCAAGAGAGGCGCGCGCCGCACTCGTTCCAAAGTCTCGATGGCGCAGTCGAAAAGTCGATGTGGTTACAATCCGCTTCGCAGATGCGGCGGAGTTCAAATCCCCAGCGCCTACTTTTTTTTTATTTGAAAATGTATTAGAAACGTGAAGATATTTTTACTCCTAACTTAATTTAATTTTTAAAATTATTTAGCGTCACAATGTCGACGAGGGAAGTTCTGGGTAAAGCCTTTTACAGATTTTTATTTCCTTTTACAATAGAGGAAGTATTGGATTCACCCCAAAAATTTGAAATTGAGTTTTGAACCGATCTTCAAGTCCCCTGAACACCAAAAACAATTTTTTGTCATTGGTCTGGCTGTGTGTATGTGTGTGTCTGTCTGTCTGTGTGTTTGTGAACAGAATATTTCAAAAACGAAAAGAGGTATGACGTTGAAACTTCATATATAAGTTTTGTGTACTATTTAGATGCGACAGCCTAACCGGAAGTAGGTGTTTACTCTTGTGATTTTTCAGTTTTTTCGATTTTTTCATAAACAGCTCTAACGATTTTTTTCAAACTTCACATTTTCATTACATTTTGAATGTGCATTGATGCGAGATAGGTGCTTTTCCAGTTGAATACTTCTAAAATGGGTTTGTTTTGTTTTTTTCTATTTTTTTTATTAACTCCTATTTTAAATAGAACACCCGGTATATTATTACATTTTTGAATTCAGCTTAAAATTCTAGAGAAAATTTGTCTCTTTAACTAACGCTCTATTTTGTATCATTTTTGCAGAATTTAAATCAAATTTTTGGCTAATTATAAGATCATTGTAAAAGGAAGTTGTGTGCGTGTATCACATCAGATTTTTTATTTTAAAATGTATTTAATGTATTAGAAACGTGAAGATATTTTTACTCCTAACTTAATTTGATTTTTAAAATTATTTAGTTTTACAACGCCCACTTGTCTTTATGAAAGTATCCTCATTAAAACTATAAACTATAGCCCAGAACAATCCCGCCTTGGCAATCGCTTTTTCTTGCAGAAAGCGGACCACTGGGCCCGTGCCCATCTGGAAATTTCCTGGTTTCTCGGTTGACCCATCCGCCCCTAATTCTGAGTAACTCAAGATAGAATATTATGTCAACAATATTAAAACATTGCGATTAACAGTCATTTTGCTAAAGGAATATAGAAAATACAGCTTTGCTCAATTTTGTGTCACAACGTCCACTGCGAGGGAAGTTTTGAGTAAAACCATTTACAAATTTTTTTATAGGAATATAGCTGTGTGTTCATATTTTTGTAAACTGTTATCGTAGTTGAGCTACTACAGCCAACTTAATTTTCTCTTATGGCGGACACGTAGTTGGCCATGACGCTTTTTTTTTAAATTGACAATAATGTTAATTTACAATCTACTTAACAAAAGTATTCAGTAAATGTGATGCTAGGGGAGGCAGTGAATAGCAAATTTTTTTTCGCTTTGTAGCCTGACGGGCTAGTTTAATTTAATTTAATTGCTACAACTACGGGATTGAAACTGGCTTCCCAGGAATAGCTCAAAAATGCTAAGATCCAAATAATAAACTCAGATAGTAACGTAGGATAGAAACACAGAACAACTTCTTACCATTGTATAATAATCTTTAACTAAATACATTAAGTTAAATTGTATTAAGCACATAGAATAATAGAATGTAATGACATCTATAAATTTAAATTAATTCTTCTAACGGGGTGTTTCGCTCGCTGGTAATCGGGCAGTGGCACACTATTACGGGACAGCCTGTATGTACATTAGTTCCCTCGTCGCGAAGGCATCGCGCCGGTCCTGAACAGGTAATTTGACAGATTAGCGGGTTGCCATGTAATGGCGGACAACAACAATACACTTGATTTTGAAATTGTTAAATAAACGAAACTGTGGTCAATATCAAACTAAATTGTGTGCATACCTAGTGCGTCTGGTGTTTTAACGGTAAAATTCCCAGTGTTCAAGCGGCGGACGATGCATTTAATTTGTTTTATTTGCCAGCTGTTTTGCTGCCCCTGGTGAGTGGATTTTGATTAACTACGCGCTGTTTCTTGCTGGCGAAGGTGGCCGCTGGGTTACCCTAGCTTCACGAGTGCGTGTCTGTGGGCGGCGGCCTCTGGCTCATTCGACGGGAACTCCCGGTGCACGCTCCTCGGCCTCGGAGATGCTAAGCCACTCCAGACGCAATTAACGGGCCTAATCACGTCGGTGTCGCTGTCCTGGTGCCGAGAAATTTGCTTCACGGACGGCGTCGCCGCCGGCGAGCACGACTTGGCCTTTCCGAGTGCCCAAACTTTGGAAGGCGTGTTCGGAAAAACTCTGCTTGTAACCAGGTGTCTGACGTCGTCGCCGTCGGGCCTGATACGGCTCTCTAGGTCGCTAGGTGCTCGGAGAATGACGCTGAAAAGTCGAGCGACAATCCGAGCGTCCAGGAGCTCGAGGGAGCGACGTTGGAAAGTATAGCAACAATCCGAACGTCCAGGAGTTCAGGTAACTGGTTGGGATCCTCTCGAAGAGTTCTGACGCACTCCGGAGAGCATAGGCAAGACGAGAGGATTGGAAAGATTCTAGGAAATTCTCTCTTGTCTGGGCTCCGAATTCTCCTTTTATACCTGGTGCGGGCGTAATCGGAGGTTCGTATCAGGTCGCTGGAGCGGGGATTCGTAGTCTAGGTGTGCAGTGGTGTTAGTGCGACCGTTTGCGGTGACGTCACGTCGTACTCTCGGCGCGGTGCTCCGGTACCTAACGTGGTGCAAGCCCAGGGGGAACGCGCAAATTAATTTTTAATTTATACAATCGCGTTCGCGCTGGGCGAAACGTTACAGCTTTTCAAAATTGTATAATTTGTTATACCTACTCCAAAAATTAATGGCGAACAAATAAGGAAAACCTGTTCTTACTTTGGCAAGTGAGAACATCGGTCGTAAAGTTTGCTCAATTGAGGACTTTGAAAACAAAAACAATCTGAGCAATTGCTTGTTTATAGCTGACATTCAGTTTATTTTGTTTGTAATTATCTGTTAAATAAGAAAATAAATAATGCAGTAAAATCTAAATTACTGTTGAAAGCTTTATCTTCATCAGTGTTGCTATTGACTCATAACCAAATTAGTTTTAGTATCGTTAAGAGCTTCATTACCGCACTGAATGCGGTAATGGATATTACCGCACTCAGTGCGGTAATGGATAGATATTACCGTACTCAGTGCGGTAATGAATATTACCGCCTCGTTTTTGGCAATCAAACTCGTGTCGTTAAGATGTTCATAATCAAACTTGTATCGTTAATATCTATAAATTAACTGGTGATTTATTATTACATGATACTTTTTGTCTTGAAGCTGCTTAGTAACAGTGATGTATTTGAATTGTTGTTTTGTTACATTGTGTCACAAAAATTCGACCAAAGCTTCTGAAATGTATTTAAATCAGTATCCAGAATGAAGACAACCATCTCATCTATCTACTTACAGAAATTTAAGAGTAAATTTAATAGATCACATTTACTAAACTGTATACAAATCTGCAGCGCATAAATAAGGAAATCAAAACAACTCTTTGACGAGCAGTTGAGGATTTTGCGAATGGTATACTAGACAATACAATGGTAACGATAATTTTCCTTCACAAATATAATGGTCTGGTGAAACTAAACAAGCAGTTGCTGAGATCGTTGATTGTTTTCAAAGCCTTCAATTGGCAAACATCACGACCGATGTTCCCACTTGTCAAAGTAAGAAAAAGTATTTTTAATTGTTCGCCATTAGTTTTTGTAGTAGGTATAAAAGTTATACATTTTTGAAAAGTGAAAAAATCTCTTTTCAAAGGTACCATAGCCAACTATGGTCCCATAAGAGAAAATGAAGTTGGCCATTGTAGCTCCACTATGATAATAGTTTTAAAAAATCTGAATAAACCACTAGATTCCTATTTAAAAAGTGCCTTATAAATGTGCATATCAAATTCGACTTCCTCTTAAAACAGACGAATTATTTAAAAAAATTAAAAAGTCAAAAATTCACTTTTTCTGCTACAGCTTCTGAACTACGTTGAATATCCAAAGTGTATTTATGGGCTTTGATACAACTCTACCTGAGGCATAATAAGGGAGATCCCCATGTTGAGAACGAGGCTGTTGAAACACTGTATAAGGGGGACTTAGCACTCCCCCCCTCTTTTCGTAATAAAGTTTAGCATCTAATTTTCCTAAATAATATTGGAAAACTTCAGCCAAACTCATTCAACCCTTTTAGATATAATTACGAATTATATGATAGCTCATACGATATATCTACAAGGTATCTCATAAATGCACCGAAAAACTTTCGAAGGTTGTAGAGTACACGTTTATCTTAAGGTCAAAATTGTTCATTCTGCTTACAATGGGGTCGCTTACAACTCTGCATTAGGTTTTCAATTTGTCATCCACGAACTTCGTTACAAGGTGGAGTCGGGCTGTAAACACTTGGATTTTGAAAGTCTGTTCATCAAGCGCGTGAATTTTATAAACATTAGCTATAAGGTACCTTGTAAAGAAAAATTGTAAAATATGGCTATAGATCGAGCCAAAGCGTTTACGTCATTGGCTAATGAACATTTGCCAGACAAATATAACCCCGACTAGGTATTGTACCAGTCCTTCCGCTTGACCGTGGCCCAGTGGGTCGAAATAAACAATTTTTGGCCAAATTTCTGAAACATATGAAACTGGTCCAAAATTAGATGGCGATTTCAGAAAAAATAATGAAAAAAATTCTATTGAAAAATTGGGGTAACTTTCAGAGGGTTGATTTTTAAAAAAATTTGTAAAATTTTGAAAAAAATAATTTGCAGAGAACTCAGCCTGATAATTAACGTAAAAATAGTGAAAAAATTGCCTGGATGAAGTAGGGTGGTTTTATGGGCGTTGAATTCAAAAGAACTGAATTAAAATCTGAAATTTGGGGTTAGTTTTAAATGCAACCTTACAGTCAATGTAAAAACAGTGGAAACATCGCTTTTGTAAAAGAGGGCGGTTTTAAGGGGGTTGAAATCAAAATATTAGAATTAAAATCTGAAATTTAGTATTCATATTGTATTCAGTCTGACAATTAACGTAAACATAGTGAAAACATTGTCTTGATGAATAGAGTGGTTTTAAGGGGGTTGAAAGTAAATAAAAACTACAAAAAATTCAGAAACCACAAAATTCTGTTTGTGTTATGGATTTATTCGGGATGTTTTTTTGCAAAAACGAATAAATATATGGTGCCAAAAATTAAAAAACAATACAACTTAATAACAAAATTAAAATTAACAAAAAGTATGTTATTTACAAAATCTGAACCGAAATGATATTATTTTATAAATAAATTTTTTATTGTTAATCAATAATCACTTTCATAGCCACTTTGTGCCTCACTAGAATCACTTTCAAAGATGGATGTACTAAATTCATCAACATCAGATGAAATTGGGGTTTCCATTGATGTTTGTGTACCTGATGGTACTTCTGTCCTATATCAGTCCTATATCAATATTCATTAACAAATAAAATCGGCATATACCTAAACTTCCGCAGTCTAGCCTATAAGTATAAATTACACTTTTAAATAGTCAAAAGTAAATCACTTTATAAATTAAATTGGATCAATCGTTGGAGTAGGTATCAATTACTCCTTAAAAAGCGAGGTTTTTCACTGCACCATTATGTTTAAAAGGTCATGGTTTAAAAAAGCGCAGCTAAAAGTTGTAGAATATTAAAGTCCACACTTTAATATACACAAATATTTTTTTAACAAAGTCGAACTTTGCCAAACTAAAATTTAAATAAAAAATAAAGTTAAATTTAGCTGTTTTTACCGGCTCGGTGCCCATTACCCCTTTTTTTATGATATGTTTTAAGTCACAAGCCATATATTACTATATAAAGTGAAATATATATCTAAAATATAACCCTTACCTAGTTCTCTGTCAGACATGGCTGATTTTTAACTTAAAGTTTAAAAAATCACAATCACAAGAACACTAAAATTTCACTGTACAACTACAGACTTACACACGTCTTCGTTCTAAGGGTTGCAGAGTGAAAATTGCCCAGGTATAGGGTTTATGATAATTTCTCTCTTCAATAATGACCTTTATTCTTACTACTTACGCACTAATTTAGATATTTCCTGCAAGTCGTTAAAATTCAATCATTTGGCCAGAAATTTCTAAAAGCGACCCACTGTGCGTCGACGAGGCAGATCCAAACAACTAAAGGTTGAATTTTCTCAAGGTGATGTCTTGAAATTTCACTATTTTTTACTGTCCTGAAACAGGACGTTTACGTACCGTAAACCACACCCACCCGTGAGCTAGCTGTGGACAGTCGGGAGCTTTACTGGGAAGCTTGTCCCCCCGCTATCTGATATAATTGGGAAATATTAGTTATTTTCGTTTGATCTCCATGTTTCCTTTACATTCATGGTTGGTAGGTTACTGCACCTATTTTGATGTTCATTTCCTGTCATTCTTCTGCGAATTTAATTATGTTTTCCTTAGTTTCTCTAATGCGACCAGTTCTTATTTTCTATTGCCATAGTCGTTGTCGTTGTGGTCGGATGATACACATTGTTGTTGTTTCGCCTTTCTACTTTTACTTTATCTTTTGACACTGTCTGTGTTTGGCTTACTTACTCAGTTGGATAATCATTAAAGTGTCTTGGAATTTTTTACGTTATTTCTATTCTTTATCACTTCCAACTTGACCACCATGAAAGATTCTTTTGTATTTTGATTTCACATGTTTATGTAGACAAACTATGTTTCTTCTTAGCCTCATATTTATAAATTCGCATAGCTTCGGTTTTTTTTTTCAATAATAAGTATTGCACTACCTACATTCATAGCTTGTGACACATATAGCAATTTTATTATTAATTTATATTTTACTTTAGCTATTCAAATTCAATAATTTATTTTGATTTTTAGAATTTTAAGTGACTAATTAATATTGTGCTCTTTTGTTTAATCATTAAACTAAATATCAAATTTAACTGACTAGCTCTAGCAGAACAATTCACTCCAATTCAGAGTAGGTTTATTGTATTGTATTGTTTTTAATTACATTCAACTAATGTTGTATGCAATGCTATTAGGTTTAATAAGAATTGTATTATATACCAACCCAAAATAAAGCTACTTTTATATTCAAGTAATCCTAACCTCAAACATACCATGATATTAGTTTTACAGTAAATAACACCTGCAATATTGTTTAAATAGGTAAGTTCTCTTTCTTCACTGTTTATTAGTTCATCAATTAATCCTTTTATGCTTAATAAACAGATACCTGCGTGGTTCCTTTCAATTACTTCATATCGATGTTCCAAACTTCAGCAGTTGTAGTACAGGCCTTATCCCTAGACCTCAAACCTCGGATCAGCAATTGTGCCCTAGTGAGATCTTCCGCAGCTAGCAGCAGCATTCCAACCCAGCAACGGTTAGTTCAACAGAAATCTGTCTTCGTTACCTGGAGTGATGCACTTAGCTCACCGCAGACCTACACAGCCCCAGCACCTCTCGATGTAGCTTCCTCTAAATATATCCACCCTGAATATTATTGATAAGTCCCACACTGCAATAACCTGCACCTGGATTTCTTATTGTATCAATATCGTATCCTTTATATAGGCAAGTACATTCAGAATCCAAATATCACACTTATGACCAAAATTTTTCCTTGGCCTTTTACCTTATGTGCAAAACTTATACATTTATTACTTTTACTCAATTAATCCATTATTATCGCAAAATAATACAAAATATTTTTACAATTTTTTCTGTTGTCTTTTTATTATTCTCTGTGTCTATAGTGACATGCTATGTTCAATGTTTTATGTCTATCACTTACTAGATTTACAATATTTAGCTAATTATAATTCAGTTGACATTTCTTAATAAATTAACTTTAATTATCATATTAGCTTTGTTTATAGGTTATTTCAAACCAGAGCTGAACAATTTTTTTTAAAAGTAATTAATTACCAGTTACCAATTATCGCATAAGAAAGTAATTGAATCACCAGATTTTCAATTACTTAAATGAAATAGTACTTAAATTATTAATTACTTGGTAATTGTAATTGCACATCATAAATTACGTTTATAAATACTTTCACTAGAAATTGTGGCATATTTGTATTTACTACCATTTAGATAGCTATGTGCTATCAAATCGTTTTAAACAAGAAAATTCAAATAAATAAATAATTATGATGGGTTCGTTACTGTATAATGAAGCTATTTGTCGTCAATTGTTATGGAAAAAAGTGACTCTGCACTTACTTCAGACATATTTTTTGCTTCTTACATAATAATCATTAGCAAGTTACAATGCTAAATTCTACACAGCCTACTGTACACAAAACACAACACATGAACATCGCATCTACAAACATACGCTCCTGCACCAAATATAGCTTTGGTCATGCACAAAACTAGCTGTTATCCGACTACTCATAGGGCCGGTTGCAGAAAGCAATGTTAAGTCTGGTGTTAGCTAACATCGCGTTAAAGTGAACAAAATCGCATCAAATTACTAATGTATTACTTACCATAAGCATTTGAGATTTGATTCGTTTTTGTTCACTTTGACGTCGCGTTAGCTAACACCAGACTTAACATTGCTTTCTGCAACCGGCCCATAGAGTATTATAAATTATTATACTTATATCGCCCTACAAATGCTTTATTGCCATTTTGATATGCTAAAACTTAATAAAGTCTTATCTTATTTTTTCTGCGTTCTGGTCATTTAATACCTTATCGAGTAATTATTGAATTACTAGAAAGTAATTCAATTACCATAAGTACAGGGTTGGCATGATTTTCTCCAGCCCGAAAAAAACCCACGGGGTTTTACGGGTAAAACCCACTTGAAAAAGCCCGCGTGTTTTAGACTATTTCTGGGTTTTTTCAAAAATTTACAAAAAAGTATTCTAAAGCTGTAAGTGGTATAAAATCTTTCATTAATAATAATTTCAATCATTTTACTTCGCAAAATAAAGTATAGTAAATCATGATTTTTTCAAACTAGTGATTTTTGCAGTTTTTGAAGTGAGGTCTGTCAGTCTGTGAGTCTATCTCTCTGTCATCTAATGGATCGCCGTGAAAATGTATACCATCATTTCTAATATAAATTCAGAGGGCCTATTGATTTTTGGTTAAAATGAGGCAACCGGAAGTAGCACTTTACTCTTGATCTTTCCGTTTTGTGGGCAAATTTTGTAATTGTTTAATAAAAATTAAATTTCATAGAAAAGGTTCATATATTATGAAATTATTTATAATTTTCGTTTGAACAGTTGTTTCGTAGAAAGTATAGTTTTTGCATTTTTAGAAAGACTTCGTCGAGCCCAAAAACTAATAATACATATTGCAGTGGTTTTGGCCGTACGGCTCTGCTCTGAGTGCAACATAAAGTTTAAAATTAAATTTAAGGCACAGAGTATAGGTATTGTATCTAGCTGCAATGCTAAAGTAAATGTCTTATCATAAATGCATTAATAAAGAAATGCTTGTGTTAACAGACAACATTGATTAAGGAACGCGCAGGAAGGAACTTGCCATTTCACAGGGTTACTGGTTAAATTCCTATCAATTAATTATTAAATAAGGCTGAATGAATAGCCTAAATAAAGTTAAATTATTACAAAAGGTTTGCTAAATGCAGTTGTTGGAGCGTAGAGTTCATTTTAATTAATTGCACATAATTTGTGAACGATTCTAAAAGGTATTAGCCAAGAAAGATAAGAATATACGCAAAGAGCGAATTATTGAAAGCTAGCAAATGTGAAATGCAAAGTTGTCTGAAGAAATTTGCAGAAGAGGGAACAGCATAAAAACTATAGGTGAAGAGTACACATTTATGAACCAATAAACAATTTGAAAGAAAGTGAATAAGGAATTAATCAAATTAGTGATTAATTTGAACATGCAAAGGCCTCTTAATTCGTGTAGTGGCGCTAAGACAATCAGTGACAATATTAAAATATGAACAAGAAATTTATAAATGTACATTGTTTAGTTTTAGGTAGTTATAAGAATTTAAAATGTAAAAAAGTATCTCACTTGAACTTAGTTTATGTCCTGTCTTTAGTTTAAGATTCGCTTTTGTTATAAAAGGACGCGAGAAGAAACAAATGAATAAAATTAATTCTTTGACATGCAGTTTGTGCTCTTATTTAAAATTAAGAAATTACCTACAAAAATAATAAACCGTGAAAAAAAGTATACCATCGTGTAGAGCACATTCCAGTGCACATGTGGAAATAAAGGCAGCGTTTTCCGAAAAATTAAAATTTTTGCCGCAAGAAGGGTTCCGATCGTGGGTTGTCGAGATCGTCAAATCTACGAAGGCGGTTAGCTGCGACTTGAAGGACCCAGGACCTTTGCAGACTACTGGGACGCGGTCAGGTACACAGCGAGCATCACAAACATCGAAGACTGCGCTTCCATAAGAGATTCCTGCCAATTCGCCTCGTTCCCGTGCATCATCGGAGGAGCGAAAGTATTAAGGTCTGTAAAAACTTTATTATTAGTGCGAGGACGCAGATATTTGTACCCCAGACCGACATTACCGTGGTGAAGACTAAGCAGGCATATAAGGGCCTCTAGCTAGTCAAATTTTTCCAGTATTTGCAATACTTACTCCAAGTTGAGGTTATGTGTTCTACAAAAAAGGACGCCATCAGAAAAAATTGCTAAGCTTGTCCGCGTAAAATACTGAAATAAAACAGAATGAGTGACGCTATAAAAGCGCGAAATATTAGAATTTAAACAATACCTGTAGTTTGTTCACAATTTTGATCTCGAAGTCAATTTAACGTTCACTGCAAAATAAACAAACCACTTGTTGAAATTTGACAGCAGCCATATTCGCGACTGCGTAGTTTTGAAGTATTAGTACGCCAGTGGCGTATCATTGAATAGAAAAGTTATAATTGAACAGGAACCCACCCTTTGATTTGAGTCAAGTCTCAAACCGGAGCTAGCATTATAAAAATAAAATTGCGGACAGAATAAAATACGAATTAGGGCAAAATACTGTATTTATTTGATTAAACGTAAAAAAATACATGGTATTTCTTAAACAGTCATAAAATCTGAGATAGATAATGCTGGGTAAAATATTTAAAATTACAAAATTAAAAATATAACGTGCATAACCATAGCAATATATGTAATAAAGCCATTAGTGCTTTTTAAAAAGTTGGAAAATTAGCCATTACCAACGTTTACTTCCCACCCTGGGCGGGAAATAGCTTATCATGACAGCAGATGGGAAGTAGTAATTTCTCGACTGCTGTCATGGCACCAGAACCCCTTACTGTAAAACATAATTTGATAAACCTACTTTTAAATATACGTATAACCCCATTTACATGCTTTACATGTTTAAAGAATGCTTATTTTCATATTTACAACAAATTACATACCCAGGTATCTACTTTTACCTAAAAATCAAAATTAATCTTAATTCAGATTTTTACATACCTAAATTTAAAAAAAAACAGTGAATTTATCTAAAACCCGAAAAACCCAAAAAACCCGAAAAAACCCAGCGGGCAGCTAAAATATGAAAAAACCTGAGTTTCTGCCAACCCTGTACAAGTAATTTCAATTATCAGAAGTAATTCAAATACGTGCAAAGTAATTCAAATACTCCAGAGTAATTTAATTAGTAGTAGTAGTAGTACTAATTACTTACTTTCTAAAAGTAGTTGTCAAGTACTTTTCACAAAAATGGCAATTACCAACTAAAATTGCGGTATTTTGAAAAACAAAGCAATTCCAAAACTATTAACAAAAATTAATTTGAGTACAAAGTAATTAATTACTGCCCAGCCCTGTCTGAAACTACACTGTAGTTTTCCTCTTCTTTGCATTAAATCTTTTTTATTAAATGTAAAATTATTTTATAGAAGCCCAGTAATACTTCATATACTGCATTCTTAAATACTGATTTATAATTAGAACCTTTATCCTTAGTTATCGTCAATTAACTCGTACGTACTTAATAACGCTATATGAATTACAATAAAGTATTTAATAATTAAACATGTTGGCATCTGAAATTAATTAGTACAAACTAAAACTAAGCAAGACTATCGTTGGGGTGCATTTTGTTTCATATTTTCTATAGTTACCTGCTTTCATTTATTCTCTGTATTATCTCTTTTCTATAATTGTGATATTTTTGCTCTCATATTATTGAACGTATGTAAACTGCAGCGGCTTAATTCTCATTAGCATGTAATAGCCAGGTAGAATATCCAAAAAGTATGTAAACTGCAGCGGGTTCAACTTAATGACGGGCGCCGTGTAATTACCATTATCTAATGATGGCCTAATGATGTAATTCCATACTGTAAAATTTATGGTATTCCATTCTGAAGATGTGTTAATAAATAGACGAACTGTTGCAAGAAATTCTCACTATTCATTCAGCAAGAAAATCGAACGTTCCTACGCTAAAATGAATAAAGTAATGGTTGTTGAGAGCAAACGCGGCAGAAAACTGCTCTTAGCAGACGGCTGCAAGTTTTATAAAAAGGAAACTTTGAAGTCTTCGGGTGAAGAAAAGTGGTGTTGCACGGTGCGAGGTTGCACAGTAAAGCTGTATATCCTCTACAACGGAACCGATCCTATAAGAGAGGATGGTGGGCACAACCACAACATTGAAGCGAGGAAGATCCAGAAACAGATCTTCACAGCATCCTGCAAGAGGAAAGCCGAAGATGACTTGTTCTGCGGTCCAGCGAAGCTCTGCCGTACTGCGCTTGGAAGAATGCCCGAAGTCGACAGCAATCTGCTTCAAACAACAGACATCACCAATGTAAAACGCGCAATTTACAATGCCCGTCGGAAGAAATTCCCTCCATTCCCGAAATCTGCAGAGGAAGTCCACCAGAAAGTCCAGGAGCAAAACTACACAATGAACTGCTGCGAAAGTTTTGTTCCCATCAACGATGTGACGCGGAGCCTCATTGGGTTTTCTTGTTCAACGAATCTGCGATGTTTGTGCGCTTGTGACACAATTTTCTCGTACGGCACGCGATTTTTTACGCAGTTACGAGTCGTTCCACTCTCATTTCAATAAAAACTCCGGCACTTCCCATCCATTTCTGAACATCTTTGTTCAAACTCTCTTGGGATTATCGGACCGAAAATTACGTCAAAATGACCGATTTTCTTGCAGCAAGTATGCCATCACTTTATTTGGTGATTAAAAAAAAATTAAAAAACAAAAAAAACAAATATCGAAAACACAAAAATACTTGCATGTTATTTGTCTAAAAAAAGTGGAAATAAGCTTTTCCATCATTTCTAAACACGGCGAATGTATATTTAATACGTATATTTCGTCAGTCCCAAGCCTGAATAAAGTGTGAGGGGAAATGATGTGATTAGTTGTCGATTAATGTTAATGTTAATTTTATGGTCCCGCTGCAGTTTACATAAGTCCCAAAAACTACCTGAACGGTGCCCGCTGCAGTTTCCTACCCTCACTAATGATCCGCTGCAGTTTACAAACGCTGATATTATTTAGTAGTGGTTTTATACTTCCTGTCATCTTTTGCATGTTTACCTTGTGCTTCTCCACTTCTTGGTTAGCACTTGAAATATATAACGTTCAGCAAGTTTGCGGAAAATATTCAGTACATTTGCTATAACACTTTATTGGTGTTACAATAAATTTTGTACGAGTTTATAGCAACTTTTCGACTGCAAATTCTGAGCAAGTTGGCAGGAGTTTTACAGTTTTAGGCAAATTGCGTTAGGCTTCCATAAAAGTTACGGAATGGATACTGTTTTTCAAACTGTTCAAGTGCGTATATAGACAAAAAATTGTGCTACCTGAAAGTGTATACGAGAATATATGATATCATTACACCTTCCAAATTATTAGGAATTATGGAATTCTCCCGTTCATGAGATATTAATTAATTTAACTATACTAGGTCCAACACAAAATTACAGAGTCTATTAAAATTCCATGAATATAGGGCGATTCATAAATATGGTAATTCAGTTTAAAGGTAGTTAGAGGACACCAAACAGAACAACTTGAAATAATAACCCGTAGTGTTATACGTATATTTTATGATTTAACGCGAAACTGTATCGCTCCATCTAATAATAATAATATTTATTGGTGCATAGGAATGTATTACAATTATTGCACAAGTCACAGTATCAACGTAAAAAATATCACAGTCAATAAAAGCTTTTTAAAAGAATCGCACTACAAATTTGCTGTCATAGGGGGATGATACTCAAAAAATTCTTTTAACGAGTAAAATTATTTTTGGGAGCCCTTGAATATTTTATCGGTGCAAGTATGCAAATTCAAGTCAATGAAACCTGATATCTTATTTAATATTTTTATGCCTAAAACATTCGGGGAACTTTTTGTGATGTCTAAGCTACCAAAAGGCACTCTGAAAGCATATCGATTTCGAGTATTGTAAATCGCCGTTTTGGTCTAATAAATGCTTACTTGTAAATGCATCAAGTCCTACATTAAATATACAGGGTGAGTTTTTTTTCATTATCACTATAGGGATCTCGGAAACCGTGAAAGATAGAAGATTGGTTAAATGGAGAAAGAATTGCAGTTTTATGAGCTTATTCGAGATGTGCTTTTGTTTCTTTGAAAAAATGCAAGGCCTACTAGATACAAGCAAAATATTAAAATTACTTAATTTCTTAAAGTCGGTCTACCGCCGTTATTATTGAAAATAGAAATAAAATCATAAGAATAAAAGTTTTAGCTATTTTTACGGTATTTATCTTACACTTATTAGTTTTCTTCTAGCTTTCATAGTTTTTGAGTTATAACATTAAGTTACATTTTTTTAAATAGCAATCATAGTTGGCTTAGACGACTCCCAAAAACAGATTGCGTATCCCAGTCTTGAACTGACATGAGCATGGTAGACACCCAGCAATTGTTTATGTGTTAATAAATCTTTTAAGATCAATATTTTAAGATCTAATGACGACGACCATATTTGACACTTATTTAGAAACATGTAAATGTAAATACCTTGAAATTTTAAAGACATAAAACATCTGAGTTTAGATTGGCAATTTGGGCAATGAAATGTGAATAGCAGCAGCATTTTGGATGTCAAATATTTTATCTGATTTTTAGCTGAATGTTTATTTCTTACTGTTTACGAGATCTCATAGCAGCCGAAGAAACCTTTGGTTTCCAATGTACCGCATTGGCGGCAATTGCTTCAGTAAATTATTTTTGTCAGAATTATAGGTAATGTAATTTTGACAAGTTTAATATTGTTAACATTGTTAGAAGTTGTGGTTGTGTTGTTAAATACTAAGAACGTTCTTAAAGCCCAACCTAAAAGAATGGTTCCCTGCTGTGATCCTGGTTGTATCCATAAAAATAACGACAAAAATTGCAAAAAAGTCGTATCTAATGAATTCCATAGTTTGTTAAACGAAGTAATTTATGAAACGATATAACCGCTATTTCGGGGGTTGCTCGACTGCTTTGCGAGATCCCTATGTTGAACACCACGTTCCGAACACTTGTATAACTAGTTAGTCTGCAAAATAGACAAGTAATTTACTAGGATCACCAACTATTTTACTACACTAATGTAAATGATTTTTTAACCTTGCTCTACTGTTGGGATCAATATGCTCTTATATGTTAATTTATCAACTGATTATTAGTAGTTGTATCGTCCGAAAATATCACTAAATAGGCAATTTCAGGCAAATAGCAACATTTTTCAGCAATTTTACTACCAATCGATATTGCACTCGTTAAAACTTGTTCACACCTAACTGTAATTTGCTATACTAATTGACGCAGCTCTGATACTCAGTCAAAACAAATGCACGTGAACGCACTAAAACCTACTTCACAGAACTGCAACTCTTGGTGTTGTCCAGTGTGTACTAATATTATTTATTAAGTGCAATTTAATTTACAAAATTTACTATTTACTTGTCTCGTTATTAATTATAAAACAAATGGGGTCATATTAACCCGAATAGTACAGCCGTCCAGCGAATGCGAACAGAAGGGCCGGGTGAAACTAAATCAACAGACGTTTACACTTCCTTTAGTAAATACCAGAAATATGTGAATTTGTTTCGATACTTATGTGATTCTCGTTCATTATCCATTTGACGCTACGGCATGGAGACAAAAAAAATACAAAAACATTGTACACCTTCTATTTACAGATTATAATAAACAATAGAAATGAAACCAAATACTAATATTACATACATAAAAAGACAGATAACAATGGACACTAAAACAAGACATTATTTCAACGTATTACGCTCTTATTTAGAAATCATATAAACATCTGTTTCTGTGGAATCAAACAGACTTAGAATATCAGTATAATGTTTGTTATTTGCTAAATCTACAGCAGTATTGCCATCTTTATCTGCCATTTCTGCGTTTGCTCCATGTGAGAGGAGTATTTGCGCGATCTCATAATTTCCAATGTCTGCTGCTAAATGTAGTGCAGTTCGACTACAATTATTCATTTGATTAATGTTTACCTTGCTATTTTCAACTCGGTCATTCTTTACTAGCGAAGTTACTACTTGTATGTGCCCTTTAAGCACTGCTAAATGAAGACACGTATTTCCATCAATATCCTTTTCGTTAACGTCAATATTCTTCGACAAAAGTAATTCTAATATATCGTTACTGTTGCACAAAGCTGCTAAATGGAGTGCAATTCTATTGCTTTCATCCTTTTCATTGTAATTAATACCAATTTCAAGCAGAAAACTTGCAACTGTGTGGCTATTGTTTAAAGCTGTTTCATGCAAAGGTGTTCTTCTCATATCATTTCGTACATTAATACTTGCTTGGTAAGAAAGCAGTGCTGAGACAGTCGATGTATGGTTATGCAGCGCAGCCAGATGAAGTAGTGTATTTTCTTCACCATCTCTAATGTTAATGTCTGTCTTTGGTATCAAAAGAGCTACAATATTCTTGTGTCCATATGCCGCTTCTATAAACTTCAAAAATTCTAATGTTCGAGAATTAATAAAGAAAACTTTTCAATCTCAATACAATCAGTTATTAGCCAAAGATTGTCCGCTACACCTTGCTGTAATAAGTCAACAAATAGACGAGGCACTGGCAATGATTGAACAGAAACCAGAGTTGTTGATCTCGCGATGCTGGTGGAAGATTACCCATTCATTTGGCGGCAGCGTGGGGAACCCGACATCCGATGCCACAATGGGGAGAAATGAGAGATCCTAATATTCATAAACGTGAAAACATCAATTCGCATATAAATGTATTTATCAAGAAAGTATGTATTCATGTAAAGTAATTTATTGTAGATGATGTTTTGGAATTAACGCCATTGAACTATGCTATTATCAGTGATTCTTTAAGCACCCTAGATGCGATTTTATCCATCATTACTTTTTCTTCCACTTTCTCAATTAGTAAAAGCAATGAAAAAAATTACATATACTATTGCAGCATGTATGGATATGAATTCCTTATCAAACGAATCTTACGTGTGTACAGTCTCAGCCAGTTGCATTTTTATATAAATTACCCTTTAGATAAAACATTCAAAAGGACTGCAATTCACTGGGCGTCTACCATGGGCCACACAAATATAATGAAGCTGCTTCTGTTTCCCACTGCTGCTAATGATATCACACAAAAACAAGAAAGGGGCGCTTTAATTACATCATGTTTATGTAAAACAGATGTTTCAGGGCAAACACCACTTCACTTGGCTGTAGAAAACAAACATGCTGCTATGGTTGCCTTAGTTCTTTCTAGGGGGGCAAATGTAAACGCTAGAAATCGACAAGGTAGAACACCATTACAGGTGGCTGCCCACAATGGAAACGTTGCTATTTTGAAATTGCTGCTTTTTGGATCAGATATTAACTCTAAGGACACGAATGGTAACACTGAGTTGCATTTGGCTGCTCTACAAGGCTACCAAAATATCATTCTGATATTGCTTAACAGAGAGGAGAAAGTAAACTTAAAAAATGATACTGGAGAAACGCCTTTGCATTTAGCTACCAAGAAAGAACATGTCGATGTCATTCTATCGTTACTTACACATAATAGAAACATAATGGATGAGCATGACAATAGTCATAATACCGCTCTACATGTCGCTACTGGATGTGGACATATCAGAGCTGTGGAAGTACTTTTACAATTTAGTGCTGATCAAAACATAGAAAATGAAGAAGGTAAAGTTGCTCTCCATTTAGCAGCGGCTTACGGACACCAGAACATAGTATCTCTGCTAATATCAAAGAAAAAAGTTTACATCAAAGATGGTAAAGGCAATACGCCACTTCATCTAGCTGCTTTGCAAGACCATAGATCAACTGCTGCCCAACTTGTGTTTTGCCAAGCAGATATTAATGCGCAAAATGACATGGAACTAACGGTTTTGCATGAAATAGCTTTAAACAATAGCAAAACAGTTGCTAGTTTTCTGCTTGAAAGGGGTATTAATTACAACGAAAAAGATGAAAGCAGTAGAACTGCACTTCATTTAGCAGCTTTGTGCAACAGTAAGGATATATTAGAATTAGTTTGGTCGAAGAACATGGACGCGAACGAAAAAGATATTGATGGAAATACGTGTCTTCATTTAGCAGTGCTTAAACGGCCCATACAAGTAGTAACTTCGCTAGTAAAGAATGACCGAGTTGAAAATAGCAAGGTAAACATTAATCAAATGAATAATTGTAGTCGAACTGCACTACATTTAGCAGCTTTGTGCAACAGTAACGATATATTAGAATTACTTTTGTCGAAGAATATTGACGTTAACGAAAAGGATATTGATGGAAATACGTGTCTTCATTTAGCAGTGCTTAAAGGGCACATACAAGTAGTAACTTCGCTAGTAAAGAATGACCGAGTTGAAAATTGCAAGGTAAACATTAATCAAATGAATAATTGTAGTCGAACTGCACTACATTAAGCAGCTTTGTGCAACAGTAACGATATATTAGAATTACTTTTGTCGAAGAATATTGACGTTAACGAAAAGGATATTGATGGAAATACGTGTCTTCATTTAGCAGTGCTTAAAGGGCACATACAAGTAGTAACTTCGCTAGTAAAGAATGACCGAGTTGAAAATAGCAAGGTAAACATTAATCAAATGAATAATTGTAGTCGAACTGCACTACATTTAGCAGCTTTGTACAACAGTAACGATACATTAGAATTACTTTTGTCGAAGAATATTGACGTTAACGAAAAAGATATTGATGGAAATACGTGTCTTCATTTAGCAGTGCTTAAAGGGCACATACAAGTAGTAACTTCGCTAGTAAAGAATGACCGAGTTGAAAATAGCAAGGTAAATATTAATCAAATGAATAATTGTAGTCGAACTGCACTACATTTAGCAGCTTTGTGCAACAGTAACGATATATTAGAATTACTTTTGTCGAAGAATATTGACGTTAACGAAAAGGATATTGATGGAAATACGTGTCTTCATTTAGCAGTGCTTAAAGGGCACATACAAGTAGTAACTTCGCTAGTAAAGAATGACCGAGTTGAAAATAGCAAGGTAAACATTAATCAAATGAATAATTGTAGTCGAACTGCACTACATTTAGCAGCTTTGTGCAACAGTAACGATATATTAGAATTACTTTTGTCGAAGAATATTGACGTTAACGAAAAGGATATTGATGGAAATACGTGTCTTCATTTAGCAGTGCTTAAAGGGCACATACAAGTAGTA
Source organism: Agriotes lineatus (assembly GCA_940337035.1). Taxonomy (NCBI): domain Eukaryota; kingdom Metazoa; phylum Arthropoda; class Insecta; order Coleoptera; family Elateridae; genus Agriotes; species Agriotes lineatus. The sequence goes on along the minus strand of OW679200.1, from coordinate 117,096,021 downwards.
ACTTCGCTAGTAAAGAATGACCGAGTTGAAAATAGCAAGGTAAACATTAATCAAATGAATAATTGTAGTCGAACTGCACTACATTTAGCAGCTTTGTGCAACAGTAACGATATATTAGAATTACTTTTGTCGAAGAATATTGACGTTAACGAAAAGGATATTGATGGAAATACGTGTCTTCATTTAGCAGTGCTTAAAGGGCACATACAAGTAGTAACTTCGCTAGTAAAGAATGACCGAGTTGAAAATAGCAAGGTAAACATTAATCAAATGAATAATTGTAGTCAAACTGCACTACATTTAGCAGCTTTGTGCAACAGTAACGATATATTAGAATTACTTTTGTCGAAGAATATTGACGTTAACGAAAAGGATATTGATGGAAATACGTGTCTTCATTTAGCAGTGCTTAAAGGGCACATACAAGTAGTAACTTCGCTAGTAAAGAATGACCGAGTTGAAAATAGCAAGGTAAACATTAATCAAATAAATAATTGTAGTCGAACTGCACTACATTTAGCAGCTTTGTGCAACAGTAACGATATATTAGAATTACTTTTGTCGAAGAATATTGACGTTAACGAAAAGGATATTGATGGAAATACGTGTCGTCATTTAGCAGTGCTTAAAGGGCACATACAAGTAGTAACTTCGCTAGTAAAGAATGACCGAGTTGAAAATAGCAAGGTAAACATTAATCAAATGAATAAATGTAGTCGAACTGCACTCCATTTAGCAGCTTTGTGCAACAGTAACGATATATTAGAATTACTTTTGTCGAAGAATATTGACGTTAACGAAAAGGATATTGATGGAAATACGTGTCTTCATTTAGCAGTGCTTAAAGGGCACATACAAGTAGTAACTTCGCTAGTAAAGAATGACCGAGTTGAAAATAGCAAGGTAAACATTAATCAAATGAATAATTGTAGTCGAACTGCACTACATTTAGCAGCTTTGTGCAACAGTAACGATATATTAGAATTACTTTTGTCGAAGAATATTGACGTTAACGAAAAGGATATTGATGGAAATACGTGTCTTCATTTAGCAGTGCTTAAAGGGCACATACAAGTAGTAACTTCGCTAGTAAAGAATGACCGAGTTGAAAATAGCAAGGTAAACATTAATCAAATGAATAATTGTAGTCGAACTGCACTACATTTAGCAGCTTTGTGCAACAGTAACGATATATTAGAATTACTTTTGTCGAAGAATATTGACGTTAACGAAAAAGATATTGATGGAAATACGTGTCTTCATTTAGCAGTGCTTAAAGGGCACATACAAGTAGTAACTTCGCTAGTAAAGAATGACCGAGTTGAAAATAGCAAGGTAAACATTAATCAAATGAATAATTGTAGTCGAACTGCACTACATTTAGCAGCTTTGTGCAACAGTAACGATATATTAGAATTACTTTTGTCGAAGAATATTGACGTTAACGAAAAAGATATTGATGGAAATACGTGTCTTCATTTAGCAGTGCTTAAAGGGCACATACAAGTAGTAACTTCGCTAGTAAAGAATGACCGAGTTGAAAATAGCAAGGTAAACATTAATCAAATGAATAATTGTAGTCGAACTGCACTACATTTAGCAGCTTTGTGCAACAGTAACGATATATTAGAATTACTTTTGTCGAAGAATATTGACGTTAACGAAAAAGATATTGATGGAAATACGTGTCTTCATTTAGCAGTGCTTAAAGGGCACATACAAGTAGTAACTTCGCTAGTAAAGAATGACCGAGTTGAAAATAGCAAGGTAAACATTAATCAAATGAATAATTGTAGTCGAACTGCACTACATTTAGCAGCTTTGTGCAACAGTAACGATATATTAGAATTACTTTTGTCGAAGAATATTGACGTTAACGAAAAAGATATTGATGGAAATACGTGTCTTCATTTAGCAGTGCTTAAAGGGCACATACAAGTAGTAACTTCGCTAGTAAAGAATGACCGAGTTGAAAATAGCAAGGTAAACATTAATCAAATGAATAATTGTAGTCGAACTGCACTACATTTAGCAGCTTTGTGCAACAGTAACGATATATTAGAATTACTTTTGTCGAAGAATATTGACGTTAACGAAAAGGATATTGATGGAAATACGTGTCTTCATTTAGCAGTGCTTAAAGGGCACATACAAGTAGTAACTTCGCTAGTAAAGAATGACCGAGTTGAAAATAGCAAGGTAAACATTAATCAAATGAATAATTGTAGTCGAACTGCACTACATTTAGCAGCTTTGTGCAACAGTAACGATATATTAGAATTACTTTTGTCGAAGAATATTGACGTTAACGAAAAGGATATTGATGGAAATACGTGTCTTCATTTAGCAGTGCTTAAAGGGCACATACAAGTAGTAACTTCGCTAGTAAAGAATGACCGAGTTGAAAATAGCAAGGTAAACATTAATCAAATGAATAATTGTAGTCGAACTGCACTACATTTAGCAGCTTTGTGCAACAGTAACAATATATTAGAATTACTTTTGTCGAAGAATATTGACGTTAACGAAAAGGATATTGATGGAAATACGTGTCTTCATTTAGCAGTGCTTAAAGGGCACATACAAGTAGTAACTTCGCTAGTAAAGAATGACCGAGTTGAAAATAGCAAGGTAAACATTAATCAAATGAATAAATGTAGTCGAACTGCACTCCATTTAGCAGCTTTGTGCAACAGTAACGATATATTAGAATTACTTTTGTCGAAGAATATTGACGTTAACGAAAAGGATATTGATGGAAATACGTGTCTTCATTTAGCAGTGCTTAAAGGGCACATACAAGTAGTAACTTCGCTAGTAAAGAATGACCGAGTTGAAAATAGCAAGGTAAACATTAATCAAATGAATAATTGTAGTCGAACTGCACTACATTTAGCAGCAGACATTGGAAATTATGAGATCGATCAAATACTCCTCTCACATGGAGCAAACGCAGAAATGGCAGATAAAGATGGCAATACTGCTGTAGATTTAGCAAATAACAAACATTATACTGATATTCTAAGTCTGTTTGATTCCACAGAAACAGATGTTTATATGATTTCTAAATAAGAGCGTAATACGTTGAAATAATGTCTTGTTTTAGTGTCCATTGTTATCTGTCTTTTTATGTATGTAATATTAGTATTTGGTTTCATTTCTATTGTTTATTATAATCTGTAAATAGAAGGTGTACAATGTTTTTGTATTTTTTTTGTCTCCATGCCGTAGCGTCAAATGGATAATGAACGAGAATCACATAAGTATCGAAACAAATTCACATATTTCTGGTATTTACTAAAGGAAGTGTAAACGTCTGTTGATTTAGTTTCACCCGGCCCTTCTGTTCGCATTCGCTGGACGGCTGTACTATTCGGGTTAATATGACCCCATTTGTTTTATAATTAATAACGAGACAAGTAAATAGTAAATTTTGTAAACTAAATTGCACTTAATAAATAATATTAGTACACACTGGACAACACCAAGAGTTGCAGTTCTGTGAAGTAGGTTTTAGCGCGTTCACGTGCATTTGTTTTGACTGAGTATCAGAGCTGCGTCAATTTAGTATAGCAAATTACAGTTAGGTGTGAACAAGTTTTAACGAGTGCAATATCGATTGGTAGTAAAATTGCTGAAAAATGTTTCTATTTGCCTGAAATTGCCTATTTAGTGATATTTTCGGACGATACAACTACTAATAATCAGTTGATAAATTAACATATAAGAGCATATTGATCCCAACAGTAGAGCAAGGTTAAAAAATCATTTACATTAGTGTAGTAAAATAGTTGGTGATCCTAGTAAATTACTTGTCTATTTTGCAGACTAACTAGTTATACAAGTGTTCGGAACGTGGTGTTCAACATAGGGATCTCGCAAAGCAGTCGAGCAACCCCCGAAATAGCGGTTATATCGTTTCATAAATTACTTCATTTAACAAACTATGGAATTCATTAGATACGACTTTTTTGCAATTTTTGTCGTTATTTTTATGGATACAACCAGGATCACAGCAGGGAACCATTCTTTTAGGTTGGGCTTTAAGAACGTTCTTAGTATTTAACAACACAACCACAACTTCTAACAATGTTAACAATATTAAACTTGTCAAAATTACATTACCTATAATTCTGACAAAAATAATTTACTGAAGCAATTGCCGCCAATGCGGTACATTGGAAACCAAAGGTTTCTTCGGCTGCTATGAGATCTCGTAAACAGTAAGAAATAAACATTCAGCTAAAAATCAGATAAAATATTTGACATCCAAAATGCTGCTGCTATTCACATTTCATTGCCCAAATTGCCAATCTAAACTCAGATGTTTTATGTCTTTAAAATTTCAGGGTATTTACATTTACATGTTTCTAAAGAAGTGTCAAATATGGTCGTCGTCATTAGATCTTAAAATATTTATCTTAAAAGATTTATTAACACGTAAACAATTGCTGGGTGTCTACCATGCTCATGTCAGTTCAAGACTGGGATACGCAATCTGTTTCTGGGAGTCGTCCGCGTCAGCGCACGGTGTTCTTATTGCTCAAAAATGTTAATTACGTACGATAATGGGTTATCAACAAACAATTTCGTGTAGAAGTGTATTTGTTAATCTTGGCATCTTTACAGTGATTAATCTATATACAGGGTGAGTTTTTTTTCATTATCACTATAGGGATCTCGGAAACCGTGAAAGATAGAAGGTTGGTTATATGGAGAAAGAATTGCAGTTTTATGAGCTTATTCGAGATGTGCTTTTGTTTCTTTGAAAAAATCCAAGGCCTACTAGATACAAGCAAAATATTAAAATTACTTAATTTCTTAAAGTCGGTCTAGCGCCGTTATTATTGAAAATAGAAAAAAAATCATAAGAATAAAAGTTTTAGCTATTTTTACGGTATTTATCTTACACTTATTAGTTTGCTTCTAGCTTTCATAGTTTTTGAGTTATAACATTAAGTTACATTTTTTTAAATAGCAATCATTGTTGGCTTAGACATTTCTAAAAAGAGAATATCTCGTTTGCTAAATAGAGAAAGGATTTCAGTTTTATGAGCTTATTCAAAGTGCGCTTTTATTTCTTTTAAAAAATCCAAGGCCTACTAGATATAAGCAAAATATTAAAATTACTTAGGGCCGGTTGCAGAAAGCAATGTTAAGTCTGGTGTTAGCTAACGTCGCGTCAAAGTGAACAAAATCGCATCAAATTTTGTTTACTAATGTATTAGTTACCATAAGCATTTGAGATTTGATTCGTTTTTGTTCACTTTGACTTCGCGTTAGCTAACACCAGACTTAACATTGCTTTCTGCAACCGGCCCTTAATCTTTTAAAACCTGTCTAGCGCCGTTATTATTGAAAATAGAAAATATAATAAGAATAAAAATGTTAGCTATCCTCCGTACGTTATAAATAACCGTGTATTTGCTAGCAGCACAGTTGACACAATTTAAGTCGAGGTAAAGACAATTTTTTCAACGGCGCTAGTTTACTTTTTGAACACAATAATCTGACCAGATTACGACGGTATTTTTGTTCGTTGATATAATGTAAATTCACGCACCATAACCATTTTCAGATGCATCACACAGCCGTGCACTTACATTTCTGTTAAATTTTGAATAATTTCTCTTCTTGGAATTCTTACCCCATGTGATGTGTCTAGTTGTTCGCAACACTGAGTCTATTTTTCTCTGATTTTAGGAATAACACATTCGCCCCAACTAATGTTTGCGAGAATTGGCTCAAGGAGACCTAACGGGTGAAAAAACTATGTGACATCAAAATTCGTTTGATTGTAATAAAGGTTTTTCTATAATAATTCTGTTGCAAATGATATAGTCGTAGGTTCCATTGTATACTTAAAGTTTTTTTAGTTTGGAACATCGAAAAGGTGTGGATCTTCTGATTTGTTGCTGATATGTTCTAGATTAGGTTGGTTATACCTGTGGTGCGAACAGAAACTCCTTAATTGCTCATTTAGTGGAGCCCTCTTATCGAACATTAATATTAGGGCTCCCTATTTAATTATTACGTATAACGAAGATTATATATCCTGACCACGTGCAGTTTCGTTGAGTATTCTTTATTTAAAATGGAGTTAGCAAATATTTTCCTGTGACCTTGCACCGCTATACCAAACTGCTTCCGATTTTTGGCTACTCAACCCACGGCTTTCGTGGATACCATCTTCAAAGGTCAACGTTATTTTCCGTCTCTCTTATGTGCATCTCACCGTTGCAACGCGTTGCTACAAAAGTGGCATTCTGCTATCAACTAGGAAGTTCTGCAATTAGCCCAGGTAGAACTATTTGTAATTGCATTGTTTATGTAGTTTCCTAAAGTGCGCATATATACGAGTATTTCACCGATTTTAATCTACAAACAGCTTTTTTCATTGGTTTTTTGCGGAATTATTAGCTTCTTCAAAGCGTTGTTCTTGGTTGTCGCTTAATAATAATTACTACTTTGTCATTGGCTGGACATAAGTATAGTTAAATAGTTTGCAACTACGATAACATCTTCTAAGATTCAGGGCTAATTTTAACGTGTACTTGTCACTTGGTGTTTGCATTATTCGATAAATAACTCGTAAAATTACCATCTGTGTACTTAGTAGTATTTTATTGTAACAGTGGCTGATAGAAAACGCATTGAGGACCAACAAAGGTAAGTTTCCGTTGCGCATGCTGGTTATCCATCACCCGTGCTGTAATTTTTCTCTTTCATGTCTCAAGTTCTGAAGCCGCTAATGTGGATTGAGTTATGAACTTGTGGCGCTTTAGGCAAATAGCATCTTGTATTAAATTAGCTATCCTAACGTATCAACCCACTCCTCTGCCTCGACTGTGAGCTAGCCGTGCAGTCTTTGTTACAGGGTTAAAACAATATAGCGCTGAAGCTGTATAGACTTTGGAGTAACTACAATATCCGATGTGACACCACCTTAAGGGGTTTTAACTGTTCAAGCTCAGTCAACCGATACCCCAGCTTCACCTTCTGCTTGTTTTGTTGTAATTACCGTATTATCAAAATATGATCACTGGCTATACTGCTCTTTCTAAAACTACAATTAACTGTACTAGTTTATGTGAATTTAACATAGTCTAATATGTTAGAAAAAATATACAAAAATATGTAAATTAAACCAAATTTATAGATTAAATTGATAGGTAACATTAAAATAACATGTGCGTAAGGTGAGCAGGCTGTTGAAAATTAATTTTACACTTAAAAAAATGACAACATTATGCCAAACAGGATGTTACAGATTAGGCAAGTTTTATTATTTTTAATGATTCCCGCTATCAAGTTTATTTTTTATCTCTCTGTGTATGGCACCTCCAGATGTCAACATACGAAAAATCTGGCGATGAAGATGATCAAAATGACAATTAGCTGCGAGTGTAGAAGTAATTCTAAAAAACTAAAATCGTAGAGATTTATAATTTTCTCAACGAGAGCACTATAAGCACTATGTCATCAACGAGTACAAGGTTTCCGTAGATCGATGTATATTTTGATTACATGAATGGAATACATTTTTCGTTATATATTTACTGCAAGTAGTTCCAATATATTAATATGGCATCAGCAGAAATTAATATTTTAATCTTTCTGTGACGAATTCGCTGCTATTGGGGCTCTCGTGAGGATGTGGAATATTTCATTATAAGCAAATCAATGCGCGATATCTCGTTTTACAGATACTGGGGTTTGTATAACGTGCTGATATCAACAAAATAGATACAAATGATTAAGTATGCAAAATGCGGTTTTTTGTGAGTATGATAATAGGGGTGTATGGGGGCCGCTGTAAAGGTAGCACCTTTTGCCGACAGATGGCCACATCTCGTAACCTTAGAGATGATTTGCGGCGACTGGTCCTTACAGGGTTCTCAGCCCTCTCCCATGGCTCCAAGTGCCACACCCCGGGCAACTGCATTGGCCTGCAGGCTAAACTGAGAGAGGGTAGTCAGATATGATTATTCTGATGGAGGGCAGCAGTATCCATCAGTACTAAAGTAGGACAGAAAAGAAATGACCTTGGCATGGCCTATTGATATACTACTCCAGGCGGGACCAGAACGGTTATACGGCTGTAGTACTGCGGTGTAGAAAGGCAGGGGAATCTACTACACTAACTTCCCACGAGAATTATGGTTATGTCAACTATGCATGATGATAGTTTGTCTGGCGACCCGGCTAACACGCGGCGCTCCCCTACGTCTAGGTTAGGGAGTGTGAAATTAGCTACTGGGCATGCAGGTGTGGGGCACTGGGCACCTCATACGAAGTATTCCACCAGAACATCGAATCACCTTAGACAAAGGACAACAACACGCATGGCCACATGGAACGTCCGTGGACTGCGTCAAGCAGGAAAATTAACAATACTTACTGCTGAACTTGCAAGATATAATATAACAATTGCCGGAATTGCAGAAACGCACTGGCACTGCAAATGACACTTCCGACATCTAGATCACACGGTATACTTCTCCAGTTCCGAGAACGAAAGTCGGAATGGGGTGCCAATTCTTATATCGAATAAACTCAATAATTGTGTAGTTGGATACGATGCTATAAATGACAGAATCATATCTCTGCTTATTAACTTAAAACCCTATATACTACTCAATATAATCCAAGTATATGCACCTACAATAGACGCAGACGACGAAGACATCAATAACTTTTACAACTTACTCGAAGTGGTAATGGACAACATATCAAAACAAGAAATACTTATGGGAGATCTCAACCCCAAAATTAGCCTTACAGATACTGATGAACATCTACGAGAAATAGTAGGAAAATATGGTGTCGGAATACGCAACAAAAAAGGTGAAAGGCTGCTGCAGTTTTGTATCGACAATAATTTAACGATTGCTAATACTGTATTCAAAAATCACATACGCAAGCTGTACACCTGGACATCACCTGATAAAAGAACAAGAAATCAAATAGATTATGTATTAATCCGAAAAAATGGCGTACTGCAATAACGACTACAAAAACACCACTTGGGGCAGATTATATAATTCGGATCACAAACTACTTACTTTCATGTTTCGCATTAAACTAAAAACATGCCAAAGACACAAAACTAGACAAAAACTGCCTCAGACTACGGACGCACTAACCTGTGCTAATGAATTAGAACAACAGATAAACGCTGAGGAAAATCTGGACAAGCCTGCTAACTCTAATGACCTGTGGATCTACGTCAAATATGCAATAACACAAGCAGCAATCATAACGCAAAAAATTCCAAAAGCAAAGAAACGCCAACCTTGGATCACCCCGACCACCTTCAAAATAATTAATGAAAGAAGAAAGATCCTTGCATCCGGTTTAAACACTACAGAGACGATTGTAACAGCCTGCATTGACTAATTATTTGCTTACTTTTGAGCTATAAATAATTACCACTGTTAATAAACTTTTTAATCTCAGGCAGCTCAGGTGCCAAGGTCCAATTTACTCTCTCAAGTATATAGAAAAGTACATATAACATAAAAGGGATTTATTCGGGTATAACTATTTCCAATGTGTAAAAGCACGGATTTCGGCCGGAGCTAACGTCACACGATAACGGAATATAACCGATTATCAACATTCATACAAAGGAATTGTAGAAAAGACAAAAATAACTACCTAAATTCCGTATGTCAGGAAATACAAAAACATACAGACTCTCTAAATACCAGAGAAGTTTTTCTAAAAATCAAGGAAATAACAAAATCCTTTAAGGCTCGCACATGGTCTGCCTTAGATGAAAACGGCATATTAATTACTGAGCTAGATAATGTAGTGGAAACATGGCGACGATACTGCGAAAATCTATACGCAGACGCGGAGAATGAGATAGAAGAAAACACGAAGGATTATGAAGAGAACCAGACATACTGATGGAAGAAGTTGAACATGCTATAACAAAATTAGCCTTACATAAATCGCCAGATATAGACTCAATTAACGGCGAGATACTTAAAGCACTTCCAGATACTTACAAAAAAAGAATGCATGAGATATGCCAAAATATTTGGCACTCCACAGAATGGCCAAAAACATGGACTACATCTATAATCATACCACTCCATAAAAAAGGCCCAAGTAACAACTGCGATAAGTTTCGATTACTGTCACTCATATCACATGCTAGCAAAATCATGTTATACATAATTCAATCCAGACTAGAATCATTTATATTACATCAACTTGCCCCAGAACAAGCAGGCTTTGTAAAGGGGAGAGGCGCGCGAGAACAAATCTTAAATCTACGACAAATAATAGAGAAGTCCAGGGAATATTACACCCCCATGTATTTATGTTTTGTAGACTACTCCAAGGCATTTGACGAAGACTCATTTCATATACCATTTTTGATTTACGAAAAATGGATAGTTTTCGAGTTACTTTGAAATAAACTGGGATTATTCTTTTTTTTGCTAATAACTCCTAACTTCGCAGTGCTCTCGCGGCTGAACGATTGATCGCAGAAAAAAACCTTTAGTACATTAAATGTAGGAAATTTTATCCTTTTTCATTTCATATAGGTTTACCATTTACAAAATTGGATAGTTTTCGAAAAATTTTAGAACTAAGAAAACTCGGTTTTTACATCGTTTTTGCTTAAAAAACGTGTTTCCCGTCAAAATTCTTGTTGGAAAACCTGATATTCATGTACAGCGACCCAACAAACATATAGGAACCAAATATCAAAACTCCATCAAAACTTTCTCCTATTTTCTACCATTTAACTGGACTAGAACTTCGCGGCGCTCTCGCGGCTGAACGATTTGTCGGAGAAAAAACCTCAAGTGCATAAAATGTATAAAATTTTATCTTCTTTAATTTCATATAGGTTCAACAGTTACGAAAAATTTATAGCTTTCGGGTAATTTTAGAAAAACTAAAAAAAATCGTTTTTTACGCCGTTTTTGCTTAAAAAACGAATTTCCGGTCAGAATTTTTGTTGGCAAACCTGATATTAGTGTACAGCGACCTGAGAAACATATAGGGACCAAATATCAAAACTCCACCAAAACGTTCCCCTATTTTCTACCATTTGACTGGACTACACTGATATCTATAATAAATATTAGTGACCGAGCACTAACAACGAATGTACAAGATTGTATAGCGGCAAGGCTTGATTCAAAAAGCAACAGTGTTCACACTAATGGACTATTTTAAAAAAATTACCTTGACTTGTTTTATGTCGCTAGTAGGGTGTTTTGGAGTGTTCTGAGACAAGGTCAGGTCAAGGTTGCCACCCCCCCTCTTCAACCTGCCACCTCCCACCACCAACAATATTAAGTTCAAGGCTAAGTGGTGGTGGGGGGTGGCAACCTTGATCTGACCTTGTCTCAGAACACTCCAAAAGAAAAAAAATGTTGAAAGTGAATGATCTCAACCATTTGTTCAAAGCACACACTCCTCCAATGAGTTCTACCCCTAATGTTTCAAGAGCTTTTGCACATTTAGCTTGACCTACCCTTGTCTCAAAAAAATCTTCGAAGAATTTTTTAGTTTCGGCATGGACCTCCACCACTGTTATTCACAGGTGGCGTTTCGAGAACGTGTACACTAGCACTGTTTCAAGATCTTGCACACTAACACTTACCTTGACCTACCCTTGTCTCCAAAAACCTCCAAAGAATGTTTTAATATCGGCATTTACCTCCACTACTGCTATCCACAGGTGACGTTTCGAGAACATGTACTCAAACACTTTAGGAAAAAAAATATATGGAGGAAACTAATATTTACTTTTCTATGTACAAGAGTAACTAAGTTCTACACTAATATCACATGTTATTTTTTCTATTTACTAGATTAACTAATTACACTAATATATACACACTAATATTATATTTTTAAACGATTAAGTAATTGATATATAATTTTGAAAAGGTAAAAATTGTTAATGGAGATAATTATATCAATTATTTATGAAAAGCATGATTTGTATGTAGTAATATATATAATTTAATGAAATAGACGTTTCGCTAATTATAATAGCTTCATCAGTATTAATTTAAAATTTGAAAGTTGTATTATGGGATGTTAACACAATTATATTACGACATTTATAGTTACGAACACTTTAAAACAGACAAAATCAAGGAATATTATTATATTCCATAATGAAAATGTTTAAGACATGAACAAATACATATTGAATGCATGCAACGTAAATATGGGAATATTTATTCTAATATTTACCGTGCATGCATTAACAATTTTAACTAATATTATATAACTTACTATACTCTTGAATAAATAAGTTGTTTAATTCGCCACTCTCACTAAAACTATCACCGTTAGCACCGTTAACGTCGGACAGGATCTCTGAGGCTGCAGGTGAGCTGGGGTAGAAGTCTGAGGCATCCCAACTTAGCTAAAACTGCAGCCTTTGTCGCCAACACTTTGCTCACGATGCCCTGCAATTGGGGGAGGACGACGAATGCTTCCAAGTTCTGCGTTGACAGGTGCCCAGCGGTGTAGTTGCAGAAGGTAGAGGTTGAGTCGGTTCTTCTGGAGACGACGTCCAGGTGATAATGCAGATAATTCTGCCCGTGCCTCTTCGCGAGCGTACAGAACAGCTTAACTACCCGATGTTCGTGCGATAACTGCTGCACAGTTCTGAAAATTCAAAACAGGAAAGCACCGATCTGGTCAAGTTCATTCATTCGAGTTTATTTAATGTTACGGTGAAGGTTGTCCACTTCTGGAAATGCAATCACGGAAGTATACCCGAGTTCAAGTTCGTTCATTCGTCTGCTGCACAGTTCTAAAAATTCAAAACAGGAAAGCACCGATCAGGTCAATTTCGTTCATTCGAGTTCATTTAATGTTACGGTAAAGGTTGTCCACTTCTAGAAATGCAATCACGGAAGTATACCCGAGTTCAAGTTTGTTCATTCGAGTTCATATGCACCTAGAAAACAGCGTCTTAATTAGGATGAATGTCGGCAACACATTGCGTTAGAGTGTAGGTCTTCCAGTTCTGGAAAAAGCAACCACGATAGTATTTCAGCTGGATCGCATGTATAAAGCATTGAACAATTATAAAAAAAATATCCGGGATTATCGTCAAAAAAATAAGCCAGTAATTGATTTAGATAGTGAGAAGGGGAAGGGAACAAAAATTTTAAGTCAGTACTCCTGTCGTCACCAACCCAGTAAATCTCATTATCAGGAACATAATGAAACAACACTTCCGATTGTTCGAGTAACATGATTCCCCGAGCACGTCACGAACCACACCGCCATAGACCACAACACTTAAAAAAAAAATTAAAAACTTAAAAAAAAAGTTGGGGAAAAAAAACTTAAAAATTAAAAAAAAACTCAAAAATTAAAAAAATTTAAAAAAAATTAAAATTAAAAAAATTTTTTTTTAATTTTTCATTAATTGTTTTAAATTTTTTTTTAAATTTTTTTCTCGAGTTTAAATTTGCTGCAGTTCATTTCTATATATGTGAAAACGCCTATTCAACAGTGAACAGTTGCAATGAGTGCTTGGTACAGTCGTTGTGATCGATGCAGTGGTCTGTTGTTTGTGTTGAGTAATGACCTTAGTGCCCCTTTGTATCCCACGATAGCAAAGGAGGATGCTAGGGACATGCGATTGTGTACTTGCGCCCCCACGGTGAGTAGTTTAAAAAATCCAATTCGAGTAGTGCACGATATTGTAATTGCCCGCCCTGATGCTAAAAGTAAGAGTAGCATGGCTGCTAACAATGCAAGCGCACCTGCACAGCTTCGGAAGCGCAAAAGTGATTCCATTATTAGCACCCGTGCAAAGCTTCCTAAGCGTCAGGGCGAGTCATCACTATTGAGGGCGCTGCTTACTTCTAGCAGTGTGCAACTGTCTAACATGAGCACTCACAACTTGCGCGATATGTTTTTAAACAAACATTACCACGACGATGCTGTCGAGGCATGTGGGGCACACAGCTCGTGTGCAAGCAACGAGTCGCCTGCCTCTCGAGCGCCGGTGGCTGCTACCGGGAATGGGTCATCGGCGTCCTCTTCCAAATTGGTGGAGTATGTTTTTCCATTGCCGAATGGAGATTCTACTGCGCCATCGCAAATTTCGTTCGAAGTGAGCGCGAACGAAGTGAAAGTGTTCCTGCTGATATAGATTGCATGTTGCCAGAGTTTGAATTGGAAGCTCTCGTGGGGGATGGTACGCTACCAGACCTCGCCGACACCACGAGGGAGTTATGGGGTGTAGATGGTTTAGAAGTTGGTATCGGTTCTCCGATACAAACTCCTCAAGCATCTTCACCTTCTGAGCTACCAATTGTTGTAGATGGTGTAGATGTAGTTGTTGGAGAGCCAACCATTTACACCTTGCGATGTACCCATTGCTGTAGATGTTGTGTCGTCTGCTCATGCTGACTCCGCACCCATCGATGCTGAGATATCGATGGATGCTGAGCCGGAGTGGGTAGACTTAACTGATGACGATTTGCGTGCTATAGATGAGGCAATAGCAAGATGCAATCAGCCTAGACCTGTGGAGGCTCCTCCGCAAGCTGTAGCTACCCTCGCGGTAGCTGCAGAATGTGTTGTGGAGACTCGTGCCGAAAGGCATAAAAGATTGTTGAGTTCCGTTGTGGACATCCGCATACAGCAATTAGAACAGCACGGGGCGGCTCTGTCAAGACTAGAAAAGGTGGCGCGATATCAGCGGGAGCAGCTGCGGGTGAGGGGCCGCCAAGTCGGCAATGCTCACTGCTTAATCCGCACCGAGACTGCTCGAGAGTTGAAAGTGAGAGAAGTGCAAAAACTTGTTCTCATTATTTCCAACATGTTAAGAGTGTTAGAAGACTAGGTCAGACTATTGTGATTGTTTCTTGCCTCTTCTATCGACATCCCCTCCCTCACTTATAACTTGTCTACTTTCCCCTCCTGGCCGATGTATGTATGTATGTATGTATTTATGTATGTATTTATTTAAAGCCTTTTGATTTACAGAGGATAAACATTGGCTACGTCAGACTAGGATATAAATAACATAAACAATAAATAATAAAAGCAACCAGTCAATGAAACTGTACAAAACATGTAAAAGTCACAGTACACATATTGTACATGTATAAAACTCCACAGCTACTGCAGATCACCGAATTGGTCATTTGTATATTCTTGAATACTATAGTAGCATTTGGCTAATAAAAACGATTTTATGCACTTCTTAAATTTTATGAAGCTCATATCTCTTACGTGTGCAGGTAACTTATTGAATAATCGTTTCCCTGCATAGATAGGAGACTTTTCATATTTTATGGTTCTATGTTGCTCTAAAATTAGCTGACCTGCATGTCTAGTTGGATAACTGTGGAGGTTTACAGCATGTTTACTAATTGTCATCTTAATTAGCAATAAAAGTTTGTATATATAAATAGACGGAAAAGTCATAATTTTATGACGGTTAAAAGTAGAACGGCAAGAGTCTCTACTGTTCATATTAAAAATGATTCTGATAGCCCTTTTTTGACAAACAAAAATTCGATGGCTGTCAGTCCCTCCTCCCCATAGCACAACATTGTATGTTAAGTAGGAATAAATTAAACTGTAGTAGACATTCATTAAACAGTCTACTGAAAGTACTTCTTTAAGCTGACGTAAAGCAAAACATGCCCTACTTACTACTTTTGAAACTGAATCGATATGTTGCCCCCAACAGACTTTTCCGTCCAAATATGTGCCTAAAAATTTGGTGCAGTCAACTGATTTTATAAAACTACCAGCAAAGTTAAAAGAAAGACTATTTTCTGGAGCAGTAACTTTAAAAGAAATACACTCTGTCTTTTCAGCATTAAGAATTAAATTATTCTGTTTACACCATGACTGAAACTCACATGCTGCTGCAGCTGTTAGATCAACCAGGTCCTGATAAGTCTGGGCTGAAACCACTATTGTGGTATCGTCAGCGTAATTTATTACAACTCCTGATTTTATACTGCTAGAAATGTCACTTATATATAATATAAAAACCAGTGGTCCCAGCACAGACCCTTGGGGAATTCCAAGTTCGCAGTTAACAGTTTTTGACATACTATTTTGCACCTTAACGCACATTTTCCTCTTACATAAATAAGATCTGAACAGCTCCAAAGCATTACCTCTAAAACCTAACATAGACATCTTATCTAATATAAATTTTACATCAAGCGTATCAAATGCACGCGATAAGTCAAAAAATAAGGCAGCCACGTGTTTTCCTCCATCTAGCTCTTTATATACATTATCAATAAGTGCACAAGAAGCAGTTTCAGTAGATTTGCCTTCACAAAAACCGTGTTGATTAGCAGGTAAAAGATTATACTTAATGATAAAAGACATTGTTCTCCTATATATTGCTTTTTCAAAAACTTTACTTAGAGTGCTTACTACCGTTATAGGTCTATAATTATTAATGTCCAAAGAGTCACCTTTTTTGTATACTGGTGAAACTTTCCCGATTTTTAATTTAGTTGGAAACTGCCCTGAGGTAAAGCATAAATTTATAATATGGGCTAACGGCTTTGCTACAGCATTAGCGACTTCTTTTAGTATTGCAGTTGATATGTTGTCGATACCGACACTGTTTTATGTAATCCAAACGCCCCATCGTGTCGGCTGGCGCGTATTTACCGAGAAGCATTGCCCGCGTGCTAGTAGCATTATTGGTATATATTACCAATTTGGATTGCCCCTACCGGTATAGTAATAATGCACGTTTGCGAGCAATGTTATAGGGAATTTCGCGTCGGGATGCTTTGCTGCGACATCGTCGCCAGAGCTGTCTACGCACCGTGCCCTATTCGCCTAGTGTTGAGTTTGTTGTTCTCCGTCTAAAATATATAAAGTCAGCCATGTCGGTCAGTTGCAGATACTCCTATGGATGCTCCTGCGAGGAAGGTATCCAATCTTCGCGCTCCAGAGGTGAGAGAGAGTGCTGCGAAGAGAGCTCGACTTAATCTCCCCTCAAGTATATATCAATTGGTAATTATAAAACCGCAGTTATTGACATGTTCGTATGTTCGTAGCGAATGCAGGAGCATGTACGTCGACTGGACCGTCTACGTCGAGAAGCGTGTCTGTGAGCTCTCGCCCTGGTAAAAATCTAAGTACGTATGAGTGTGCGTGTGAGTGGGCGGTGTAGTTACGATTGCTGTTACAAACTCCCGCTATTGCTCCGTATGCGACGAGAATGTTTCCGTGCGTGGCTTCGTTGGGCACATGCGAAGTAATCGTCATGCGTTGCGAACCGGGAGGTCAGGCCTGGATGATGGAGTGGCACCCCTGCAGTCAGCCTTTAGGTCCCGGATTGCCACGTACAGAGTTACAACTATTAATTATCATATAATGGTAAAGGAGTTTCTGTTAGAAATTAAAGAAAAAGTGTTGGCGTTATTGCGAAGGCAGCTTGGAAATTTAAAGAGCTTAAAGGTGAATTTGGAATTATTTGGATACTTCATTTTAGAAAGTAAAGGATTGGAAGAAATCAAGTCATTTAACACGCGCAATGAAATTGTAACTTTGGGTACCGACCTCGATGTATTGTATGATAATTTTTGCGGCATCTTGGATGAGAAGGTGTCTGAATTTCAGGAACGGGAATCTGGTAAGTTGATGTGACCTCGACGATGGCTGTATATTAAGAACACTTGAATTGTTGCAGGCTGGGCTCTTAAGCAGTTGCTGTCGTTGGTCGTCGCCGTCAACAAATACAACCCCCTCAGAGCTTCCTCGTACCTACCACTGCCATCATTTATTGAGCGAAAGAAAGCTATTGTCAACGTTCAAAACGAGGATGAGTACTGTTTCGGGTGGGCGATTTTAGCTGGTATTGTTGAACCCAGCGGACCTCCCAATCGTACGAGTTCTTATCCCGATTGTAAAACTGTTTTGGCGTTAGATGGGTTAGAATTTCCATTGAAATTGCTCGATATTCCGAAATTCGAACAACTTAATCTTCAACTTTCGGTTAACGTGTATGGGTTAGAGTCGCGTTTTGAAAATCGAAAAATGATTTGGGAAGTCGTGGGACCTTTGCATTACTCTGTCATGAAGTGGTTGAGACACGTTAACTTGCTTCTGTTAACTAATGACGAGGGTGACAGTCATTACTGTTGCATTAAAAAATTTTCGCCTCGTTTCGCAGCAAATAACTGCTAGAAAGGGGGCAAAACATTTTTGTGACGGATGCTTGCATTACTTTCGTACTGAACAGCACTTGCGACATAATATCAAGTTCGATTGTAATCAGGTGTATACCAAAATCCCAACCAATGAGCTGATCTTGGATAATCTTGGTGAAACAACCCCACAAAATATTTTGAAATTTGAAAATTGCCATAAACAATTAAAGGTACCGTTCGTTGTCTACGCAGATTTTGAGACAATTTTAAAACCTGTACAGGAACCTGATACGCAACCAGACCTCGAGAGTTCGTTTACAGTTAAGACGTGCGAGCACGTGCCTTACTCGTTTGCATATTTTATAAAATGTTTGTTCGACGATAGTCTTTCTAAATTTCAAACGTACCGCGGTGAAGATGCTTCAACTGTTTTTATGGAGCTGTTGGCTGCAGACGTTCGTTATTTGTTTATTTGTTTGACAATTTTTTAAAAAGCGTGGTTCCTTTGGCGACGATGACTACTGCGAAACTTCAAAATTACGAGGCTGCTACGTCTTGCCATATATGTCATCGACCCTTTGTCGCCGATCAGATTAGGGTGCAAGACCATTGCCATCTAACTGGGGCGTATCGGGGTGCTGCACATTCGATCTGTAATCTAAATTTCAAAGTTCCCAATTTTGTCCCTGTCTTTTTCCACAACCTAAATTATGATTCTCATTTGTTCGTCAAACAATTCGCCGTAAATGGCGAACAGAGCGATGTCATACCTCAAACAAAAGAAAAATATATTGTAACACCAGCCCCTGCTTATAAGGGGTTGTAAAATTTATTTACCACGGGATAGCTCATAAATCGGAGCTAGGTTCAATCGTTCTTTCAGATATACCTCAAATAAGCAAAACACACCACCGGAGTATCCTGTATAACAATTTATTTTGTGTAACTATAGTACATAATTAAATATTCGTGTAATTTAAATAAATGAGATGTATATTGCTCAAAATTAACATTTTTGTCTTGAAATAACGTCGCTGGTTTCTACGGCTGTTGCAACCCGCGTCACATCCGTGCTGGGAGTATCTGCCGACGTCCTAGGCGCTCCGCTTCGAAAGCGTCGAGAATTGTCGGCGCTTCCCGAACTGCGCGCTGATGGCGACGCCGTGCAGTCTGTCAAATTTTTCGGTTTGCGGATTCCTGGTCTCTGTCAACAAATAACAAATTAAAACTGTTAACGCGAGTTCTTACCCCATACGTGTAACTACAGTTTGTTGCTGAAATATTCCGAGAA
The DNA here is from genome assembly GCA_940337035.1 of Agriotes lineatus. NCBI lineage: Eukaryota > Metazoa > Arthropoda > Insecta > Coleoptera > Elateridae > Agriotes > Agriotes lineatus. The sequence continues at coordinate 117,076,581 of OW679200.1, read as the reverse complement.
ATTCGCCGCCCAATGGGGCTTCGCTCGGAGATCGAAACTCCGAACCGAAGTGATTTTCGAGGTTATCAACCTTTGCACCTCCAGGCGAGTTCTATGACGAGGATATCGGCCAAGCCCGTGGAGTTCCCAGGCAAGTCGGCTGCTGCAAATCTTTATGGTTAATACAGGTAAATTCCAATTAGATAGCTTGAAGCTTCTAATTCTGCTTGAATAGCAAAGTGCTAAATTTAAAATGCCAAGAGAGCTGGGGTTTAGATATTACGTTATTTATTGCTGATTTACAAACGGATTTCGGCGCAGGATATTTACAGGATAAATTGGCTGGCGTTTCAGGCGTCCGATTAAGACCACTGAATTAAACTAGCCGTCAGAAATCTTACAGGATAATTAGCTGGAGTTTCAGACGTCTTCACAGAACCACTGAATTGAACTAGCTATCAGGAATTTTACAGGATAAATTGGCTGGCGTTTCAGGCGTCCGATTGAGACCACTGAATTAAACTCAGCCTCGGAACGGTTCCCTAGGTACTGGTAGAGTCGACGGAGGGACAACCTATCGGAAAGAAAATCTATGTAATAATCTCTCTCTAAATGAGCCGTGCAATTCCCTTTATATGCTTTGTAAAGCCATTAAGGGGGGGAAGGCGGCGCACATCATACCTTTGTTTCGCACTGTTATCACGGTCGGGACTGTCTTATCTTGCTGGAACACACCGCGGCCCTTGATAACGCTAGAGGTCGCGATGTTTAGGTTGGCAAATATTATTTAATATTCGATTAATTCCAATCAAACGGAAGCTTAGCGTTACAATATAGCCTTTGGCAAGCATCTGTTAATAGATAAAATCGATGTTGGTTACAAAACAAAGAGAGTTTATTTACAAATTAGATTTCTGGACAGTTATCGTTTTATGAATCGATCTTTGAGTACCTCAGCTGATTATTTGGCCGACGATCAGTTTTTTGAAATTAAAAGGTTGTTTGGTGACGATGCAAAGTTTCGGTTAATGAGACAGAATGGCGTGTTCCCATATTCCTTTGTGGACTCCTTCGAAAAACTGAACCTTGCGAAGTTGCCTTCGAAGGTTCAGTTTTTCGACTTTTTACATGAGGAACACGTCTCACAATCTGATTACGATCGTGCTGTGTCTGTGTGAAAACCTTCGACTGTCAAATTTTGGGTGATTACTCGGACATTTATTTAAAAACCGATGTGTTGATTTTGGCAGACGTATTTGAAAATTTTAGGAAGTTATGTTTGGAAACATACAAGTTGGATCCTGCTCAATACTATACGGATCCAGGTCTTAGTTGGGACACTATGTTACGGTCTACGGGTGTCAAATTAGAATTATTAACTGACATGGACATGATAAATTTTCTCAAAAAGTCAATTAGGGATGGTATAAGCACATGTATTGGTAGAAAGGCTATTGCTAACAATTGTTTAGTTCCAAATTATGATTTCTCCGAGCCTACATCATTCATTATGTATTTAGACGCTACAAACTTATACGGCTTTGCGATGCGCCAGTATTTGCCGCACCGAAATTTTGAATGGCTCGCGACAGAGGAAGTTGAAAATTTTGATGTGTCTGAAATTGACGATGAGGCGGATACGGGTTTTATTTTAGAGGTTGATCTACGGTATCCTGAACACTTGCACGACGACCACAATGATCTACCCTTTTGTCCGGAACTTATTATTCCCCCGGGTGGAAAATATAAATGTCCAAAATTGATTTCAAATTTGTACCATAAGACCAAGTATGTGCTTCATTATCGAAATTTACAACAATGTTTAGATGCTGGTTTAGTTCTTACAAAAATGCACAGAATTCTGAAATTTATTCAATCGCCCTGGTTGCGCTCATATATTGATATGAATACCGCGTTGCGTAACCGAGCACGAAATGAATTTGAGAAAGATTTTTTTAAGGCTAAAAATAATAGCGTTTTCGGAAAAACGATGGAAAATGTCGACAAGCGATCGGACATCAGGTTGGCGAGCAGGTGGGACAATGTCGGCAAGAAACTAAGTGCTGCAGCTCTAATTGCCAAAGCAAATTTTAAGGATTCGGTAATTTTTTCTACAAATTTGATTGCTGTGGAACTTAATAAAACAGTTGTTTTGTATAATAAACCGATCTATACAGGTTTCACTATTCTGGACTTATCTAAAATTGTAATGTATGACTTTTTTTATAATTTTTTGAAACAAAAATATGGCAATAATGTCTCCCTACTCTATACAGATACTGACTCGCTAGTAATTCACGTACGGATTGACAATTTCTATGAGGACATAAAAAATAATTTAGATCGTTTTGACACTTCAAATTATAAAGACGGTCGACATGGTATACCTCAAACCGTATCGGTCGTCGGTAAAATGAAAGACGAGTACGCAGGTGTTCCGGTAGAACAATTTTTTGGAGCCGGTGCTAAGTCCTACTGTGTGTTTGTGGGAGGGAAAGAAGTAAAGAAAGCAAAAGGTGTGCAAAAGGCTGCTGCCAATAAATATCTCACTATGGCAACCTATCGCGACGTTGTTGACAATGTCCGTGGTCAGGTCTTTTGCCAAATGTATGTTTTTCGTTCTCACAAGCACACAGTGTACACTGAATTGAAGAATAAAATTGCCCTATCATATCTGGATGATAAGCGCTATCTTATTCCTCAGTCGAATAACACTCTAGCATGGGGTCATGTAGATATAGACATATCAGGTGCTAGACCGTTGGACAGGTTACTGGAATTATTGCAAGACGATCAGTAATACTACGCGCGTATCAGTAACAGTACATTGTTTTTGTCGTGTACATACTAATGGCTGTTTATTTCTTGCAAAGGGTCTCACGAGATTGGTACGTTTACAGATGTTTTCTTTTCGTAGATATTTAGACAAAATTTAATTTTTTGTATGTATAATTAGTTATCAAGTAATTGTATCGTAAAATCTTAAGTAGACATAATTTCATTTTTTTTACAATTTGTTATGAAATTGTATCATACTATATTTGTAATTAGTCATCATATAACATTCTCATCTAGTTCCATTTGTAAATAAAGTTTGTAGTGTTGTTCAGAATTAGTAATGCATATCTAAAGAAAAACTCACATAGTTGTACCAGTTTATTAATTAAAATAATATTTACTACAAAAAATTTTTAATTTTTTGAGAGTACTAGCTCATTCCTTTAAGTTACACGAGATTGGTTTTAGGTAGCCAAGAATTGTGTCGCTTGTCGAATCCCAACCACTTTACATACAATAAATTTCCTTTCTTCTTCAAAACCCTTTCAACTAGATATACGTCTGAATGTTTTGTTTTCTGCAGTTCGTGCTCGTAGAATCCTCCTTTAATTTCCTGACCTTCTTGGTCCGTGAGTCGATAGGTTGTTGGGTTTGTAAGTCGAACTGTAGATATTGTAAATATTTCGTTGCTCCAGCTTGGAGTGTACCCCTTGCTAAATGCCGAACGATGCTTGCTAATGCGTACCAAGTCCCCTGTACGAAACTTTTGAGGTTTCGGGTCCACGATCTTTGTGTGACTGTACGCCGTTTTTAATAAAAGCTTTGAATTCTTTAAGTTCACTTCGGCAGGTTTCATTCATTGTGCGATGCTTGAATGTGTTATACCTTGCTACGATCTTGGGTAGGATATCCAACCATTTGTAGGACCCTTGCAGGCTGAACTGCTTCCACATCATGTTCTTTAAGGTGCGGTTGCATTTCTCCACTATGCTGCTCTTCATACTAGAATACGTGCTGTAGTGATTGATGTTGTGCTGCCGCAATAATCGTTGAAAAGCGGTGTTGTAAAACTCTTTCCCCAAGTCCGTTTGCAAGTTTTGCGGTGACACCTTTACACTCCTCAACACTTTACCCATTGCAGCTGTTACGTCCTTTCCTGTTTTGCGTTATACAGAATAGGCCCACACATACTTTGAGAAAGCATTAATCACTACCAGAATGTAACGAAAGCCCTTATTGATTTTTGCATAAGGAATCATTTCTACCAAATCCGCTTGATATAAATTGTTCAAGCCTTTAAGGATAACGCGCCTTCTCTTGAAAATTTTTCGTGCTGGTTTGTGGAGTTCGCTAACTATGGCTTCTTTAAGGTTCATTGTCAACTGTTGCTTTCTACACTCCTACGGGACATTTAAGCAGGAGTTGCACGTATAACTTTTGGTCTTTGCATTTGAATTGCAGTTTATCTCCTCGATGTAATATCATACCGATAAGCGTGGTCTGCATGGCGTCGTTGATGTATGATTCTACCGACGGTCCGTTGACTTGAACACTTATGATCTCGCCGTTTTTTAACGGAAAAATGTACTCGTTCTCTCCGAAAATTTTGGAATATCCGCTTTCATCGTACCCACGCCCCACTAGCAGCAGTGGTACTTCTATATGGAGTTGATTTACATTTTTCACTTTCATAAAGACATGTGCTATGGTAGTGCCGTCCAAATTTGTCGATAGGCATTACTCTATCGTCGGCTGATGCGTTCTGATCTTACCGCTATTGACACTCTACTTTTGTACCCCTTAGATGATGCGAACCATCTCATTGGAATGACCCGTGTGTCCAGCTGCCTGAGAAGCTATTAATATACGCAACCGATTCACTAATGAGTTGGGATCCTTCCAAGGAACATATTCCACTATTTTGTCCGTCACTGTTAGTAATCCCTTGCCACGCCGTAATACCTTCGTCGCTGGTCTGCCGGGAGCTTTTATGGTTGAGGAGACAGTTAGAGGTCGTACTTTTTTCATGTATTTAGACCCTGCGTTACCGCTGATTCTTTGTGTGGGGTCGTAGTTTACATGATGTGCGGCGGACCGCTCCACTATATCATGATATTGCTCTCAATCTGTTGTTTTGTATATGTTTGGTTTCTTTTTAAACATCAATTCGTAAAATCCTGGAGTGCCTTTGTAGACTATTTTGTTGCCGTGGTCTGTAATAACAATATTTTCACCCTCGAACTTGATTTCTTTATTTCCTATAGCAAACTTCCTCTATGTCGAATCGGACTCCGTAGTGCAAATCGTACTTGTCCTCAGTATCTCGTATCATTCCTTCCACGTATTTTCGAGCTAATCCTTGAAATTCTTCGAAATATTGACCAAGAACTTCCAGTGACAGCATTTGTTGAATGGTTTCTTTGGCCGCTTGTACAGCACCTTCTTCTGCTGCCGCCTCACAACCTCCGTTTGCAACTGCTCATCGTATTCCTCTACTGGTTCACTCTAGAGATGGGCACCTGAGTGAATTTTCGCTCACGTCACGCACGTTTCACGCTTGCTTTAAACAGTCACGTTCACGCACGTTCACGCTCACGTTCATTCACGTTCACGGCGTGACACGCCACTCACGACGTGACACGCAGCTTTTATTTCAAAATTTAAATTCAGATAGAACAGAATGTTTAAATTTAAAACCAATGAAAAAACCCTAAAGAGAACTAAAAATATGTTTTGCACCTGACATAATTTACGTGATATGTTTCAGTCAGAATAGTTGATATAAAAAGAAAAAAATGAAAATTGACTACAATAACTCCCACAAGGGATAAATGATGATTTCTCGCAAATATATTTCTTGCAGCTGTCTTCAAAGACATTACTTTTAATACTAAAAGCTGTCATTGAAATTGACGTTTCCCTTATTGGTATGAGTACAGAAGGTATATGTTGCTAGGCAACACTTTTAATTCGTAGGTTTGAAAGTACTTTTATTCGCAATCACATTGTAATGTGTCAATTTCATGACATGACAACAGCTGGGAACTAGATGATTACTTGAAACTAGCCAGGAAATTATTACATACCCCGAAAAATATTACATACCTGAAGAGTGGGGTGTTTCCATGGTAACAAAACATTGAGTGGATTGTTTTCATGGAAACAAAAATATTAGCTACATCAAGATATCTATTATTCAGAATTCAATTGTAGTTATTTTTAAAATTAGATGATTGCAAATAAAATAGTATACATACCACGGTGGAAAGTTTCATCCCTGTCTCGAGATAAAGTTAACCTCGACGCTACGCGTCTCGGTAAACTACCTAATCTCTCGACAGTAATGAAACACTTCCCACCTCGGTATGTAATATACTATTACGTACAAGGATCAAAATTTTCAGCGTTAAAGCAAGTATACAAAAAAACATTACTTTTATTAGAATAATAAGTTCATCTATACATCTACACATTAAAATGTTGATTTAAAAATAACATGTAATCAATATTTTCAGCGTTAAGTCGAATTCTGCGCTCTTCTAAAATTCGCCCAGCTGTAGAAAATACTCTTTCGCTTGCAGCGGAACTTGCCGGTATGTTTAAAATTTCTCAAGTTTTTTTAACAGTGGCGTATTTACACTGTTTTTCCAAAATCCTAAAATGTCATCTACATTTCCGAATTTTAATTTAACATACTAATTTAGTTTTGTTTCGACATCATCCTAATTACATGTGTCATCGTCAGAGCTATCTCTAAGTGTAGAAAGATAAGAATCTGATGCTGTTGTACCAGTTTTGAGACGTTTGCTATGTATTTCATCATTATCATCTATAGTTTTATAATCTTCGCTTTTATGTGAAGGTATGAACTTTAAGGATTTATAATTAGGGTCCAAAAATAAAGCCACATAATGTAACTTGCTTGGCACAATTTGTGATTTAATGAATTTAAAAGTTGCTGCACCCTGCAGTTTTTTATTGGTTACTAAATATTTAACTTGAAATTAACGTGAAACGTGAATCACGCCTTGGAAATTTTCACTCACGTTCACGTCACGATTTTCAAATATTAGTCACGTTCACGACGTGACACGCCGTGACACGACTGTTTTCACGTCGATTGGGCGATGTCTGCTTTTAAAGCTGCGTATTTACGTCTAACGGATTGTCGGGTTTTGATAAGTTCCCTGGCTAAACGCTTATCCATGTTGCAACTCCTTCAGTTGTTGGTAAACAACTACTACCTTCCCTTCTTTGGCTGCTGTCTATATATTAAAGTAATTGTCGAAACCTTTTCTATATCGTCCCGCGTTGGTTTCGCTTTCTTTATCGATCACTAAAAATCCGTGATCCTCATTCCAACAATAAGAGCACAATGCTTTAAACTTGTCGAATGACATGTCCGTGTTGACATGATCGTCGTAAATGTGCTTCAGATTGGTGTTGCCTTGTTGGAATATGATGACGAGATTTGCATTATCTCTTATGAGCTGCTTAGGTATAGATGAATACGTCTGACATAGATAAAAACAATCTATGTTTTGGTGACGTCCGAAGCAAAAATAATCTCGAATTATGCTTTGCGTCTCGCACGCTACGTCGTCAAAAACTATCACGAAATGTTCTTTTGCTTCCTGGGGTTTGATCACCTCACAATCGTTACTATATTCGAAGAATCCAATGTCTGTCAATGGTTGGAAGGCTGCTCTGAGATAATTATATTTGGGTTGATCGAGTGTTTTCGAATATATATAAAGGTTTGCGAATCGCAATCCATTTCGATGCACTAGTAAACTGATTATGACGTTGGTTTTCCCAGATCCGGATGGACCTATGATCAGACCCCGTTTACATCTATTGTCCAGTAAAGCGCTGTGCTTTCTGTAAGTCTCGGATATGGAATTTACTGTGTGATTTACTACCGCCAAGGAACACCATTGCTTCACGATTTTGACGTTTTCCATCGTTTTCGCTCGGAAAGAAACTGTGCTCTACCCGCCGTGCGTTCTCGTTATATTTGTTAATTCCGTTTGAAGAACATCAGTTGTGTGTAAGTGTTTAAAATGAAAGCTACTAAGCGCAAACAAACCAGTCATCACCGAACCGCCAAGCGGAAAGGTCACAGTTTCCTGAATACCCTTATTGACAAGTTACCCTTCGAATTACACATACCAGGGTACAAGTTTTGCGGACCTGGTACCCTACTTAAAAAACGTCTTTCTCGAGGCGATCGAGGAAGGAATCCTCTGGACGAGGCCTGCAAGCAACACGACATCGCATACTCACAATCTAGTGATCTTTCGGCACGTCGCGCGGCAGATAAAGTTCTAGCGGAGAAAGCTTGGGAACGTGTTAAAGCAAAAGGCTCTACTCTCGGGAAAAGAGCTGCAGCCCTTGCTGTGACTGGAATTATGAAAGGGAAGACGTTAGTCGAAATGGGTGTGAAACGGAAGCGTACACGGCGAATACATTCCAAACGGGTGGGTATCACAATCCGCTCGCATTCAGGTTCTTTTATTTATTTTTTTTTAATTGCAGCATTTGTCAGATCAACATACAAGTGTTATACATGATAGTTTTGACATAAGATAACTTTGACTAACAGTACATACATTATCTGTATTGTGACTTTAATTAGCAATGGGCTGCGTTGGTTGCATGGAGGCTGATAGTGACGGCCCCTGTCAACCTGTGTTAATTTTCTTCATCTGAGAGTCCTGAGAGGGTATCTTGTGGAAGCTTTCTCTTTAGTCTTTTATGGATGTTGCGTTGACCGATGTTGTAGTGTATCGCTCCTTCGCATTTATTGATGTTTAAGATGAAATTCTTGGTGGTCGTGGTAATATATAGGTTTGAACTGGTGAAACACCAAGCTCATGGTGTAGCTGCACATTGCGAATGAACCATGGGGCATTCACTGCAATTCGCAGAACCTTGTTTTGGTATCTTTGGAGCTTTAGGATATTTGTTTTGGATGTACTACTCCAGATTGGAGATGCATAGAGAACTAGGGGTCGCAGCAGGGTTTTATATAGAAGAGTGGTGCATTCGGGTCTGAGGGGGGTTTTGCGGTTTATAATGGGATAGAGTTGTTGGAGTCTGTTATGGCATTGTATTAACTTCTGATTAATGTGGTAGCTCCAGTTCAGCTTTGTGTCAAGGAACACTCCAAGATATTTAACTGCTGTGTCTCTGGGGCTCCAAGGTATGACGCTTCCATCGATAGTGCTGCAGTAGGAGCATTGGGATCCCTCGGAGGTGGTGCTGCAGCAGTCGCTAAAGCAGTGGGGGACTCAAAGGCTGCTAAAAAGAATCTCCAGGAAAAGAAGCGACATAACAAAGCTATGGAATCCATTGCTCGTTGAAAAGGGTTATATATACGACCGTATCAGTCAAAAAACTACCGTTGAAGCTGCCGCGCCGAGCGTTAACAAACGTCGATATTACAGACTACGTTAAACGCCTAGAAATTCCACACTTTAGGGGAATATTTATGCGGGATGCCCTGCCTATCAAGATTCGTAAACGAGAATGTGGTGTCACTAACTTGAACGATGATGTTGGACCTGGCACGCATTGGACGGCTTACCTAAAAGTGGATACCTTTGTTCTGTATTTTGATAGCATCGGTCGCTTACAACCTCCAACCGAATTAGTGAAATACTTTCGCAGCGATGGTGGCAATAACACGATCACGTATAATTCTAATAGATATCAACGACTCATGTCATACACATGCGGTCACCTGTGTCTCAAATTCCTATATAACTTTGCGAAACCGCTTGTGTCGGCAGTTTAAGTGTTGCGCTTGATCATGTCTAGTATATTCACTCTGACAGGTGATTCATCCATCCTTACTGCGAATTTTGACCCCCCTATTTTCTTAGACGACGGTAGCGAATATGTTTTGGATTGTTAAGTTTCGAAACCTACAATAGTATTGCTAACATTAGACCTCCCAACAATGAATTTCATCTCGTCGGACTACCTCATATTACTATACCTGAGGGTGCATACGAAATTACGGACATTGCCGACTTTCTGCATAACCAACTTGAGTATAGCGGAGGTAATGAGCAGGTGCTGCTACGCGGAAACAACAGCACCTTAAAAACCGAAATAAAATCGAACGTTCCAATCGACTTTAGGAGTGACAATACTATCCGAGATATGTTGGGATGTGACAGCAAAATTTATGAGGCGAATATGTGGCATGCAGGTGAACATGTTACGAAAATTTTGAACATTAACTCCATCTTTATCCACTGCAATATCTCTGTCGGTTCCTATAAAAATGGTAAGCCTGGCCACATCGTTCATCAATTCTTCCCCATAGTGCCGCCTGAGTACAAAATAGTGGAAACACCTAACCCTGTTATTTACCTACCGATCAGCACGAGACAGATCACACTACTGGACCAGACTGATACCCCCGTCAGTTTTAGTAGGGAAACCGTCACGGTAACATTGCATTTAAAGAAGTTATAATGGGTTTTCGATTCAACCCTTTACCCTACCATGTCCAGCCCAGTTCGTATAAGAGACGTTGTCCACAGCCTTGTAAAATCAGTTCAGCTTCGTCCGCCGAGAAGTTAACAAAGGCAAACAGACTTCTTGCGATCGTTGGGTTTTAAAGTGCTGCCATGAGTATTGTAAATATTGGGGAACGTGTCCTCGTCGACAACTCCATCGTTAGCAATCAGTTGCACACCCATCAACCGTATACAAACTGTTTCGACTATAACGATAAAATTCGAATTCCAATTCCTGAAGATATGTCAACTCTACCAGGTTTGAGCTATCTATACATAGAAGGAAAATTACGGAAAGCAACCGGTAAAGTTACGACGGCTAAATCTCTTAACAATGGGTTGGCTCACTTATTTAGCGAAATCCGATACGAAATCAATGGTGTCGTTGTCGATTCTGTTACCAAACCTGGTATTATATCTACTCTTAAGGGATATGTGTCCTACAGTTCTGATGATGTTAAAAAGCTTCAAAATTCTGGTTGGTTGTACGCAGCCAATTCACATTACCAATGCACAGGGCAACTTCAGTGCCTGCATACCGTTGAGAATGCTGCTAGGCTTTGCCGAAGATTCTGGGAAAGTCATACTTAACATCCGACAAGAACTTGTCCTGATTCGCAGCAATACCGATGCCGACGCCGTATTCAGTGCTACCGTAGGAGAGACTGCTAAAGTTACCATTGACAAGCTGTATTGGGAAGTTCCACATGTCACTCCAGGTCTTGCTCAAGAATTATATCTAACCAAATACATTGACAAAAATATCGACACACAAGTAGCGTTTGGCAGCTGGCAACTTCATATCATACCAGGCGTTAATGCCGTGACTCAACATTCTCATGCCATTGCAACAACCACCAAATTACAAACCCCCAGATATGTCATCGTAGATTTTCAGACGGAACGTTCTGAGCTCATCTCTAAGGACAATAGTCATTTCGGCAAAATTAATCTTACAAATTTTAGAGTTTATCTCAACACCGAACGTTTCCCCTACGATAATTTAAATAACAATTATGGTCTGAATCATTACGCCACATTATACGACATGTACTCCAAGTTTCAATCGTCCTATTATAACAAGAGTTTGTCGACAAAGCACCCATTGTTGTAATCGACTTCTCCCATCAAAAGGACTACCTCCACGCGAACGCTGTAGTTTTTTGAGTTGTATTTGAAACTTCCAAAAACGTGCTAGCCAACACAACCGCGTATTGTCTCGTTCTTCATGATCGGGTTTTTACGTACAACGCTCTGACAAAAGCAGTAAAACAATTGTAATACCCTGAAACAGGACTTTTTTTGCATTGTACTCCTACTGCCGTCTACTTTCTGATTATTGAAAATATATAATATTAGAAAAATTGACTCGACTAGGATTCGAACCCAGATCTCTTGAAGCGCAGTGTCTAGAATATCTTTTAATGCATATAATGCTCCCCAGGCGTCATACCATTAAACCACCGAGTCCTTAAACTATTTAATGAAAAACGGCGATGACCTTCGGCGAAAAATTTGACCTTGAGTTTAAGGTCATTGTTAAAGGCTAAGGTGATTTTCAAGGTCACATTATTTTTAAGGATGAACTCTAACACCTCCCACCACTCGACCTTGATTTCAAAGTTAAACTCTAGAACCTCCTCCCACCAAAAAGAAAAATGTAGAAAAACGGTGCGGCTGCAAAATCGTGACAGTCTGGTTGTAACATGGAAGCTGACGATAACACTTACGTATTCCCTACCTACCTAGACAAATATTACGAGGAATTTTTGCAGTTATTTCCATTGTTTGGTACCGATAATATACATATCACCGTTACGCTGGATGGACATCGGGACTTTACTGCAACTAGTACAAAACTACGGCTTCAAGACGCGTTTGATTTTATTACGTACAATGTGATGGAGCCCCTCGAGTATTTAAAAAATTATAGATTATAGCGTGAATGTGTGAGCGGAGGATCCGTAATGTGGAAGAGGTATTGAGGAACGTCTTCAGCGCAAAACATAGGGATAAAGTATACGTAGAACGCTATTCAGCCTTTGTAGATCATTAGATTGTACATTGTTAGATTATATTGTTTGAAAATAAAAAAAACACAATAAAATTTAAATGGTTTTATTATTCCATTAAGTAATGATTATACAGTGTGTCCAAGATAAGGAGCGCCAGTATGGGGATCTCGGTAATGGTAAGAGATACAAATTTGGTTAAATGGGAAGAAAGTTGCGCTATTAAAGGACTAAAAAAATGACGTCTAGAAATCCTTGATATGATTTTTCGTTTTTGAATTATCTCAAAAAAACCGAATTTTTGGATTTTCTTTTTTATTTTTTTCTGGCGTTAATATTAAAGTTAGAGCGAAACTGATTAAACTTCTTTATAGCAACTTTTAGTGGACTTAATGATTACCTTATCAATTTTTTTATCCGACGTTTCGTCTTCGAGAAACCATCATCAACTTCATTTTTTTAAATGCGGTCCTGGTTTTTTGATGCCAAATTTGCAAAGCCCTTGTTACTCTAAATTCAAAAATGTACCACATATTATGATTTAATTACGTTTCCAGCTTTTTTCTGATCATCATCAGAAAATTTTTTAGATACGGACCTGCATTTCTCATAATTTTGTAAAAATAAGTTCATACAGTAAGTTAGGTCTTTTTACATACCGTTAAAATATTAAAATGACTATTCAATTCACCTGTCATCTGTCAAAAAGTAACCAATGAAAATCCAGAATTCTGACGTTAATTGACCAATCAAAAAAATATCAGCGGATATATCTTCCTAGAAGGTATTCAAGTGACTATTTTTAACAAATGCTATTTTTATTAGAAAAAGTCAATATTAGTGTTCTATTACTATAGAAATTGCGTAGTTTGTTGCTAGATTTACTGAAAACTAATTTGAAATAGCTATTTATGCAACAAGTGCTAAAAGTCGACTTTTATGCGCGAGACATGAAAATTATGAAACGAAGCCGAAGGCTCAGTTTCATAACATGTCTCGCGCATAAACGACTTTTAACACGCGTTGCATACAATATTTTATCTACGACCTTAATTTTACCGTTATTAATCCATAAATATCGATTTAAGAAAGGTTAGCATCTGCGACGTTTTTAATTTATGTCATAATGAATAGTAGGCCTGCGCCGCGGTGGCGATTGTTTGGCCACGCCCGTGCTGTCAAGGTTAATTACGAAATGTAATTATTGATACTCCACATATGACTGTATTCATTACATAACGCTTTAATTATTTCAAAAACGCTTTACCTGTAACGCAAGAAGCAACTAGAATAGCTTTACAACTTCACTTGCAGTTCGAAATTGTAGTTTTGAACCTCCCTTCACTTTTAGCACATGTGCTAAAAGTAAACAGCTGATTTCTTTAAACACGGTAAACTATAAAACGTCACTTTTAGTGAAACAAGCTAGCGCTAAAAGGCCTACTTTTAGTAGTGGTCGTAGATAAAAGTAGTTTGGTTCATTAAATAGTCCCTCGAATACCATTCTTAGTCAAAGTTAAGTAGATTCTTTTTGCGGTGGTATCACTACTTATGGCCATTGCGCTTTGGATTAGGACTCGTGCTATCGCACTCGTCCTAATCGTACCAAAGCGCAATGGACATTCGTGACACCACCGCAAAAATAGTCGACATAACTACTCATGGTATTATAAGTGAATATCATAATGTCATAATTCTGATACATTAATTTAATAACCAACCAATAACTATTAACAATAAATAAAAAAGAAATGCACAAAAGATAGACAGAAAGAATAGCAAAACGAACATCGAAACCATTTAATAGGTATTAAATTTACAGGAGGTATTCAAAAAGGTTGCCATTATTCTCTATGCATAAATAACATCTAACTGTAGAATCTAAAACATTATTCAGCAATACTGGCGTTATACTTTGAAAGGCTTCAAGAACCAATCTTCTAAGTTCTTCTTTTATTTCAAAACGTTAAATACCTATTACATTGTTTCAAGGCTCGTTTTCTCATTCTTTCTGCCTATCTTTTGTTCATTTATTTGTTGTTTATTGTTAATAGTTATTGGTTGCCTATTAAATTAATGTATCAGAATTATGACATTATGATGTGCATTTTAATATTTTAACGGCATGTAAAAAGGCCTAACTTACTGTATGAACTTATTTTTACAAAATTATGAGAAATGCAGGTCCGTATCTAAAAAATTTTCTGATGATGATCAGAAAAAAGCTCGAAACGTAATTAAACCATAATATGTGGTACATTGTTGAAATTAGAGTAACAAGGGCTTTGTAAATTTGGCATCAAAAAACCAGGACCGTATTTAAAAAAATAAAGTTGATGATGGTTTCTCGAAGACGAAACGTCGGATAAAAAAATTGATAACGTTATCATTAAGTCCACTAAAAGTTGCTATAAAGAAGTTTAATCAGTTTCGCTCTAACTTTAATATTAACTACAGAAAAAAATAAAAAATAAAATCCAAAAATTCGGTTTTTTTGAGATAATTCAAAAACGAAAAATTATATCAAGGATTTCTAGACGTAATTTTTTTAGTCCTTTAATTGCGCAACTTTCTTCCCATTTAACCAAATTTGTATCTCTTACCATTACCAAGATCCCCATACTAGCCCTCCTTATCTTGGACACACTGTATATATGGTAAACATTAGACAAAGCACAATAGCAACAAGTTTTAGCATGATACATGCAAAGGGGTTGTGTTGGACTGAGTGGTGGTTGCTCCGCAATTTCAATGATTGCTGTTGTGGTGTAGCGTTTCAGAAACTCAGCCTTTTCTCTTCCTTTGACATATATCAGTTCAGCGTCATGCAGAAGGCGCCGCAATATGGTGGAGAATAGGTATACAGGAGTAAATTCATCCTTCCAGGCGATGCAATGATGGTTTTCCATTAACCAACGGGCTTGCTTTTGCAAATTCTGAGGTAGTGCTTCGAAAGGAAAGGGTTGTTTGAACACGTGGTGAGCAATACTGGTTCCATCGTAAGCATCAAATACCTTTGTAGTGAAATTCTTGTCGGTTGTTTTGAATCCTTGAATATCGATAACCAATTTCATGTTGCCTCAGAGAACTAGCTGAACGGCTAAAGGTACTGGCGCACTCACACTTGTCAGGACACAACGAAGTTATAGTCGGATAACTAGCTGGACGGCAAAGTAATACTACCACTCCCCATGATAAAACTTGCGCAGAAGAGTTACACCTGCTTGACCGCTCTCGTCAGAACATTGTACGTATAAGTAGTAGTTTGTTCAGTAAAAAACTTTAACAAATAAACATTACATACTATAATATAATAATATAAAAATAATTTTTTTATTTCTCACTGTGTGCAAAATTATATAAACATTTTTAATACTAGCTTATCTAGTAACATTTTCTTCTTTAGTTTCTTTCGCTCTAGTTTCTTCTTTAGTTTTTGCTTCATCTTCTTCTTCTATAATTTATTTTACTTCACTTAGCTCATGATGTAACCCGCGACCTTCCATCAGATTTACAAAGAGCCTTCGATTTATCACATTATTTAGAAACAATTGACATACTTCTGCACCATTTTCATATAATCTTTCTCTCGCTCCGCCCCATACCATACACAACTTCATGTCCTGCGTCGAAAGTCCTCACACAAACCTTGCAGATTTTCTATGGCGCTCGAGCAGCCTCCGAGTAACACATCCACATTACGACGACAGTTGCTGCCCAATTGCTTCTAGTTCAATATCACACCTAGCACTGTCGCTAGCAAACGTCAGCAGTTCGTACAGACACAGAGCCTTCTCCGACAATTCGTCAAAATTTTGTAACGTAACCTGTAAATTTTGAATATAATCTCCAGGTTGAGTTAGCGCTCGCGTTATTGCTGTTGAATAAAATTGAGGAATATTTAAGTTCTTCAATTGTGCTAGTTTTCGTCCAATTAGAGTGCGAACTCTGTACAACTCTTCCACAGTTTCTCTCCCCAGGTAAACATCCGATCCGTCCTGACCCTGTATGCGTAACACCTTTACCGCTTGAATGGTTGTGAATGATAGGAGTATGGGTCTCAACTGAAGAGGTGGCCACTGTCCAGCTCCGGAATAAAAATAATTTGTTAAAATTCCCTCATTTTCTAACAGGATTCCCCACTCGGGTTCCAGCAGCTGAACCTAATTATTGTGATTTCCACGTATTTGTATTACTGGTAGAAATCCACCGCTGGTTTGTAGACCCACACATACAAACTTAGTCTGTGAATTATTTAATCTATATTGTTATGATACATGATATGGACAGAGATTATAAAAATCTGGTGTGATACACTCACACAACTTCCTTTTACAGTGATCTTATAATTAGTCAAAAGAAACCCAATTTAGAAGTATTCAACTGGAAAATCACCTATCTCACATCAATACACATTAAAAATGTAATAAAAATATGAAGTTTGAAAAAAATCGTTAGAGCCGTTTTTGAAAAAATCGAAAAAAATTGAAAAATCGCAAGAGTAAACACCTACTTCCGGTTATGCGATTTTCTTCAAAAGCTTGCTGTCTCATCTACATAGCACATAAAACTTATATATGAAGTTTCAACGCCATACCTCTTTTCGTTTTTGAGATATTCTGTTCACAGGCACACAGACAGACACACAGACAGACAGACAGACAGACCAATGAAAAAAAATATGTTTTTTGGAATCAGGGGACTCTAAAACGTGAAGATCTGTTGAAAACTCAATTTCGAATTTTTGGGGTGAATCCAATACTTCCTTTATCGTAAAAGGAAGTAATAAAGGAATGTTGAAAATTAAACCAGTAAATTTGAACAGTTACAGAAATTGAGTCTAAATAGATAAAATAAAAAATTTTAATATTAATTGATGAAGATCAACTTTGATTGCATTATTCATTGGAATTCATAAAATACTGGTAGGCTGATTTGAATGCATTGAAATAAATAATTAACGAAATAAAAAAATTAAAACTAAGGTTACATCGACAATGGTGTTTGTTAAGAAAATTATGTATTGTTAGTATTATTTTAAATTAATTTAATAGTGTGCATAAATAATCGTTACTAGTATATAAAAAAAGTTGTTTATAAAACAGTTACCAAATAAGTACTCATAAGGGCAGTTGTAAGAAAATTTATGGAAAATTAAATATTAAAAATTAATGGGAATAACTGCAATAATTATTTATTTAATATGGTATTATGAATAGTAAGATTAAAAGGCAAAGAAAAACAGTTATTGAAATATTGGTAAACAAAAATAATCATCATCGATTGAAAGTGGATTTATTGCATTGAACTACAAGTGATGGGAAGTAATTTCATATTGATTTTGTGAAGAATGGGATCGATACTTGGAACATCAAGTTTGAGTTGTCAGCATACCTGAAAATAATTGGACAAATTTAATAGTTGAAAATAACAGAAGGAGAGAAACTTACCTGGACAAATAGATCGTGTGATAGCAGGATTGTGGACTGCAGCAGTAACTAGGACGAGGTTTTGGAGGCAGTTGAGTTGGTTGCATGTGAGCGAGCGAGCAGGATAGTGACAGAAATTGGATTGATGGTACAGGCATACAACAGGAACTGGTGGCTGTGGTGATTGGACTAGAGGAAGCGGTAGCTGCTGAAAAAAAAGTGTTCTTTTCAGTAACTTACAGGGCTAAAGGTAGGAGCTGGTTGTGACGTCTGACATTGGCAGCTGCAGGAGGTTGGAGCTTGCATCGGTTCATAGGAACAGGGAAGGATTAGCTGTTGGAGGTTTTGAAGGTGTTACCTGTTCGAGAAGGCTGTTGGTGGTGAGTGTTGTGCATAGTGAGGACGTAAGTAACAGAAACAGGTTTGTTAAATTAAGTTTAGATTAAGGTTTTGAATACTGTCAAATGTTGAAAGTAATTAACGGAAACTGAACCAAAATTATCTAGAAAAGTCAACAAATTTTAAATGTCAAATGTAAAAGCATAGTTGTCAGTACACCTTAGTGTGAAGAGTTTGAAAAGTAAATTTTGACATTCAAATATAAAGCTAATTTGAGGTTATAATATTTCATTGCAATATTAGATAGCATGCTAGATTCGAAGAACCCAGCCCAATGAGATAAGAGGTCTTGATTATATTAAAAGTCATTAAAAATATAACAGAATTATTTTGAAGGCATAGTTTCTTATAAATAGGGGCTATAGCAATATATACTACTGCCAAGAAGCACTGGACACTGTTGCGGTTTAAACTTCGTGACACCATCGAACACTGCTTGCCCGCTCTTCACTAAGCCAAGAACTTTGGTAATGGTTTCCATTCTTAGTTGCACTGAATAAAAAGATGTTCTGCGATTCCTACTCCTGCCTGCTCTTTTTTATCTACTTTTTGAAGGTAGTGGTAGAAGGGAGTCACAAGGTTGCCCACGGTCACGGTCAAGTAGGAGGAGTACCAAAACTAGTAGTGGGGGGAAAAATTGTTAGTTAGAAATAGAATTTCAACGAAGTAGCAGTTAAGCGAATCGAGTGTGCGTAGGAGCGTTAGAGTAAACTATAATGCCGCTGGATAAATTTGGAAGGCATGACCTTGGCCATCCCTCAGATCATTCCACTGATCCCCCTCCTCAACTGTTTCTTTTCGAGAACTTGGCGAATTTTTACTATGAAAAAGACATACACTTTACAAGTCTAGGAGTTAACCCTGAAGGCTGGTATATTCTACTATCCGGTAAGTTAAACTATACAGTTCAATTCGCTGAGGCTGTTATATCTTCTGTCAATACGAATCCTGCAACTCCTACAATTATTTTGAATGATAGCCATCTTAGCGCTACAGAGTTGACTGGAAAGACCTTGAAAAGAGGTGACGTGCTGAAATTTAAAGCAGTCAACGACATTCCTGTTATGTATGTGGAATTTCATCTCAAGGCTCCCATCCTAGTGGAGTCGCCCGGTCAGCCTTGAACAGCTATTCCCCCCTCTCATTCTGGATTACCAACTATATAAGCGTGTCACAACCTTACAGAGTAACAGTCGCTAGTTTTCATTTAACCATGTGTCTCGAAGTATTTCCACCATACCTCCGCCGATACGAGCACCGCATCCAGACCCACAAAAACTGGACTGGTGTCATACCTGCAGCCTCGCTTGCACGGGTTGGATTTTTCTACTATTAAGACAGCCATGGGGTGCAGTGCTTTTGTTGTGAAATTCGTATCCACAAATGGGTACCGGAAGATGATCCTCTAGAGGAACATTTGCGCTGGTCCGAACATTGCGTCTTTGCGAAGATGTGTAAAAAGTTGCAACAATTACAAAACGGGTTAGAAGAGGTCAAACAATTTTTGGTTGCGGATCAACTTAACATAAGTGATGCTTTACAAAGAATTAGTCCACTAGACTTGACAATTCCTAATTAATGTATTTATACTTAATAAATGAATTTATAACACTTTTTTCGTTTTATTCATTGTCGTTGTTCCTTTAGCCGTCTTCACAAGTACATTCTTCTACGCCAACGAGCGAGCATCATTTCAACAATATGAATCTCACAACCCCGCAATTCGTGGAGGTTCTTGTTTGAAAGGGTTTGGAACAATGTTAAGTCAAGGTAACCATCCAAATACGATTTAGCCTTGAACTTAAAAGCAGAGGTCCTTGAACTTAAAAGCTGAAGTCCTTGACTTTAAATATTTTTTCTTTGGAGTGTTCTGAGACAAGGTCAGGTCAAGGTTGCCACCCCCCACCACTCGACCCGCCACCTCCCACCAACACTTAGCCTTGACCTTAATATTTATGGTGGTGGGAGGTGGCGGGTCGAGTGGTGGGGGGTGGCAACCTGGACCTGACCTTGTCTCAGAACACTCCAAAACACCCTACTGTCGCTGATAGGGAGAAAGCCTTTGCCTACCCGGCCAATGTTTGGTCGACTTCTGCTAGGTGCTGCACATTTCGTTATCATTTGATACTTACCAGTGCAATGTGATAAATCGCGGTTGGAAATGATAAAATTTTTGTCGCCATAGATTGATACATATCGATATCAGTACTGTATTTGCTAAAAAAACGTTATATTTGAGTACATAGGTTGCCACATAACAATTTATGCTTAACTTGCACTATATTAATGGATGATTTAATCAGCCGAATCTTTCTATCATGTGTCTTATTTCAACGTTGAAGGTGTCAAGGTTGGGTTTTCATTTGTCTTGTTTCCTATTCTTTGGTAAAAATTCTTAGTGCTCAGATACGCTGTAACAGTACATCGCTTCTCCTAATATCAGAACACGGTTTAATATCTCTTTTATCACATTTCGGTTTCTATGTTTTTGCAGGTGTTTTCATCTTCTGGGTGCTTTTGTTATGAAAACACATTCTCGCTTTATTTTTTTTTTACATATTTCTATTCTGTTATTTTGGGATACTTTTTAATTATTTTTAAGATTTTTTACGCACTTTTTAGATTTCTTTGAAATATTCGTTAGATAAGTAAATATTTTTTAGATATTTGTTGGATACTCTTAATATACTTTTAGATTTGTCTTACATATTTTTAATATTTTTTTTATTTTTTCCATATATTTTGGATATTATTGAGATATTTCTAATGCCTAGGGCACCACTTGATGTCAAATGTAAAGCCATAAAACCATCGTGGCTATATGGGCATATAGATGTAAGTGGACATATTACGAAGGTAATATTACTGATAATTTAGGTTACCCAAGATAATAATATTATGTGGTAATATTACCGCAGGATTATTAGCGGTAATATAATTAATAATACGTAAAGTTAGCAGTTTGTTGCAATATTACTCACGTGCATAGCGTCGATTATCTGGTACTTCCAATGTAGAAGAGGTAGCAGAGAAAGATGAAGACAGCGTACATCAGATATTGACAGTTTTATGAACGAAGAAGAGCTGCCTTTGTTTGCATTCATATCAAAAATATAAAATCTTATCTCACTTATTGTTATTAATCTCATACTTCCTTTTCTTTTATTTACACTTTTGCTACTCGTCTGAATGAACTGTTTTAAGTTATAATAAATTAATTTTATAGTTTTTGTTTTGTATGGGTATCAATAATATTATCCTTATGTTATCGGTATTATTACCGGTAATACTACTAATTGTTAAATTGCCGGTAATTTCATATCACTACATGAGCACATTTGAGAACCAGTTAGCTGACAGTGAAGACGAAGCGGCGTGCTGTTTCATTTAATTGAAGCAATACAGTAAACGCAAATTTGGTGTAATGTGGCATATCTGTGCAATGTTTTACGTTATATTAGAAACCTTGAGAAAATTTTGATATACGGTTCAGAAGGAGTAGTTTATGCAAGAGTGGCGGGATGCTTTTATCATAACCTTGAGCCGAAATGTTCATCAATTCTAGTTGGACATTCGAGAAAGGATTGTCTGGAATAGCTAAGAGCAGTAGTTATCTAGAAAATCTAACGTAAATGTTGAAATTTCCTTAATTTGGATAAATAAAAAGCTGGCTCGCAATTAACTTACCGTCTTTTAATTCGCTTCCTGGAAAATGAGTTGCTCGTATTTTTGGATGAAGTACCCTAAAAACAAAGACGAGTCATATACTTATGCACGATGATGAGCCACCTTATTTCGTCTGAGAGGCCAAGGGATTACTTCAACACTTTTTTGGTAGACGCTCGATATTGACATTATGTTGTCTAATCACTGCTATGGTATTGTACCAGCAAGCAGTTTTGATCTTCACTTATATTTTAAAATAAATAAATAAAATAACAAAATTGGTTACAATTTAATCGTTAAAAATATTAATATTGCCTACTACAAAAAAATGTTTAATAACATGATGATGTATATTGTTACAGCACAAAACGAGTTTTACGACCTAAAAACACTTCGGGGATAGTCTAAATGGGTCGCTAGGACAAGTTAATCTTAAAAAAATAAAGCTCACTCTAATCGCGCCAGAACTTGCTGTAGCAGACGATTGTCCGGCTATTTTCTCAGAGAGAAGGGTGGTTCGGATAAACACTACGTAATTAAGAGCGAAATGTTGTCACCATGGGGGTTGATTGTAATCAAAATATGGGGAAAGGGGAATTGCAAGCCACGAATTTTATTGATAGAATGGGAAAGAAACTTTCAGTCAGGCCCTTGTAAAAATTCGATGTCAGAGAACCGACGCTCCACTTCGACGAACGGGAAACGTCCGGCTGCTTGAAACCTACCTTTACTGGTCTGTTACTTTCGCCGGTCACCTCGCAATAAATACATCTAAAAAAGCATAACACATGTACCTACATCAATGCCTGTAAGTATCATAAATAAAAGTCTAAGAAGTTAAAAACGAATGCATTTAAGAATGCTGGCAAATGTCCGACATAAACATTTGTAAAGGATGGTTAGTAATTCTAAAATCTATTTAACAATAATAGCTATGACATAAAAGTACATTGGTTACATTGAAACGACAGTGGTAAACAAGCCGCACACAAATTCCGTATGTTACTTATGACGCAAAAGTAATGACAGTTTATTCTCAAAGTAGGTGACTCGCGTTAGCTCCCAAACGTGGTTGTTGCCACACATAAAATAACGTCACTTTCAAGACAACACAATATCATCGCACAAACGCTCTAAAGTACCCAGGCAATAAAAGCAGTAGATGAATAATGTCCGGTGAAGTTGTTGATTTTTGCAGCCGAAAGATCCCTCCTCATCGTCGTCTTCTCTGCAGATGGTTAAAAAGGTAGGTTTATTGCTGGCCGTCGAAACGATATTGTAAAACGAACACCCAAGAGGCTGGGCTTGGCGCTTAGATCATTGTAACGACAAGTATTGGGACGAGGGCAAGACGACATGCAATTACCACAGCTCCCTAGATTTGGCATGTCGGAAAACTTCTCTCGTAGAATCCGCCCAAAGCGTTGATCGCTCAATCAGTGCTACTATACAAGGGAAAAGAGTGGTTGGGCCAAAACACCTACACACCCCAGCCAAGGAAAGTTCAACCACACACACCGTACGCTACTAGCTTCAAACGTTGAGTCACTTACGATGAAATGCACCACAAAAGCACATGGACAACGGCTTCATATTAATTTGGAAGACCACCCAACGGCGGCCGGAACCTCGGTGAGCTCGACACCGCACAACTACCTCGTAACACTGTCACTGGGTGAATGCCTCGAGACGTTGAGTGTCAAGACGGGAGCTGAAGAAAAAAGGGTATGAGGTGCATATAAGCATTCTTTACAGACCTGGAGCAATAAAGGAATGTACATATATTTGATTCGTTACCTATACTCCCACCACTTAAACAGCAACAAGTTTCATGGCTGAACAATTTAAACACCGCGTTGCATCCAAATGTTTTTTAATTAAAGAAATGTATTTCTTTAAATTAACTAGTGATTTGTTTCCAGATGAATTTGCAAATGCGTTAGCTAAATAAAATGAAGAATGCAATAGGTACCTACAGTAAAGATTCCTAGTTCCATAAGAAATATGAACGACATTAATAAATGGGTTTAATCAAGGTGGTCTATATTGTTCCAGGCCATGACACTGAACCTATAAAGTGCCTTTGGAATGACCTACCACAATCTGGCAACACGGCTGCGCCAACCTTTAACAAAAAATTACTAGTTTTGGTCACTAAATGAGCAATCTGTCAGTGCACTTGATCCCTGTCATTGTGATGCATGCCAGTTGGAAAAAATCTATAAAGTCACTGCTATTTACATTGCAGTGCGTCACTTCACCGCAATATTCGATTTAAAAACAATTCCTAATGGGTAGGTACCTCATTTTCCATTACAAGTAAATTGTTACTAATTTTGACTTACAGTAATTTCTTCAAAATAACTTGCGTGTAAGCTAGTGATATTGCAGTCAGAACAAGTCTCTTCATCGTATTACCCTTTATATCCGCTCTTTTAAAGTGCTTTTCACACACAAACTAGCCTTTCCAATCCGCCAGTGTTCTAAATGCAAAATGTCCTTCCATTCTTGTGTCACCGTTCTATTAGATGAAAACTTGAACACGCTAACATATGGAGCAACTGATGAAGCGTAAGTTGACTTGCAGCTTGGTACGTAACACCTCAAAGGCATTTCTGGAACTTATATTAACTGCCTTGTCAAAATAGTTTTTAATGTCAAATATATTTCAAACAAACGAAACTTAGTCTGTCTTGGAATGGCCTACCACACAATCTGACAACAGAGCCAGTGTCATGGCCTGGAACAATATAGACCGCCTTGGTTTAATGCGTTTGGTATTAAAACCCAAATGAAATGGAATTCAAGAACTTCTATTCCTAATCGTTAAAAACACGTTTGCACTTAACTTAACAAGTTTAATGTGTGGATATACTTATATTTAAACATTTTATTCAAAGAGAAAAAAAAATCGTGGGCCCCCAAAGCATCTATACAAAAGTTGAAAGTCATAAAAATAAGCGAACTAGCACAAGTTCCTGCCGCCCTGATAATCACAGTATGACTTTCGTACTTGCATGCTGTCCAGCTGGTGCTGTGTCTTTGGGTATAATATTATAAGTAAAGGAGAAACGTATGAGGCATGAATTCTTTTTCCTACGACCACTGCTAAAAGTAGGTCTTTTAGCAATAGTCTGTTTCACTAAAAATAACGTTTTATAAATCAGCGTGTTAAAAGTGAAATCAGCTGTTTACTTTTAGAAAGTAAACAGCGGGTGTTGAATTTAGAATTTTAAACAGGAAGTGAAGTTATAAAGTTATTCTAGTTACTTCTTTCGTTCGAGGTAAAGCGTTTTTTAAATAATGAAAGCACTATGTAATGAATAAAGTAAAATGTGTACTATTATAATTATCTTTGATAACTAACTTTGACAGTCACCGACTGCAGAAACAGTCACCTGAACCGTCACGGCCATCTCTTTACTATGACATAAATTATAACTGTCATAAATGCAAACCTTGGTTAAATCGACATTTATGGATTAATAACAGTAAATTTAAGACCGTAAAAAAATTGTGTGCAAACTCGTGCATAGACATCCACTTTTAGCACTTGTTGCACAAATAGCTATTTGCCGCTATCGATCATGTAAGTCAGTGATACAGCGTTAGTAACAAAACGTGTATTTCGGCGATTATATTTGTTTGCTGCTTTCCCTTGACAACGGAACTTAATATTATTATTAAGTTCCTATGATAATAAAATTAACAACGCAAGCTGCAGACTTAATCGTTTTGTTTATAATTGTAAGTGTTTATGACCAACCAAACGACTTTTTTAAAAATCTAGGAAAATTTCGATAAGCAGTGGGAAAAATATAATAAGATAACTCGGAATGTACTTGCCTACCTCAAATGTTAATACCTAGGTCCTTGCATTCTTTGTTACTTCAATAGCTATTTTTGAACAGGGATGCCAAAAAATATTTGTGACTGATCAAAGCGATGCGTAAATTAATGCAATTATTAAAACTGTTTGGCCTGAAAGCAAATCTCTTGTGTATCTTTCATGTGCTGCATGCTGTCTAGCGCTGGTTGTTGCACTTGAAACAAAGTTTCTTTAGAAAATAGACAGGAATTCATAGGGCGTTTTCGTCAAATTTTATACTCTTGTACACCTGAAGATGCAAACAAAGCATTCCGAAACGCAAAACTAAAGTCGAAGTTTGAAAATTGGACAAAATATTTAGAATGTTATTGGCTAATAAAATAAAGTTGGTGCCTAGCCTGTACAGATTATAACTCAAGAGGTCACTTTACTTGTAATCTTTCCGAGGTTTCAGTCCGATTGTTTAAATATAATGTTTTATCACGGGTAGATTTTATTTGCAATGTCCTCGAAGATTATTATCGACGTAGACTCCGTGTTTTTGCAGATAGCAGAACTGCAAATGGAAGATTATTTTTACACAACAATTTGACAAAGTCAGTGTTATCTAGAGAAGGGTCTAGGACATCTCGCGCCGCCATCGCGGCGCCGCCACTTCGGCACCGTCACTTTGATGTAAAAATTTAATGTTACATGAAATTCAATAAAATAATATAGGGAAACTATTGAAAAAGTGGTTTTGCTGAACTCATATGGCTGTTTAAGTACGAGCGTCAGCGAGTACTCAAACCAGCCATATTTGTTTATAGTACGGTACCATTGTAATAATATCTATATTTAAAATTTTCGACAGTCTAACTAAAAAAATACATTGCTTTAGTGTTTATGGAAGTTATCTCTTCTGCTTTTCTTCTTTTAGATATAAATGTTTGCATTATAATGAATATTAATTATACATTTTTATAAATTATTTTGATTTCTCAGATACATGATACTGTTCGTTCTCGTTTATGTAATCTTAAAAAATATCAATATATGTATTGCTACTAGTTGAAATACACCAAAGCATTATTTATTCTCTTTCTATGTACTTATATTAATTTTGATGAGACAAAGACTCGGTAAAAGACATTGCATGGTAAATTCTACGAGGGGGTATTAATAAGTATTTAGCCTACCATATAAAACGCCACATTTAGCAGAACGTTCATAAAGTAATTCTAAGCCATTTAAAAAAAATCTTTGTCTTGGTCTGCAAACCACTATCCAACGACACATATTGCTTCCTCATTTGTCGAGTTTTGGGAACAAATAATAGTCTGACGGTACTAAATCCGGAGAATAGGGTGTACGGTCAACCAATTCAAAACCAGTTTCATCAATTTTTTGTAGTGCAATCAACGACATGTGAGCTGAAGCGTTGTCTTGCAAAAAGAGCACACCTCTGGCAAGTTTTCCGTGGCTTTTTTCCACAATTTTCTTACGTAATTTAGTTAGCAACTCAGTATAATATGCTCCCATGATAGTTCTGCTCCGTTCCAAATAATCTATCAAAATTATCCCATCTTTGTGGCAGAAAATTGAAGCAAGAGTCTTGCCAGCCGATTTTTTGAACACGGAATCTTTTGGGCCGTGGAGAACCAACATGCTTCCACAGTTTGAATTGCTCTTTAGTCTGTGGGTCATAGTGATGGATCCACGTTTCGTCCATAGTAACAAGCCGATCCAAAAGGTTTGAGGAATCTTCTGCAAAACGGCGGCAGATTTTCTTTGACGTTGTCAATCGTACGCGCTTCTGATCAACATTCGAGCATCTTAATATCCATTTGGCCGAAAGCTGTCTCATACCCAAGCCGTGATGGATGATGTGACACACACGTTCATAGGAAATGTGCAATGCTTCTGCAATATTCT
Organism: Agriotes lineatus; assembly: GCA_940337035.1. Lineage (NCBI taxonomy): Eukaryota > Metazoa > Arthropoda > Insecta > Coleoptera > Elateridae > Agriotes > Agriotes lineatus. The sequence goes on along the minus strand of OW679200.1, from coordinate 117,049,043 downwards.
TAATCCCAATACGTCGATTTTCTAAAATCATATCATGGACAGAATCAATGTTTTCCGGAGTGGTCACAGAAATTGGTCTTCCAGGGCGGTGCTCATCTTTCACATCTGAACTTTCTCTTTTATATTCCGCAATCCAGTTTTTAATAGTGACTTATGAATGACACTGATCACCTACGGTTTCTATCATATCAGCAAAAATTTCTTTGCCCGATAACCCTTTCAAAAATAAATACTTAATAACTGACCGAAACTCGATTTTCTCAAATTCTATCTTTTTCTCAGACATGCTGTTTTCAAAAATTCACCGTTTGACCACCGTTTAACTTATGGACGTCAAACTTTGACAACTTATTTATAAAACATCATAGTTGTAACCGTAATAACCATATTCACTTTTCTTTACTGGAAACTTTCCAGGCTAACTAGATATCAATACCCCCTCGTAAATATTAAAATATTTGGTAATTTTCATATAGATCGAGTATTATAACTATATGTAGTACCGAACATACAAATACACAAGAAAATAGCAACTAAAAATGGCACATTTCAATATCAAATGATTTGGGGTATTTTCACATCAGAAACGATTTTTGGCGAATTTCACCTATTTGATGGGTACAAAAAGAAATTGAAAGTATGTGCATAACAATAGGTATAATTAATCTTTTCGTTTATACTCTTTTTTATATGATATATTGAGATGGTTTTAAGCCTACAACTTGAATCTGTTTGCAGTGCAAAATATTTAACCAAGTCAATAAAGCACAGAGTCAAGATATTTTATGATTTTTCAATTTAAAACAATAATAAAAGTATTAAATGCATATTTTAGAGATATGTTTTTATCGGACTTTTTCCACTCTCTAGGGCAGGGGTGGCGAACCAATGGCACGCGGCAAAATAATTTGGGCACGGCCTTAATTAAGGAATTTAGGTACCTCATCGAAACAATTTATTTTTTCGTCTACATTTGAGGTCATAGTAACAAAGTTCATTGTAAAACAAGGCTAGCCGTGCCGAAACGGCAACAGACTGCGCGACAGAGATAGGTAGATTTCGCGCGAATTTCTGACCGAACGGATGGGAGTGAGCTACGAGTGAGCTAGAGCGGGCGACGCGGAGGGACGGCGAGAGGGGCGCTGTTACGCTTAGTTTGTAGTTCGCATGCGGTATTTGAAATAACTAGTTGGATTTTACTTTAAGCATTTATTTTGTAAGTTCTCCCTTGGATCGTTAGGCAGCCCTATTCACATTTATTTTTAAATATTGAATAAATTTTCCCCTGCGTAGCTAGGCAACCCTATTTTCATCTTGCGATAACATTTTTCAGCAAATTACAGCTATGTTGCTATCAATTTAGACCACTCTGCATTCCAATAGTTTTTCTGGTTATCCTTTTCCAATTTTTGGGAGATTTTGATAACCTGAGTTGAATTGCGTGTGGTAGTATTTCTCGACCTTTTCCATCCCAGCCTTCGCTCGAATAAGTTGGTTGCCCCTCGGCTTCGTGCTTCACCAGCTTACTTATAGCTTGGTTCATTTGTGAGAGAGAATTTGGAAGCAACGAAAGCCCACTGAACGTTAGGATAATTGCTTATGTTTGCAATCTTTACGTTCACTACGCTCTTGCGGAATTTTGGGGCCCACTTTCGTTGTTTGCACGGCACTTCAGGCTGTCCGCCACCTCCAGGTTAGTCCTCTTCAGCTCCCGCTTTTTAGCTCGGTTATGTATCTAGGAATATGCATTTTTAGCTTATTTCTACCTGGCATTATTTGATGGCACGTTATGACCTCATTAACCATTTCTTTAGAAAAAATGGCACGTAGATCAATAAAGGTTCGCCACCCCTGGTCTAGGGTGTATATCACACAACGGTTCAGAAGTTTTTATCTACTCTCGTCTTCAGGTGTTCCTGGTTAGTCCTGAGAAGGACTGATATTGTACGTTTTTTTACGTAAACTCGTGCCTCCCTCGGGGTTTGAACCCGGGACCACTGATCGCTGTGATTACTAGTCTGCCACTCTTACCACTAGAACTGCTCGTCTGCTTGGAAGTATGTGGTCTTAATGCAGATCGTTAACAGCTCCATTATTGTATCTACCTGTAGATCTGTGCGTTCGGCAAGTGTGTCATCCAATTCCAGAATGTTTCTGATGATTGCTAGTGCGTCATCTGTCGGCACATTTGTGAAGAGGCTTACTATGTCAAAGCTCACCATCATGTCATTCGGAGCTATGTGAGTTTGTTTGATTTTGTCTACAAAGTGTTCAGTGTTTTTCACTGCGGATGTTGTTTTCGCCGCTAGTGGAGATATTATTGTTAACAGGAACTTTGATAGAGGATGGCATGGTGAATTTATGAAACTAGCTATCGGTCTTAGGGATATTCCCTCTTTGTGTATCTTGGGTAGCCCGTATAAGTGAGGCGGTTTGCTGTAATGCGGAGTAAGTTTCATTCTATAGAAGTTTGAGAACTTCTCTTTGTGTTTATACAACGTCTGGTATATTTTTCGTTCGGCTTTCGGTGTTGGGTCTGTGGGAAGCTTCTTGTATTCCTCCGCGTTGATCAGGTCTTGGATTTTCTCTGAGTAGTGTTTGAATCCTTGATCACTGTTGCATTGCCTTTGTCTGCAGGTAGTATCTTGATGGTAGCTTCGTTTTTGAGAACTTTGATCGCTCTAATCTCCGCTCTGGTGAGATTAAGTTTAATTCTCCTTGATGGCTTAAGGCTTTCCTTGTTCTCCAGTCATACTCTTTTGCCTCTTCTGTCTTTAGGCGTCCTGCTGTTTTCTCAACGCCAGTTATGAGATCGAATTTCGGAATATACCACTGCCAAAAAATGACATTCAGAGAACAATATTTTAGAGAGTTTGAATAAAGTAATATAAATAAATAAAATAGGTTTGTGCATATTTAACGCCAGGCCAAACAAAATTAATTGACGCAAAAGGTTTGTTATGTGCAGACTAAATGAGCGTCATTATTACTAAAAGTACAGGTCATGCAATCTGAAAGGTAAATGGGATCGGAATAAAGGATAATAGAAAATTGCAAAAAGTAATCCAGATATTAGGCAACGGAAAAGAAAGAAAGCGAGCAACGTGTGTAAATTTGAACTCAGTTGCCAGTGCAATAATAAGATAAAATGAAAAAGCAGTGCAGTGATTTTAAAACATTTGTGTTCGTAACGGAAGGAACAATGATAGTTATAAGCAAAGGGCAATTTTTTTTTTAGATTTATGTAATCAAACTTTACCTCATTTGTGTATTTTGCTATCAAAACTAATTTCTAATTAACAAAAATTATCGCGGTATCATAGCAACGCGATGCGTTTTTGTAAAATAAAGGGAGAACAATTGAAATTATAAATTAAGACAGTTTGAGCGAAATTGTGCTCTCCTAAAATTAATATTTTTACAATTAAAAAGTGTTTACCAGTTATAAAAATGTTGCATTTTATTGTACACATCACCGTGCACCAGTGGAAGTGTTTGTGGCTTTTTCCCCCACGGTAAAATTAAAAGTTTTCCAATCTCATCTGCGACTGAAGATCGGCAGCCGACAAGTAAAATTTTAGAACTTCGATTCCGGCACAATTAAGCATCGAAAGCCAGAGATCTGCACTTCATCACATCATCGGGGTCTGCAGGAGCATCCTAAGTGAAAGTTGCAGCCAGGGGAACGTTTCCAGCAGAGAAATTCCAGCAGCGTCATCTGCGACCATCTCCGAGCAAAGTTGAAATCTTTACGAGGTAGGAATTATCAAACTCGGGCCGCCGAACAGATAGAATGGAGCAGGCAACCCAAATAACATATTACAAAAGTCACTTGATAATATTTTAATTATAATTATTAAAAGGATCGGAGATGCCGACCCTTATAATTAGAACTAATTTTGACATTCAATCACTTTTTGAGGTTAAAATGCAAATAGAGATTTCGACCTACTTAAAGGGCAAGCGTGACATTAGTGCACTTGTAATTGAAAAGTTTTAGGCCTGTGGCTCTTCCTAAATCTAATTATTGGCTGCGACGCGGAACCAAAACAACATTTGTTTGGAAAAAGCAGGCATGCAAAAGAGCTATGTTGCGGCAGATAATCCAACATTCAAATTAGTATAAGTATTTTCGTTTGAAAATAAAATTGTATATGTTATTCGCAATAGAAATAGCTTTATGTGCTTTGACTGCTGCCAGCCTCAACACATAAAGCTTGGGTAAGTTATTATTTAAACATTATTTTGAGCAATAAAATCTTGACAGTAATTTATTTACGTCCTAGTGTGTACATAATAAATAAATTAACAGTGCGTTAGCTGACATGTAGCCCTAAATCGTAATCCCCTTTGGAACCTCGCAGTTCCTGTAATGCAGTCTTTATGAAAAGCTTCACTCCTTCTAATTCGTCTGATATGGCTCCAATGAAGTCATAAACAAGTTAGAACTGAAAAAATACAACTAAATATAATATAAAGGGCAATTCATACGTATAGTGTATACAGACCTCAATAATAGCACATTGAACTTAAAATTAATCGGATATAGAAAAAATTGCATTAGGATCTAGACGAAACTTTTGAAAACCAAAACCTTTATTCGGTAAATCATATAAGAGTACATTAACCGCTTTCCTCTCACATTTGATTCCAGGATTGAGACTGGCAGCAATGTAAGTAAACAATTACTGGCATGTTTAAAAAGAGGTTGTGATCTGTGTTTAACGCAATAATGACGAACACGCATGCACCAAATGTGATTGAAATACCCAAGAATACGGCTTGGAACTCAACATCAACAAAACAAAATACATTATTATCAGCAAGAATCGTGCAACAAACATACAACTAATAATCAATCAACAAACTATAGAAAGAGTAACAAGGTACACTTATGTGGGCACCAACATCAACGATCGATGGGACCACTCAGTGGAAATAAGACAACGTATAGAGAAAGCCAGAGCACAATACGTCAAAATGAGTAAGATCTTCAAGGGCAGAGAACTGGCACTAAAAACTAAAGTCCGTTTATTTAGATGTTACATATTTTCAGTTCTTTTATCAATGAAGAGGCTCCAAGCCTTCGAAATGCGGTGCTATAGACGAATTTTGAGAATTTCCTGGGCGGACCATGTCTCGAATGCTGAAGTCTTACATAGAATGAACAAAGACTGCGAAATCCAGAAATTACGTTTTCTCTGTTTCTGTATGCCGGGTTATTCTGTTCACATGCTTTAAAGATGTTTATAACGGCTTCTTTTTCTTTAACGGTGAAATGTGCAGAGCGTCGTTTTTTAGGCGGCGATAAAACCGCACCAGCTACATCAGCCATACTTTGAGAAAAAATACAAAAATCACAAACCAAAACTACGCGTTTACAAGACGTTGGCCTATGTTACAGTGGCTTGATAGAGACAATTTTTGACATCTATCAAACCGAACGGCCACTATTGCAGCGTGAGAAACCATAGTAACTAGCTATAGTAAGATACTGCGGTGACAAAAATATGGAAAACCCAAATATGTTAAGAAAATCTGCGATAAATCTTCTCGTATACCTATTTGGCGTACTGACTTGTTTTTTAAATAAAAAATTGTCATAAATAACTTGCATTTTAAGTTGGTCGAAATCTCTATTTGCATCATAACCAAAAAGTGATTGAATGTCAATGGAAATTAGTTCTAATTACAAGGGTTGCCATAGCTGATCCTTTTCGTAATTATAATTAAAATGTAATCGAGTGACTTTTGTAATATGTTATTTGGGTTGCCTGCTCCATTCTATCTGTTCGGCGGCCCGAGTATAGTTGCAGTTTAATAAAATAGTAAGAAAGGGGCATTCAACCATTTTACTTTGAACATCAGCTAATACATTTCATTTTAACTAGCCTTAAATTACTGCCAGGCAAAGTGAGCACAGTATAAAAATCAACCTGAGAATTGTGTGGTGATTTGCGTTAATTTAAATTATTGATTTTGTACCAAAATAATAATAAAAGAAATCGGGCAGGTCATTGCAATATATCATTTTGTGATTCTGTGCAACTTTAATAACTTTTGATAAAAGTAGGCCGTGATTTTTAAATTTAATGTTCAGCATTTATTTTTTATTGCAGTAAGCTGCTTACGAGTTTGCAGTAACTGTGTTTACCCAACGCCTTCTAGTTGTAAGGCTATTATTAGATCGTTTTTAGACCTCTAAAGTGGCCCATAGTCCACTAATCACGTAAAAACCGTAACCCGTTAGTGGGAGAAGAACCATATCACTTACAACAATATTGGTAGCACTGTCAAATTCGAGATTTGCAGGTTAGGTTTTGCGTCAGTTAATAAATAAAACCTAACCGACTAATCTCAAATTGGACATAGACCGACAATACACTTCAGCACTGCCAAACGTATAACTTGTACAATAAATAATTATTAAATGTACAAATAACTTCTTTAATGGATAACATAATTCACTAGAATTTGATATTAAACGGAAGATAAAAGAAATATAGGTATAGTCATCGTGTAAGGAATACAAGGTGTAACGCTCCGCAGAATGTGGGCGAGTAGGTAGCATTTGCCGGTTCTGAGACCTCCACCCACCACTTTTTCAAGGTCAAGGTTACGGCCTCCCCTGACGCGGCGCACTCCTTCCCCTGACGAGTCGGACTTCAAGGTCATTCACTAGGATTGCAAAGCACGTGACCTTCAAGGCCAAAGTTACTCCTCCGGCTTTCATAGCCATTCACTGGGATTGCAAAGCACGAGTAAACTCCTCCCACCGCTAAGTTCTCAAGGTCGGAACCAACAGCAACGCTGAAGGGGGCTTCAAGGTCAAATCTTAAAATGTTCATATCTCCGTTGTTTATTGAGACATTTTAACATTGTACTTCTTTCTAATTATTGATATTTTATAAGTAGAAGCCCACGCTTTCGGTATTCATCAAGTTAAGGCCAAATTTCAAGGCCACAGCTCAATTCAGGAACCACCCCCAACACTTGGCTTTGAAACCGAGGCCAAACTTTACTGCCAAAGTTGCTGCTACTCCCCCCGCCACTTATCTTTTTATTCAAGGTCACGGTTAGTGTTCTCATCAAATTACATTTGAACCCTGGCTTAGACCATTCGGTCAACCTGGCACTTCCAACAAGTTTAATGAAAGGGGCAAATATTTTCATAAATTGTTTTAATAACATCTAAAGGTATACCGTGTGTCCACAGGAGGACGCACCATAGGGATAACCTAATAGAATAGAAAGATCGGCTAATGCTGTGATCGCCGGCACGCTAAAACGTTGTTTTCTGGCTTCTGACTCACCACTGTATGAAACAATATTGTTATAAATGGTACAAGAAAAGAGACGGTGGTCACAGCACTGGTTGATATTTATATTCTATTAGCATTATCTTATCTCTATGGTGCGTACTCCTGTGGACACACGGTATACAGATAAACAATTAACACTAATGCTATAATCACTTATCAGCTGCATAATATGTACAGTAACGCTATTGTCTACTCCTTCGGCGTTGTCCTCCTCCTCCGCGAAGTTGAAGGCCGATTCTGGATAACTGCCTCCTGGAGTATTTTCGTGGTTGCAATCACCGCGTCCTTACCCACCAGAAGTCGACTTGTGCGAAAATGGAGATGCGTTGCAATAATTAGAAATGGTGACCTTGAAGTCAGTAGTAGGATCTGGCAACCTTGACTGTGAAATTGAGTTTGTATTAGTTTGCGTGCAGCATTTTACTTGATTTTGTTCATACGTTTATAGGAAACAGAGAGAGTAACAAAGAGCGTAAATGGGTTGGCATGTATGTGATGCGATGTCATAATACTCAACATCAAGCGAGAATAAAAAATCACCGTCATGAACACAACCGCGAGGGTTGCAATCTCGTCTAACCATTGTGCCTCGGGTGATTTTAAACCCTTCGTAAAGAGCTCTCAACGTGAAGTCGGTAAAAACCTGCTGTTATTTTAATTTTCAAAATACCATTCAAAATTGTCTAACCTCGTCTCCTTAAAACACATTCGCCTAAGTGTGTTGGTTAATGGCATGCAAGCAGTTAACAGAATTTGATAGTTAATAATATAGAATCTTAAAAGAAATTGTAGTGATTAAATATAAAGTAACTGGCTCACAGTTTGGCAGGATCCAGGAGCTCCAAAAGAAGTTCTTGCAGATCTTAACGAAAGGAAATTAGACCGTGTTCTTTTATAAAATGGTTGTAAAGTGTGCTCGTTAATTGTAACCAGTGTATGACATTGAAAAATAGTATCCGAACTAAAAATGATTAAAACTGGTCACTTATTTACAGCAGCATCGAGGGGAGAATGCATGATTTTCTGAAGTTTTCGTAAATAAAGAAATTTTGTTACGATGTGTTTAATACAGAAACTACTTTTGAAATCCCGGTTGTGAAAAAATAATATACGCTATTAAATTTCGCAAAACGACATTTATTGACAAACGATTTAGAATAGTATACTCCTATATAGTATTAAAAATAATTATGTTTAAAGGCTTGTAAATACATCATGTATGCGGTACGTTAAAACGTAGAGTACGAGCGATTTAGTTTGTTTCTAATGAATAGTTAAAATTTAAGATATAGGTATCTGAGACAACTTACTTGGGTTGTGAACACAGAACAACTAAATGTTGAACTACGACAAGAATGTCGCTTGCCCCCAAAGAAACTTGTTTTGTGCGATAGTCTAGACAAATAAATGCAGTTGAAATGTTTTCTTGCCCAATGTGCAAAGTTAATAAATTGGAACCTGCGCTGCGAAACCAAATTTTATTTTACTGGGCTATTTAAATAGCTTAAATATTCTGATCCTGTATTTTCATAATTAAAAAGTACATGTGTGCGTAACTCTGAATTTGGGTTATCAAAGACAGTATGTAAGCGCGTTTAGATTATTAACATTCCGTTTTCATATAAAGCTTATGTGTCGTTTATAACGTTGCATGCATTTTCTACTTAATCAACTCATTTTTTCGTTTGTATACCAGTTGTTTACAGTAATCTGTAAATAATAATGAATGCTCGTTAGACTGCAAAGTGGTAATGTAATTGCGTGTCGGTTTTATAATTGCGATTCTGCGGCAGGCGCGTTATACAACATATACAGTTTTCAATAATTAGAAATGTAAATTTCTACAGGATATCTCAGGAACTTTGTTTATTGAATTCTAAGTAACTAATATTTATAAATTGAAAGATATTATCGAAATATAGACTGTAGAAACAATTTCAACGCACCAATACAAGAGTTGTGAGAAATTAGAATAGTTCTGCTGTGAAAGTTGGATTGAGAAATGTAATAATTGGCACCGTATCTACCATCCCATCTAGAGACAAGCTGTCTAACAGTTTCCATAGTTTTTCCAAAACATGCATTATTATGCATTTATATAAATTTTTCTAAAATGTGTTAGTTGACTGGGCTCTTAATTTTGTATTTAGGTCTATATAGTCTTTCAACCAAAAGGATTGGTTAAAATTCAATACCTTATGAATTTTTAGCACTATAAGACCAGCTTGAATACATTGATTTAGATTTATATAATGAATGACATACCGCGTCTTAGGTTCCAAAGTTGTAAGTAGTTTCTTTTGTTTGCCTCCAGGAGGAACTTTATGTTCTGCGCAAAATGGAAAATATTTATGCAGATCATGCAAATGTTGCGAACAATCTAAATCCACTTCTAAAGTTATAGCTTCTTCAGCATCATCCGAAATATCAAGAATAGATTGCAAAGTTATGGAGTTTACTTGTTTTTCACTAAACCATTTAAAATTTTTCAAAGGTAAATACTGACTCGTAGACCAACCATGCAAATTTACTTTATTTAGAAGGTGTTTAGAAGGGTTATTGTATTTTTTTAGAAATTTATTATTTGTTTTATTATATTTGGTACAGCATTGACTTATACCGCCTCTAATACCTCTTTCAATAAAAAAGCAACATGTATATATCAGTTAACAATTCTAATTTAGCTTTTGTATATTTGAGCATACACTGGAACGTAAAACTGAGGGTTGTGTAGAAGTGACTTTGATCTAAACCATATGTTTCTATAGATTTAGTCCTAAAGTTCTCAAAAATATCAGCCAAAAGTAAAACATCACAGTTCAGATAAAGATCACTGTATTCTCCTAAATGTTTAATTTTAAACACATTCCAAATCATCTGTGCATGTTTGTAGTCTTGTTAGGAAATATCAGCTTGTTTTAATTTATTATAAAATTTTGACTTTTCTGGAAGAATTGTTCCATTAAACTTTTCCCAACTATCCATGTACTCGTAAGGAATAATTCCTTTTCTCATTAAAAGATTTAGCTCTTCCATATTTAAATGGCTTCACGTATGATGTAAAATGTTAAAATCTCGAAATTCTAAATAAGATGCCGATGACACGCTCAAAAACGATATGAGTCTACAAATCTACATTTATTACTGTATTTGGAATATATTTAGTAAACGAAATATATCTTTCTTTATTTTTCGGTAAAAATACCATCCTAGGATACATCATTTCGGTTCAAATCAGCGATGTGGGTAAGACGTTTATTTTTATATTCTAAACAGTATACATTTATTAAAACAACATTGGCGTAACTAGCGGGGGGGCCAGGGGGGCCAAGCTCTCCCCAGAGTGTCGTCTGGCCCACCCCAGAAGAATAAAAGTTAAATAAATTTAAATATCTGCTTTTATATTAAACCATTTAAACCTAGGGGGTTATTCACGACCGACGCGCATTTTTACATTTTCCTATTTTATTATTTGTTTTGACTAAAAAACATAGTATAAATACTGTATGTTGGATGGGTGGTTCTAATTGAAAATTATATGCAAAATAAAATATAATTAGTGCAGAACTATAATATAACGGGTGTTCATAAACAGTCGTCATCCCAGTTGCTTTGAAAAACAAAATGTTATGTTTTTGATTAATTCGTGCAACACAATGAAACGTCATTGAGTACTGTCATAGCGCATTTTTTCTCAATTTTAATAGAAATACGTTTCTGAAGTCAAAACCTACTGGGATGACGACTGTTTATGAACACCCGTTAGTTTTGTTAATCTTTAAAACAAAACAATATTTTTTTTCCAGTGCACCATTTATTTTAATTTCTCTTCAGTAATCTATAAATACATCGTCAACTTATGTGCCTAGAAAAAGAAAATTTCAATTATTTTATATGCGATTATGCGGGTGAATCTCTAACGACTTGCCGCTACTTAGACTCGTCTAGTTCAGACACACTGCGGCATGCTATTTGGACGTTTGCTTTATCATTTTGAAGGGTAGGATCCAGAATTGTATGTTTAGTAATATTTCAGGAAGCAAAGTAGTGTCGTAACTATAGATCTGCAAGACCCCGCAGTGCCAGGTATGAGGGCCTTGATCGAAAGAAGATTTTTTCTTAATTTACAATGTGTACTGTTAAAAGCTTTGGGGGCACAAATATACATGAAAAGGTTTTCTTGGGTCATTTACGATATTATTTATAAAATTAACAAAAGGAATGTGAAGTGTAGTCATTTTCAAAATGACAGCTTTAAAAGTAAGGTATGGAGCCCAGTTACTGAAACTGCATATTTTTTCCAAATATTTTTAAAGAAATTAAATTTAAAACGGTTTTGTTAAAGTTTTAGATAAAATTAAAATTCAAGTACGGAATCGAAGTCGCATACTGGAGAGCATGCATTATGGGAAATGGGGCGTCAGCTGTCACTCAGCACTGAGGGCTTTCTGACTCAATAATTAGAGTAATTAAAGACAACTCTCAACTTACCAAATTAGAAACGCGAGAAGATCAAAGTAACACTGAAAGTATTGCTTTTAAAATTTTAAAATTAAACGCCAGAGATAACGAAGAAATGAACAAGCCCATACAAAATTTGAATAAAAATTTTTTTTCTTAGAAATAGTACCTCTTAAGAAAGATTAAAAATGACTTAGCCCTTACGGCTACACAGAATGACGCTGGAAGCCGTGTAGACATACATAAAGCAATAAATGTATTTGCAGAAATACAAGCGAAGAAAAAACATTTTTAGAGTGTAATTGCAGGGGACGCTCATATTATTGAAATAAAACTAAAAAAGAACGTTCGTATCTCAGTTTGCAGGTATTTGAATGTCCCTGGTGTATTAGTACACTTACGTGTATTTTTTAATATTACATAATAAAGTAACTTAATCTTGTATTTGCCAACTGGTTTTTGTGCCCCATATAAGTATTTATCCGCTGTAGTAATTTGTAGAATTTTGTGGTGATGACGAGTGTAAGTGATCCTAACTGCTTGAATTTCCACAGTTGCAAACTCAATATATTATGATAAAGAAAAATTACAACTTTGAAGAAGATATTAATTTTTTCAAGAAAATATTTACTTCAACCGTACTGAGAAAAAATTGTAGTGATGTTTTCCAAAAAAGGGAATTATCGCAGAATAATAGTTTTTACCGCCAACTTCATTGAGTTGCGAAAGGTAATCTATATATGTTTTATGTTGTTTATAAACCGATACAAAAACAAGCAAATAACTTTATGTGAAAAGGTAATATATGCAAATTCATGTCTTCAAAGATATGCATAGATATTGTCGATGGTTGGCTGGGGGCCTGGCCCTCCTCAGCCAAAAATCCTAGTTACGCCAATGTAAAACAAGTTTACTCTAAGATTACACTAACTTGCTCGTTTCCAAAATCTATTAGTTCACCCTTCTGATTCACGAGCCTGATCTCGATGTTATAAATGGTTTCGACATTAACCTCTAAATAAATAGGTGCATTTGGAACATTTTCCATACGGAACCCAGGCGCCACGGAAATACTAAACCCATACAGAATATGCGCAGGTAAATTATTACGATAAGAACCTCGTGTGATGTTGAATTCAATGTAAACATTCGTTTGTTTACTTATCTGTATATCCAATTCAGATATGTGAGTGTGGTTAGGTTTGTACGAGCCCTAACCACTATATATTCGGACGATATATGAGGTTAATATGAATCAGTAGCAATAAAATTATACATGGTTCATATTGGATTGGGACTCTATTTTTTAAAAGACTATGTTCATATAAACCTTTTTTTATGAAATAAACATAGAAACTACTTACATAAGATTCATTTTTATATTAGTTTTGAATATCTAACAAAAAATGAGAATAAAATTTGTTACGATACTTTTGGAGTGCCCCCCGTAGCATTGAACTTTCGCTAGCTGAATTTCTGAACTTGAATATTTATGGTTGGCTTTTGTCAATGTTTGCATGCTTTAACCTGGGTATAATTAGCTATATCTTATTTTTAATTACTCTCCTATAATTATCATGCAGTTTCGTAAGCAATCCCTCGTTTAATTACTCATATTTTGCAAATTAGGTTTATTCTTGCTATATTTCTACAAATATTTGGGTACGGCCGCTAGGCAACCGGTGATACAAATTGTTTTTAACTATTCCATTTGTTGCTAGAGCAATGTTATCTTTTCCTGCAGTCAAACTTGCCTGACTGGTTTTTTTGGCTTCTTCTGGCCCAAATTTTTGTTATCAGATGACCTGTGGGCTGGGTTTTTGAATTTTTCGGCTTTCTTTTCAAGCTAAACTGTCGTGCTAGTAGGTGTTCCTCTGCAGCTAAGTGCTTCATAGCCCTTTGGTAGGGCTCGCCTCTTCGAATAGATTGTTTGAGGGATCTGGAAGCATTTCTGCGTTATCGTGGATGTTCGTAATGATTAGTTAGCTACTTACTTGCATCCCTTCGCTTTGGCGGATCTCCTGGAAACGACTTTAGCACGCTTCTTTCGGCTCGACCCCCAGCTTGAGGTAAGATTAGGTCAGTTTCTTCTTAATCGGGAGTACATTTGGGTTCTGTGCGTTTTTAGCCAAAAATTCCCGGCGGGAGTTAAAACACTCCCCATCTGCTTGAAATCCTTCCTGTCTGGAGTAGACCTACCCCGTTCGACTGCACCCTGCTCGAATCCAGTTCGATGTACTGGGCCCCTAAGATAGTCGCATCGCCTGTGAATTTTTCAACTCTCGTGGGCCACGCTGAAGATTGAGCAACTGCTTTACACTCACCTGCAAGTCATCTTGCGACCTCCATAGCTGGCACCGCACCCCGCAGCTGCAGCCGCCATCGTTGCTTCTCTCTAGCTACGTCCAACCACAGGGGAGCGAACGGAGAGATTAGGTTCTGGTGAACTTTCCTGCAGGCAAGACGTTATTGTAGATAATATGCATTGCGCCTGTTGTAACTTATAATTGAATCATACTGTTTCATGCCGTTTGCACTCCGGACATGGGTGATTTTATTCAGCATCGGATTGTACGATAGTAGGCTTCGTGCATCGTTAGTTTAGTAATATTTGAAATTGTGTTATTTTTGTTCGAGCCGCCGCGCAATGACATGCGGTTACCCTCTGCTACTTGCTAAATTGAGGTCGTAAGGTTTACCTGTGTATTGCTCCGTTTGTGCCTTCGGGTCTCCTAACCTTATTGACCTCTGCGTTATCTGAAAGATTTATAGAGTAGAACTTTGAGCTTCACTTGTGTCCTATCTGGACGTCGCTTTTACTCACCCGCTTACATAACACAGTTCGGACGCCTTAAAGCTTCGCTGTTTTCATCACCAAAACAATAGTTAATATTTTCATGTTAAACCTTCGGCGTGAAGTTAGGCACACTTCAGTGGCAGTGTCTCGTGAACACCCTTCGGGAGCGTTGTGATTATTGTAGATCTCCGGTAACCGAGTAAGGGGCAAATCCAAGCCTTTGCGTTCTTTAGCATATAAATATACATACGTACACTTAATGCATTTTTAATATGGACACCGTCGTTCACGTGTGGCCACGCAAACGCACGCTGATTCCGCCCTTTAGAAAATTTTGAATATAGATATAGCGTCATTTAGCTAACCTTCGGGGTTGAAACGTTAGCCAAGGTGGTCTTGTATTGCTCCGAGCCGGTATACGCGAAATTTTAAACTCGCTCCGCGACTCGCGCTTGATCAATTTATTTTTTTTTTAAATTTAATACTCGCTACGCTCCGTTGTAACCGCACAATGTTTTAATGTGTTAGCCCATTCTCAGGTCATAGTCATTGCTGCTCGTGGGCTACTATTTGCCCAATACTTATATTTAAATTTGTATTTATATTTACTATTGCATGTCGCATACTGTGTGTTCTTTGATGTTGCTAAAAATATTGCCTGCTGTGATATTTGTATTTAGTTTATGTTAGCATTGCACTATAGTACGCACCAAACTCTTTGAAATAAAGCTGTGATATTTTCTTTGGTGGTTGATTTGATTGTTTTCTTTGTGCTGCTGGAAATTGTCTTGACCTTGTGCACGGTCCGGCATAAGGATTAGAACTGAGTCGAGGACCTGGCGCCCACTCCTTTTTTTTTTTGTATTCTCTCTTAGCATAGCTGGAACCCTGCGACCCTCGCGGCGAGCTAGCCCAATTAAGCCGATAGTTACCAGCCGGCAAAACACCAAATATAACTTTCGCCAAAAGGTAAGGCCGACCGTCTATCTTCCCTGACAAGAAGATTTTGACGCCCAACGCTTTGGGGCCTTGAAAGGATTTTTGACTACGTCGTTGTTAGGGTACTTGGTGGTACTATAGTGCAAATCGAATTGTTAGGGTGTTAGAATTTATTATTGGCTAGGTGATTTACATTTGGTATTATTTACTGTCGATATTTGTTGGGTATTTACAATTGATTATTGCTAGTTATAGGTTTGTTTATTGCATGCTATTTACAGGTTTTGCTTGGGTTAGCTATAAGCCTAGTTTAAATAAGTTTTTGTGATCATCTTGTCCTGTTGGAACAGCAAGATGGTATTTAAATTAGATGTTAATCGACTGCTCGTCGATGAGCTCGATTATGAGCTTCGAGTTAGAGACATTGCCATTCAGGGCAACGTCCAAGACAAACGCAAATTACTCCGTGCTCGTATGAAGATAGATCTTCTTATGAATGTCACTTTCACTCCCGTGTCTTTCGATGCTACTGAAGAACTTGCGATCTGTGAAGACAAACTTTCTATTTTAGCTGCCGAAATTGATAGTTGCACCTCTAGGAACCTGGACAATGATGCCCAACGATTAGGTACTCGCCTTCTTCATGTTCAAGGTCGTCTAGGTCATATTCTAGCAGAACCAGATTCCGCTTCTAGGTTGGAGTCCTTGAAGGATAGATGCGAACAATTAATTGCCGCCTTGGAAGCGAAACTTCAGCTTCACGTTGATACCCAAGCTCGCAACGACACAACAGCTGCACCGAGTGATTCAAGCTCGGACGACGGTTCAGTAGCTTCGCCTCAGGAAACTCATATTCGCCCCCATAGCTCTGTTGTCACTACGTCTCAGGAAGATGCTGCCTTGCCTATTCGTCCTATTGCTAGCTCGGTTACGTGGAGTCATCCTTTGTCCACTTCACAGTTCTTTGCCCCTCAGCCTATTCCTAGTAGCTCAGCCATGCAGCCTGGCATGTACTTGGATTATCCGCCCTTTGCTGATGCTGTCAATCGTCGTTCTTCTGCTGCCGAAGATGTCAACCAGTCTGCGTCGCATAGACACACTTCGACTGCCAACTACTTAGCCATCAACAAATGGAGGATCACCTTCGATGGAGGAAATGGCTTAACTAGCTTTTTAGAGGAAATTGAAGAAACTCGCATAGCTCGAAACGTATCCAAGGATCAACTTTTTGCCGCTGCCATCGAATTGTTCACTGGCAACGCTCGAATTTGGTTTCGTTCCGTTCGCAACACTATACGTTCTTGGGATGAACTGATCATCGCCTTGAAAGCCGCTTTTCTGCCTTGCGACTACAAAACTAGCTTATGGGATGAAATCCGTAGTAGAACCCAAGGACCCGATGAGTCCGTAACAGTCTACGTCGCTGTCATGGAGAACCTTTTTAGTCGCCTTTCTCGTCTACCAGTAGAAATGGAGCGCATAGAGATTATGCGTAGAAACTTGCAACCATACTTACAGGCTCAACTGGCTCTCTACTCTCCCACGAGTATCTCGCAACTCAGACAACTTGGAAAACTAATTGAAGATGCTAAGGTGCGTGCTTCGAGGTTCAAGAACCCGCCTCCGCCTTATCAAGCCCTCGAACCTGACTTGGCCTATCACAAGCCCCGTTTTGGAGCAAGAGCTGCTGCCATTGAGGAAACTAGTTCTACTCCTAGTCCCTCTGCCGAAGAACAAGTCTGCGAGGTTACAGCCGCTCGACCCTTTGGTGTCTGCTGGAACTGCGGAAAGCCTGACCATCGCATGGCCCAGTGCCCATCACACTGCAAGTCTCTTCTGAAGCTAATGCTGTCAAACAACCACACACAACGAGCGATTTACCTAGAGAACATCGCATATTGCTTGACTTTATCTTGGGTCACGCCAACAAAGATGAGAGGCCCTATCTTCGAGTGTCTATTTTTGGAAAGGAACTTCTTGGTTTGTTAGACTCCGGCGCGAGCCGTACCATTTTAGGTCGCCAAGGTTGGAACGTATTAAGGAACTCCTGCAAATTAAGCTCCGTTAAACCCACTACCTGCAGTGTTGCCAACGGCGAGAAATGTCAGAGCATTGGTACACTTACCGTCCCCATCGTCTTGAGGGACCGGGTGAGAACCTTTGAAGTCCTGGTTGTCCCCTCGTTACCACATACACTCATTTTGGGCACCGACTTCTGGAAGAGGATGGCCCTTGTGCCAGATCTTCGCCATGGGGAATGGACCTTCTCCAAAGCCTCGGCTGATGAGCAAATCGCTGCGATCCGTTCAACTGAACACCTCACGAACGACGAACAAGCTGTGCTTGATCAGACTATCAGCGAAGCTTTTTCCTTGATAGGAGATGGTGTAGGATGTACCCATTTAGTGGAACACGTAATCAAGACGGATGCTGAACCAATTAAGCAGCGCTATTATCCAATCTCGCCTGCTTTACAACAGCACGTGAATCAAGAGCTCGACGATATGTTAGAAAAGGGCATTGTGGAACCCTCAACATCCGCATGGTCATCGCCCATCGTTATGATAAAGAAGAAGGATGGCTCTTACCGCTTCTGTGTAGACTATCGGAAGCTCAACAAGGTGAGCCAACCGGATGCCTATCCGCTTCCGTACATCAGCAACATCTTGGACAAGTTACGTGATGCACAATACCTGACCACGTTAGATGTCAAGTCAGCCTACTTTCAGGTGCCGGTTTCTGTCGCTAGCCGTCCGCTAACTGCCTTCACTGTCCCTAATCGTGGGTTGTATCAATTTTGTCGCCTCCCGTTCGGTCTTCATACCGCCCCGGCGACTTGGCAACGCCTTATCGACCGAGTTATTGGTGCCGACCTAGAACCTTACGCCTTCACATACTTGGATGACATTATTATCTGCACTCCTACCTTCGAAAAACACCTGGAGGTCTTGAAGGAAGTCATATCTAGGATCGCCAAGGCCGGCCTAACTTTGAACCGGGAAAAATGTCATTTTTGCAAGCCCGAACTGAAGTACCTGGGGTACGTCGTGAACTCCAAAGGTCTACTTGTCGACCCGGAAAAGGTCGAAGCGATCTTGAACATCCCTAACCCCAAGACGGTACCAGAGGTTAGAAGAATATTGGGAATGGCATCTTGGTACCGGCGCTTTGTACCTAACTTTTCATCCGTAGTGTCACCTATGACTCGCTTGCTTCGCAAGAACCAGAAGTTTGTTTGGTCTGAGGATGTCAAACCGCATTTGACACCATCAAAGACTGCCTCGTCTCGGCCCCTGTGCTCTCTTGCCCAGATTTCAGTCGGCCCTTCACCATTCAGACGGACGCCTCTGGTTATGGACTCGGAGCCGTCTTGTCCCAGACGTATCCTGAGGGAGAGAAGGTCGTCTGCTATATAAGCCGTTCACTCACGAAGAATGAGCGGAAGTTCAGCACAACGGAACGTGAATGTCTCGCGGTACTCTTCGCCATCGAAAAACTTCGCCCGTACATCGAGGGAACCAAGTTCGACGTCGTGACCGACCACTACGCCCTCAAGTGGTTGCATAATATTAAAGACCCCATAGGACGCATTGCGCGTTGGGCCATACGCCTACAACAATATAATTTCAATGTTATCCATCGCAAAGGCAAAGACAATGTCGTACCTGACGCTCTATCCAGGTCCGTACCTATTGTCGATGAGGTCACTGAGGACGATGATGTTCAAGACCGTTGGTATGCTCGGATGCGCCTAAAAATCCGAAACGATCCACAGCACTATCCTGCTTGGCGCGAGTCGAATTCGCAACTCTACAAACATGTTAGGAGCCCGTATCCAGAACTCATGCAGGCCAATGAAGATTGGAAGATAGTTCTACCTAAGGACAAACGTTCAGAAATACTACGACGTAATCATGATGATCCTACCTCAGGACATCTTGGCGTTTCGAAAACCTTAGGTCGCATAGCTCAGAGGTACTACTGGCCCAAGATGCGAACGGACGTTCTGCGCTACATTCGCAACTGCAAGGTGTGTTCCCGCACTAAGCCTGACCAACGACCACCCGCTGGACATATGGGAGGTCACACAAACATCTCGAAGCCCTGGGAGGTCATCTGTATGGACCTCATAGGACCTCTATTTCGTTCTTCTCGGGGATACCAGTATATACTTGTAGTGGCTGATTGCTTCACTAAACTTCCTCTTGTATTTCCCCTTCGTAAGGCTACGGCCGCTGCAGTCGTACGTCACGTTGAAGAAAACGTGTTTTTATTGTTTGGCGCTCCGAAGAGAATTATCTGCGACAATGGTGTCCAGTTCAAGAGTCGCGAATTTACTGCCTTGGTTAGGAACTATGGCTGCAGAATAGCGTTTACAGCGTTGTATCACCCTCAGGCAAACCCAACGGAACGCATGAATCGTGTTCTGAAAACAATGCTTACAGCGTACGTGTCCGACAAACAACGTGAGTGGGATAAATACTTACAACAAGTCGCTTGTGCCATAAGAACCTCCAAGCATGATGTCACTGGTCATAGCCCCTACTTTTTGAATTTTGGCCGAGAAATTACACTCGACGGGAATCCTGAAGAAAGACCTGAAGATGAAGGTCCCGAACTTCGTGTCATCAGGGATGAAAACCCCAATATAAGAGCCCAAGCGCTGCAACGATTGTACAAAGAAGTAAAAGTTCGTCTTGCTAGGGCCTACGATCGTTCGAAGGTCTACTACAACCTGCGAAGACGACCTGATGAATATCAGATAGGCAACTCCGTTTGGAGAAGAAACTTCACGCAATCGGATGCTGCTAACCACTATACTGCTAAATTGGCACCCAAGTTCATTGGACCCTTTATAATCCATAAGAAATTGTCTCGCTTCATTTATCAACTTAAGGATCCGGACGGTCGTTTGCGTGGGAATTGGCATGCCAAAGACCTGAAGCTCAATAACGCTGTCGACGATAATGATGATTTGGTTTAGTCTACGTCTTTTTGGGAGGTTGGTTTGGGGACGTCGGACGGAACCTTTGGGACCCAACTCACCTTTCCTTTTTCTCGAATTGGAGTCCCGACCTAAACATCTGGTCCCTTCATTTCTCGCATCTTTCTCTGTCTCATTTTTTTTTTGTTTGAAAGGGATGTTCCCTCTTTTTGCTGTGCTCGTTCTCTTTATACTTCGTGTTATTTTGGATATCAGTTCTATCTTCCGTCATTTGGAGATAGCTTCAGTGCTGTAGGTCGATCCTGGGCCTAAGTACTTAACCCTTGGTTGAGGTTGGTTTTCCTTTCCCTTCCTTCTTCTGTGTCGTTCGCTTTCCTGTCTCCCACTCCGCATTTTTTTCCGAGGTGTTTGCGTTTCGGGTGCATCTTTGTTGCAACCTGACGTAGCCTTCCCTTCCACCGGCGCAGCTCACATCATCTTGCAGCGACGGAAGAGGTTGGTGTCTAGTTGTCTTCGATGATGTGCTTGAACTCTTACATCCTCTCTTCCTGTCTACTCTTTTAAGTCCTCTGTTTCTTCCCTTTGTATTTCTTTCCGGCAGGCATCGTTTTTTTTTTGGGCAATTCGGTTTTGATGGCATTTGTATGGTCGGGTAAATCTGGAGTGATTTACCCTCCCTTTTGTTGGGGGAGGATTTGTTACGATACTTTTGGAGTGCCCCCCGTAGCATTGAACTTTCGCTAGCTGAATTTCTGAACTTGAATATTTATGGTTGGATTTTGTCAATGTTTGCATGCTTTAACCTGGGTATAATTAGCTATATCTTATTTTTAATTACTCTCCTATAATTATCATGCAGTTTCGTAAGCAATCCCTCGTTTAATTACTCATATTTTGCAAATTAGGTTTATTCTTGCTATATTTCTACAAATATTTGGGTACGGCCGCTAGGCAACCGGTGATACAAATTGTTTTTAACTATTCCATTTGTTGCTAGAGCAATGTTATCTTTTCCTGCAGTCAAACTTGCCTGACTGGTTTTTTTGGCTTCTTCTGGCCCAAATTTTTGTTATCAGATGACCTGTGGGCTGGGTTTTTGAATTTTTCGGCTTTCTTTTCAAGCTAAACTGTCGTGCTAGTAGGTGTTCCTCTGCAGCTAAGTGCTTCATAGCCCTTTGGTAGGGCTCGCCTCTTCGAATAGATTGTTTGAGGGATCTGGAAGCATTTCTGCGTTATCGTGGATGTTCGTAATGATTAGTTAGCTACTTACTTGCATCCCTTCGCTTTGGCGGATCTCCTGGAAACGACTTTAGCACGCTTCTTTCGGCTCGACCCCCAGCTTGAGGTAAGATTAGGTCAGTTTCTTCTTAATCGGGAGTACATTTGGGTTCTGTGCGTTTTTAGCCAAAAATTCCCGGCGGGAGTTAAAACACTCCCCATCTGCTTGAAATCCTTCCTGTCTGGAGTAGACCTACCCCGTTCGACTGCACCCTGCTCGAATCCAGTTCGATGTACTGGGCCCCTAAGATAGTCGCATCGCCTGTGAATTTTTCAACTCTCGTGGGCCACGCTGAAGATTGAGCAACTGCTTTACACTCACCTGCAAGTCATCTTGCGACCTCCATAGCTGGCACCGCACCCCGCAGCTGCAGCCGCCATCGTTGCTTCTCTCTAGCTACGTCCAACCACAGGGGAGCGAACGGAGAGATTAGGTTCTGGTGAACTTTCCTGCAGGCAAGACGTTATTGTAGATAATATGCATTGCGCCTGTTGTAACTTATAATTGAATCATACTGTTTCATGCCGTTTGCACTCCGGACATGGGTGATTTTATTCAGCATCGGATTGTACGATAGTAGGCTTCGTGCATCGTTAGTTTAGTAATATTTGAAATTGTGTTATTTTTGTTCGAGCCGCCGCGCAATGACATGCGGTTACCCTCTGCTACTTGCTAAATTGAGGTCGTAAGGTTTACCTGTGTATTGCTCCGTTTGTGCCTTCGGGTCTCCTAACCTTATTGACCTCTGCGTTATCTGAAAGATTTATAGAGTAGAACTTTGAGCTTCACTTGTGTCCTATCTGGACGTCGCTTTTACTCACCCGCTTACATAACACAGTTCGGACGCCTTAAAGCTTCGCTGTTTTCATCACCAAAACAATAGTTAATATTTTCATGTCAAACCTTCGGCGTGAAGTTAGGCACACTTCAGTGGCAGTGTCTCGTGAACACCCTTCGGGAGCGTTGTGATTATTGTAGATCTCCGGTAACCGAGTAAGGGGCAAATCCAAGCCTTTGCGTTCTTTAGCATATAAATATACATACGTACACTTAATGCATTTTTAATATGGACACCGTCGTTCATGTGTGGCCACGCAAACGCACGCTGATTCCGCCCTTTAGAAAATTTTGAATATAGATATAGCGTCATTTAGCTAACCTTCGGGGTTGAAACGTTAGCCAAGGTGGTCTTGTATTGCTCCGAGCCGGTATACGCGAAATTTTAAACTCGCTCCGAGACTCGCGCTTGATCAATTTTTTTTTTTAAATTTAATACTCGCTACGCTCCGTTGTAACCGCACAATGTTTTAATGTGTTAGCCCATTCTCAGGTCATAGTCATTGCTGCTCGTGGGCTACTATTTGCCCAATACTTATATTTAAATTTGTATTTATATTTACTATTGCATGTCGCATACTGTGTGTTCTTTGATGTTGCTAAAAATATTGCCTGCTGTGATATTTGTATTTAGTTTATGTTAGCATTGCACTATAGTACGCACCAAACTCTTTGAAATAAAGCTGTGATATTTTCTTTGGTGGTTGATTTGATTGTTTTCTTTGTGCTGCTGGAAATTGTCTTGACCTTGTGCACGGTCCGGCATAAGGATTAGAACTGAGTCGAGGACCTGGCGCCCACTCCTTTTTTTTTTGTATTCTCTCTTAGCATAGCTGGAACCCTGCGACCCTCGCGGCGAGCTAGCCCAATTAGGCCGATAGTTACCAGCCGGAAAAACACCAAATATAACTTTCGCCAAAAGGTAAGGCCGACCGTCTATCTTCCCTGACAAATTATTCCAACGGTTAACAATTAATATTGAGTTACATCTGCTTTAGCTTTAATTACTGCCTTAATTCTTAAAGGCATGCTCGATATAAGCTTCTGGCACTCTTCAATGCCAAATAAATCCAAAATCTCTTGTATTTTAGAGCACAGTTGTGGAACAGTGCGTTGAGGGTCGTTCCTCAAACGCTGTTTCATTTTGTGCCATACTGACTCTATTATATTGAGATCGGGACTGCTTGAGGGCCAATCCAGTACGACAATCTTAGTATGTGTAAACCAGTCTTTAGTTGATTTGGCTGTATGGGAAGATGCACCGTCTTGTTGAAATACAAGATTGTCAATGTGCATCTTCTGTATACTGGGTAATAAGAAATTAGATAGGATACTCTGATACTTTTGTGCGTTAACGATTCCGTTTCTAAAGTGCAATATTCCTAGACCCTTTGCTGACATACAACCCCAAACCATAACTCCATGTGGAAACTTCACAATCCGCTTTAAGCAGTCCTTATGGAATGCCTCAGACTTAGTTCTTATAACAGGGTTCCCACACTCACGTCAAATTTGGATTCGTCTCTAAAAACAACTTTGCTCCAATCATCCACCGTCCAAAACTCTCTTTCTTTGGCCCACGCAAATCGTCTCTTTTTCTGTTTGTCAGTTAAGTGGCTTTTCCTTAGCCTACAATGAAGATTGTTTATTTCTTAATTTCTAGGATAATTGATTAATAACAAACCTTGTAAAAGCCGAGACCAGATCGGCGAATCCACGTCCGACAACATTCTCGGCCAACATTTAAGCCAGTATCATTGTTCCAAGCAGCTGTTATTTCTCGTAATGTTGATCTTCGAGCGTGTTTGCAAATTTTTACTAAAAGTCGCTGGCTTCTCGAAGTTACCAAACGCGGTCGGCCCTTACTTTTTCCGCGAACATTAAAATTGCCGGTTTCCTGATATTTTTTCACAACTTCTCCAACCGTAGATTTTGACATACACAGTTCTCCAGCAATTGCAGACATAGATTTGCCTTCATTACGTTTTTTAATAATTATTTCTCGCAGTTTTAAGGGCGTTGCTATACCACGACCCATATTGCTACTAGAAATGTCAATAAACAACAATACCTTGTTGATTTGATTGTATTTTGTTAACAGCGTACATTTAAAAAGGCCTCATATGAAATTACTTGAAATTCGCAGCATTTTTAATAATCGTCCGAATATTAAGTGGTCAGTAAATAAATGAATTTAAACGCTTCTGCTTGTGCGATTATAATAAATATTATATAAAAATCAAACTAATTACTGCAAACACATATGGATATATGTATCTTTAAAAAATATAATTGCAAATAAACATTGATGCAATTATATCAGTGATGTCACAATATTTATTAAAAAACCGTCATCGTCCGAATATATAGTGGTTAGGGCTCGTATTCGATTGGTTTGAATCCGACCATTCGACCAATAAAATCGAGTTTTGGAAAATCCACGGCGTACATCGATTTAATTTCGCATTTTTGGGTATTATTGTTTGCGCTTAGTATGGTGCTCTCTACGTGTTTTTCTAAATATGAACTTAGCTGATCGATTTCATATGAATCATGTGGAATAGTGAGTACATGGAGAAAACTTATCGTTACCGGTATGGATATTTTTAATCGAATTGCAGCAGTAGAATCCCCCTTAAAGCGAGCTCATACCTATGTCTAGGATTTAATCTTATAGGCTCGGCATACGCGGCATGCAATACATTACCCACACCTTCAACTGCCAATAGTATAGACATGACTATGATGTGCGTTATCGTTTACATTCATTTATATAGAAAATTAAGACAAAGGTGGCAACATATCACGGTGTTATAGTTCTGCTCTCTAGAGTAATTATAATAAATTTTACAATCCCGAAAGTATTCAACGACCTCCAACGGTGCCGGTAAATTTCCAAAACCACCACCGTCGTCAACAGAGCAGCCACCGGCTTCAAGGTGACCACCGGTCCCCAAGACAGCAAAACCTAAAGCTGCTACCAACACCCAAACATCATCAGTAGGCTGCATAACAGCTATGTCCACTTGGACAAACTATCTCAGTGGATCAACAAAATAAGTGTCAAGAAGTGATATAACACATGACGGTTAATACACCAGTAAACTCATATCTAAAAATCGTCCACTGGAACGCTAACGGCATTCAGTGCAAAATGCAAGAAATGCGAAACCTCAATAAAACACTCAACGTCGACGTGATGATGATCAACGAGACACATCTCACACCAAAAGTTTCACTAAAGTTAGCTAACTACCAAACCTATGGAACTGACAGACCGCAGATAGCAGAAATTCCAACTAGAAGAGGGACCTATATTCTAGTGACAGCCAAACTCGCACAGCAGCAAGTTACACTACAAGCAAACGAGCTGGAGATCACGAGGGTCCAAGCAAGGGTAGCCGGAAGAGATCTAAAACTAATATCAGCCTACCGACAACCAAAGACCTCCAGCAACGCAAAATCTACAGCGGCCCGCATCCTGTTAATTATCGAAAAGGCCCGGAGTATCAAGCTAATCTAAAGAAAAAGGAACTCGCGAGAGCCCCACTACTAGCAGAATCAACAGGATCACAGCCAATCACAGAGAAGAACGAAGATGGTGTCAATAGTTAATCAGAAGATCAGAACTCAGTGTAATTTTATAAGAATAAACACACGTTACATTAACTATATTTATTTACTCCTATATATATATATATACACAAGTGAACACGTTAAAAGTTAAAATAACAAAAGCAACCGTTGATGTTTAAGCTCTTAAGTATCGTTAGTAACTGTTAATACAAAGGTGCTGCCTACTTAAAAATGGTTTGGGTCGCAGCCCTAGCACATCCCTCTCTAAATGCTAAACATATGTCTAGTTATTTTCCACAGATGGTTTCCAAACACAGGCGGGAGACGAATTAGAAACAAACAGCCTGCTCCGCTCAATAGCTCAAATTTCTTCTCAACAACAACAGCATCCACCAGCAGCAATGCAATTGCGATCCCTGCCACCTCAGTTGTAACAGCCAGCGTTCGTACGACTCCCGCATTTGTTTTCACCCAAGGACGCCAGGCACCACCTCTAGAAGGATTCCAGCACCACCCAAGAATGTCATTACACCCAAACACGCCACCGCCACCTACAAGGCTGTTGCATCTCCCAAAACCGCCACCGCCGTCAACACAGCAGTCACCAGCTTCAAGGTGCCCATCGACCCCAGGATAGCAAAACCGAAAGCAGCTACCAGCACCCAAACAACACCAATACGCTGTATCCACTTGGTTAACCTCACTCAGTGGATCAGCAAAATAACTGTCAATAAGTGACATTATAACACAAGATGTATAATACACCAGTAGACGTACAACTAAACATTGTCCACTGGAACGCCGACGGTATTCAGTGCAAAATGCAAGAAATGCTAAACCGCATTAAACCACTCAACATCGACGTGATGATGATCAAAATCGCACCAAAAGTCTCACTAACGGTATCTTAACTGTCAAACCTATCGAACGGACAAACCGCAGATAGCAGGAATTCCAGCTAGTGGCTGGATCGATATTATAGTAAAAGATAAAGTCGCACAGTACCAAGTTACGCTGCAAGCAAACGAGTTGGAGGTCACGGGGGTCCAAATAAGAGTAGCCGCCAGATATCTAAGACTAATATCAACCTAGCAACATCCAAGGACGCCTCTAGCAACGCAATAATCTGGATGATTTTATGGCACGCAAAACATCAAGCGGGAGAATCCCGAGTCAATAACACTGAAGGGCACAGACTCTTCAACCACACAGCAAGAAAGAACTACGAGGTCATAGATCCAGGGGAGCACCGACGCATGTCCCAAGCAATCATCAAGACCAACCCGATGTGCTAGACATTATACAAGTCAAGGATCTGCCATTCCACTACCCAGGAAACAGTGAAAGACCTGAGCTCTAATCATCTCCCACTACTGCCCACGGTGAACGTAGGTCCGAGGCAGGATGGACCTCGAAGTACAACCAGACGCACCACGAACTGGCGTCAGTACAATAAAAACCTACAAAAAAAAACAAGATTTGCAACCCCAATATCATTATCACTGACGATATTGACAACTTCGTCCAAAACCTAGCGCAGGGTCATCGAGAATGCGATGCAAATTCTGGACTGCAACCGCCGTGCTCGAAAACTGTCCCAAAAGAAAAAACGGAGGCTGGTGTGAAGATGGAAAATCATCAGGAACCCGGCTATCAAACGCCCTCTTAATAATGAACAAGAATGTTTGAAACAAGCAATAAAGGAATTCTACAATGAAGGCTGGAACCAACACGTCAGCAACACCCTGCAACGAGTCGGAAAATGCCAACTTAACAGGGCTCTAACACGTAAGAGCGGCCTCCTCATGTCCGATCCAAGGACCAAATCGACCCTCTTACGATCTGCAACGACATCTTCACCTCCACCCTCCACAACAACTTCATGTCCAACAACGCCGCTGACGAAGAACACGTACGGGGAGCAAATACCCGACTACAAGGGATATTGATCGTTGAACTAGGCGAATATGCGCCGTTCGCCTCACCAAACGAGGGGAAGAACATTATCCTACATCAAAGTCGCCATAAACCCCTCACGAATAGATGGAATTTCGTATGCAATGCTTGAGAATATTCCGAAGAAGACGCCGGCGTACATAACACGAATATTCAACGGGGTTACCACACACCGCCACGTTCCTGTTCCATGGAATCGTACCGTCATAATCATGCTTTCTAAGTCATGATAACGAAAAAACAGAACCCTACAACTATAGGCTAGTTTCAGCCAGAGAAATTTGACTTCAGGCCAGTACACGCAACGTCGCTACAGCTAGTTAAAGTAATAGACGATGTAGCTGAGAAATTTCAAGAGAGGGGAAACCACCGTCGTCGTCTTCCTTGATACAGAAAAGGCGTTTGATAAAGTATAGATTCAGGGACTCCTCATCAAACTATCGAACAAGTACGCATTACCAGCGGCCCACACCCAGCTTCTAAACAGCTACCTGACAAACAAAACCTCCGTCGTCAGGGTTCAAGACAAGTTATCCCAAGTTACCACCACGGAAGCAGGAACTCCCAAAGGGTGGCTGCTGACCCCCCAATACTATTCAACATCTACATCAATGACATCCTCTGCGTACAAAAGCCAAATACGCAATATGTAAGGATGACGTCATGCTCTACAGTAGAGCCCTTTATAATACAAGCAGACGCATGTCGCACAAGTTGCATAAAATCCTGCATCACAGTACTTTCGCGTTTACATGTTGGTGGACATGATGCAACCAAAACATAACTCTACAATGTCAAACATTTCAGTCGCTGTGGGTTATTATATTATCTATTCTCGCTGTTGTAGCTTCTAACCTCGTTTTTGAGTTGCCAGCTGTCTTCGTTTTCCTGTGTTTTTTACCTTTTATGCTTTGCATCAAATGTATACACATTAACCTATTTTCATTTTCTGAAAAGTAACTAGTTTTTTGAATTTGCCGCTTTTGTGATGTGATTCAAAATGGCTGACAAGCATGCTCGTATTATAGAGGTGCTTTACTCTACAGCAAGTCGAGAGTGCTAGGAGCTACAGTCAGAAAGATGCAGGGGTAGCTGGATCAGCACCAGGCTGATTCGTAAAACGGGGTCTGAAATTAAACACAAACGGAAGCCATAACCTTCACAAGGAGGCAAACAACCAATCTACCAACGATACAAGTCCATCAACGGAACGTACCTTGAAACAACACAGTCAATTACCTGGAAGCAACCATTGGCCAGCAGCTGACTTCCACAACACAATCGTCAAAACACGCCAGACAAATAAACTGTCATATCCCATCCTTGCGTGCCACAAGGGCCTCCCACTAAAGACCAAGCCCAAAGCCCACAACCAATACATAATGCCAACTATGATATACGCAGCGTCAGCAAGGATGACATACATATCAGCTTCAAACAGGAAACGTCTGGAAAGCACCCAATCGACCACCCTCAAGAAACTTACCGGGACTCGATGGTTCGTACGCAATGAAACCATCTACAACGACATAGGAATGGACTCCATACAAGCACACGTCCGAATACTAGCAGAAAATATCTGTTGTGGTATTGATCAATCGAATCTGACCGCGTTCCGAGAAATCGCGCCAGTTGTTGAAACGCAACAGGAACGAAAAAACGCCCTAAGTATATTTTAACCGACTAATTACAACCAGACCACAAAGCCAGAAACCTGTAAGCAGTAAAAGCCAAACGGCTACCGCTGTTTTATCTAAGGACCCTGAGAAGCTCCAGTTCGACAGCATTAAAAAAAGTTTCATATTAACAAGAAGACCCACGCCAGCAGCAGAGGAGAGCAGGCGTATCCAGCCAGTCAGCTGGTTGCACGTTGTTCGTACGGAATGTTCCTGGTGACCAAGTAGAACAACGTGACTGTCTGAAGCAAATCACAGGTTTTCGCGAGGCGAACGCCGAATGCGTAGCGACGGTTCCAGGCAGAAGAACCACATTCTAGCAGCTCCCTGCCGACTCGCGGCTTTGCCCGCTACGCATTTCAACAAACGGGCTTTGCTTTGCGCTCCGTCACTTGGTAGGTGTGATAGGGGACTCCTTTCTTGCTGAGGAAGGCGGTCATGGCTCTGTAGTCATCGGATGTGGCAGCATTCAAGCTGAAGCCTGCTTCGGTCGATTTTGCTTTTGCGAAGGAGATTTTCTTGGTTGAGAAGGTGGAGGAAAAAGCCGCGCAGTTGTTGTCGGAGCGGCTGACGACTGGAGACACACGCTGGCGGTGGGGGGCTGCTCGGCTTGGGACCCTTCTTCAACTTGGCTCTTCAGAGCTTCGTAGTGGTTTGCCTGCTCGATTTGGGGCTTCTGGGCTGGCTGTAGTGGTTTTGTAGGCTTCTTCCGCATGCGGGCGACTTCCACGTCTGTGAGGGCAACGTTAAGAGTCGGTGACCTCAGCTGGTGGGAGAAGTTGAGGCGGCCTGCCCCCGGCGGGTCCGATGCCTACTGGTTTGGCAGCTGCCTTCATTCGTGCGGTGGCGATGAGGTCACTTTTGTGCTTTGCCTTGGTCTATCGCGCTTTCCATTCCTGTCAAATCTTCTACTGTCAGACGGATTCGGATCGGATTGACTACACCGAGATATCTTTTCCTTAAAACTTTGTCCATATGATCATTGATGGTGGCTTAATAAGGAATGAGTTGTACGTTTATTTCGTCGACATCTTCTTGCGGGAGTCCATCGTAATGGTCGCTGAGGTCTATCCACGGAATCGGTGATTGAAACGCTTGTTAAGCGATTCTTTTTGCATACACGTCTTGTTGCACCATTCTCCGCTTTTTGCGGAACATGTAAAACCGGCGACACGTGCTCTTGGACTTCGAATTGTTGCAGGTACTAGAGCTGACTGGCTGGATACGCCTGCTCTCCTCTGCTGCTGACGTGGGTCTTCTTGTTAATATGAAACTTTTTTTAATGCTGTCGAACTGAAGCTTCTCAGGGTCCTTAGATAAAACAGCGGTAGCCGTTTGGCTTTTACTGCTTACAGGTTTCTGGCTTTGTTGTCTGGTTGTAATTAGTCGGTTAAAATATACTTAGGGCGTTTTTTCGTTCCTGTTGCGTTTCAACAACTGGCGCGATTTCTCGGAACGCGGTCAGATTCGATTGATCAATACCACAACAGATATTTTCTGCTAGTATTCGGACGTGTGCTTGTATGGAGTCCATTCCTATGTCGTTGTAGATGGTTTCATTGCGTACGAACCATCGAGTCCCGGTAAGTTTCTTGAGGGTGGTCGATTGGGTGCTTTCCAGACGTTTCCTGTTTGAAGCTGATATGTATGTCATCCTTGCTGACGCTGCGTATATCATAGTTGGCATTATGTATTGGTTGTGGGCTTTGGGCTTGGTCTTTAGTGGGAGGCCCTTGTGGCACGCAAGGATGGAATATGACAGTTTATTTGTCTGGCGTGTTTTGACGATTGTGTTGTGAAAGTCAGCTGCTGGCCGATGGTTGCTTCCAGGTAATTGACTGTGTTGTTTCAAGGTACGTTCCGTTGATGGACTTGTATCGTTGGTAGATTGGTTGTTTGCCTCCTTGTGAAGGTTATGGCTTCCGGTTGTGTTTAATTTCAGACCCCGTTTTACGAATCAGCCTGGTGCTGATCCAGCTACCCCTGCATCTTTCTGACTGTAGCTCCTAGCACTCTCGACTTGCTGTAGAGTAAAGCACCTCTATAATACGAGCATGCTTGTCAGCCATTTTGAATCACATCACAAAAGCGGCAAATTCAAAAAACTAGTTACTTTTCAGAAAATGAAAATAGGTTAATGTGTATACATTTGATGCAAAGCATAAAAGGTGAAAAACACAGGAAAACGAAGACAGCTGGCAACTCAAACACGAGGTTAGAAGCTAGAACAGCGAGAATAGATAATATAATAACCCACAGCGACTGATGTGTTTGACATTGTAGGGTTATGTTTTGGTTGCATCATGTCCACCAACATATAAACGCGAAAGTACTGTGATGCAGGATTTTATGCAACTTGTGCGACATGCGTCTGCTTGTATTATAAAGGGCTCTACTGTAGAGCATGACGTCATCCTTACATATTGCGTATTTGGCTTTTGTACGCAGAGGATGTCATTGATGTAGATGTTGAATAGTATTGGGGGGTCAGCAGCCACCCTTTGGGAGTTCCTGCTTCTGTGGTGGTAACTTGGGATAACTTGTCTTGAACCCTGACGACGGAGGTTTTGTTTGTCAGGTAGCTGTTTAGAAGCTGGGTGTGGGCCGCTGGTAATGCGTACTTGTTCGATAGTTTGATGAGGAGTCCCTGAATCTATACTTTATCAAACGCCTTTTCTGTATCAAGGAAGACGACGGTGGTTTCCCCTCTCTTGAAATTTCTCAGCTACATCGTCTATTACTTTAACTAGCTGTAGCGACGTTGCGTGTACTGGCCTGAAGTCAAATTTCTCTGGCCGAAGCTAGCCTATAGTTGTTGGGTTCTGTTTTTTCGTTATCATGACTTAGAAAGCATGATTATGACGGTACGATTCCATGGAACAGGAACGTGGCGGTGTGTGGTAACCCCGTTGAATATTCGTGTTATGTACGCCGGCGTCTTCTTCGGAATATTCTCAAGCATTGCATACGAAATTCCATCTATTCGTGAGGGGTTTATGGCGACTTTGATGTAGGATAATGTTCTTTCCCTCGTTTGGTGAGGAGAACGGCGCATATTCGCCTAGTTCAACGATCAATATCCCTTGTAGTCGGGTATTTGCTCCCCGTACGTGTTCTTCGTCAGCGGCGTTGTTGGACATGAAGTTGTTGTGGAGGGTGGAGGTGAAGATGTCGTTGCAGATCGTAAGAGGGTCGATTTGGTCCTTGGATCGGACATGAGGAGGCCGCTCTTACGTGTTAGAGCCCTGTTAAGTTGGCATTTTCCGACTCGTTGCAGGGTGTTGCTGACGTGTTGGTTCCAGCCTTCATTGTAGAATTCCTTTATTGCTTGTTTCAAACATTCTTGTTCATTATTAAGAGGGCGTTTGATAGCCGGGTTCCTGATGATTTTCCATCTTCACACCAGCCTCCGTTTTTTCTTTTGGGACAGTTTTCGAGCACGGCGGTTGCAGTCCAGAATTTGCATCGCATTCTCGATGACCCTGCGCTAGGTTTTGGACGAAGTTGTCAATATCGTCAGTGATAATGATATTGGGGTTGCAAATCTTGTTTTTTTTTGTAGGTTTTTATTGTACTGACGCCAGTTCGTGGTGCGTCTGGTTGTACTTCGAGGTCCATCCTGCCTCGGACCTACGTTCACCGTGGGCAGTAGTGGGAGATGATTAGAGCTCAGGTCTTTCACTGTTTCCTGGGTAGTGGAATGGCAGATCCTTGACTTGTATAATGTCTAGCACATCGGGTTGGTCTTGATGATTGCTTGGGACATGCGTCGGTGCTCCCCTGGATCTATGACCTCGTAGTTCTTTCTTGCTGTGTGGTTGAAGAGTCTGTGCCCTTCAGTGTTATTGACTCGGGATTCTCCCGCTTGATGTTTTGCGTGCCATAAAATCATCCAGATTATTGCGTTGCTAGAGGCGTCCTTGGATGTTGCTAGGTTGATATTAGTCTTAGATATCTGGCGGCTACTCTTATTTGGACCCCCGTGACCTCCAACTCGTTTGCTTGCAGCGTAACTTGGTACTGTGCGACTTTATCTTTTACTATAATATCGATCCAGCCACTAGCTGGAATTCCTGCTATCTGCGGTTTGTCCGTTCGATAGGTTTGACAGTTAAGATACCGTTAGTGAGACTTTTGGTGCGATTTTGATCATCATCACGTCGATGTTGAGTGGTTTAATGCGGTTTAGCATTTCTTGCATTTTGCACTGAATACCGTCGGCGTTCCAGTGGACAATGTTTAGTTGTACGTCTACTGGTGTATTATACATCTTGTGTTATAATGTCACTTATTGACAGTTATTTTGCTGATCCACTGAGTGAGGTTAACCAAGTGGATACAGCGTATTGGTGTTGTTTGGGTGCTGGTAGCTGCTTTCGGTTTTGCTATCCTGGGGTCGATGGGCACCTTGAAGCTGGTGACTGCTGTGTTGACGGCGGTGGCGGTTTTGGGAGATGCAACAGCCTTGTAGGTGGCGGTGGCGTGTTTGGGTGTAATGACATTCTTGGGTGGTGCTGGAATCCTTCTAGAGGTGGTGCCTGGCGTCCTTGGGTGAAAACAAATGCGGGAGTCGTACGAACGCTGGCTGTTACAACTGAGGTGGCAGGGATCGCAATTGCATTGCTGCTGGTGGATGCTGTTGTTGTTGAGAAGAAATTTGAGCTATTGAGCGGAGCAGGCTGTTTGTTTCTAATTCGTCTCCCGCCTTGTGTTTGGAAACCATCTGTGGAAAATAACTAGACATATGTTTAGCATTTAGAGAGGGATGTGCTAGGGCTGCGACCCAAACCATTTTTAAGTAGGCAGCACCTTTGTATTAACAGTTACTAACGATACTTAAGAGCTTAAACATCAACGGTTGCTTTTGTTATTTTAACTTTTAACGTGTTCACTTGTGTATATATATATATATAGGAGTAAATAAATATAGTTAATGTAACGTGTGTTTATTCTTATAAAATTACACTGAGTTCTGATCTTCTGATTAACTATTGACACCATCTTCGTTCTTCTCTGTGATTGGCTGTGATCCTGTTGATTCTGCTAGTAGTGGGGCTCTCGCGAGTTCCTTTTTCTTTAGATTAGCTTGATACTCCGGGCCTTTTCGATAATTAACAGGATGCGGGCCGCTGTAGATTTTGCGTTGCTGGAGGTCTTTGGTTGTCGGTAGGCTGATATTAGTTTTAGATCTCTTCCGGCTACCCTTGCTTGGACCCTCGTGATCTCCAGCTCGTTTGCTTGTAGTGTAACTTGCTGCTGTGCGAGTTTGGCTGTCACTAGAATATAGGTCCCTCTTCTAGTTGGAATTTCTGCTATCTGCGGTCTGTCAGTTCCATAGGTTTGGTAGTTAGCTAACTTTAGTGAAACTTTTGGTGTGAGATGTGTCTCGTTGATCATCATCACGTCGACGTTGAGTGTTTTATTGAGGTTTCGCATTTCTTGCATTTTGCACTGAATGCCGTTAGCGTTCCAGTGGACGATGTTTAGATATGAGTTTACTGGTGTATTAACCGTCATGTGTTATATCACTTCTTGACACTTATTTTGTTGATCCACTGAGATAGTTTGTCCAAGTGGACATAGCTGTTATGCAGCCTACTGATGATGTTTGGGTGTTGGTAGCAGCTTTAGGTTTTGCTGTCTTGGGGACCGGTGGTCACCTTGAAGCCGGTGGCTGCTCTGTTGACGACGGTGGTGGTTTTGGAAATTTACCGGCACCGTTGGAGGTCGTTGAATACTTTCGGGATTGTAAAATTTATTATAATTACTCTAGAGAGCAGAACTATAACACCGTGATATGTTGCCACCTTTGTCTTAATTTTCTATATAAATGAATGTAAACGATAACGCACATCATAGTCATGTCTATACTATTGGCAGTTGAAGGTGTGGGTAATGTATTGCATGCCGCGTATGCCGAGCCTATAAGATTAAATCCTAGACATAGGTATGAGCTCGCTTTAAGGGGGATTCTACTGCTGCAATTCGATTAAAAATATCCATACCGGTAACGATAAGTTTTCTCCATGTACTCACTATTCCACATGATTCATATGAAATCGATCAGCTAAGTTCATATTTAGAAAAACACGTAGAGAGCACCATACTAAGCGCAAACAATAATACCCAAAAATGCGAAATTAAATCGATGTACGCCGTGGATTTTCCAAAACTCGATTTTATTGGTCGAATGGTCGGATTCAAACCAATCGAATACAAACCTAACCACACTCACATATCTGAATTGGATATACAGATAAGTAAACAAACGAATGTTTACATTGAATTCAACATCACACGAGGTTATTATCGTAATAATTTACCTGCGCATATTCTGTATGGGTTTAGTATTTCCGTGGCGCCTGGGTTCCGTATGGAAAATGTTCCAAATGCACCTATTTATTTAGAGGTTAATGTCGAAACCATTTATAACATCGAGATCCGGCTCGTGAATCAGAATAGTGAACTAATAGATTTTGGAAACGAGCAAGTTAGTGTAATCTTAGAGTAAACTTGTTTTTTGTTTTAATAAACGTATACTGTTTAGAATATAAAAATAAACGTCTTACCCACATCGCTGATTTGAACCGAAATGATGTATCCTAGGATGGTATTTTTACCGAAAAATAAAGAAAGATATATTTCGTTTACTAAATATATTCCAAATACAAGTAATAAATGTAGATTTGTAGACTCATATCGTTTTTGAGCGTGTCATCGGCATCTTATTTAGAATTTCGAGATTTTAACATTTTACATCATACGTGAAGCCATTTAAATATGGAAGAGCTAAAGCTTTTAATGAGAAAAGGAATTATTCCTTACGAGTACATGGATAGTTGGGAAAAGTTTAATGGAACAATTCTTCCAGAAAAGTCAAAATTTTATAATAAATTAAAACAAGCTGATATTTCCTAACAAGACTACAAACATGCACAGATGATTTGGAATGTGTTTAAAATTAAACATTTAGGAGAATACAGTGATCTTTAT
Source organism: Agriotes lineatus (assembly GCA_940337035.1). Taxonomy (NCBI): domain Eukaryota; kingdom Metazoa; phylum Arthropoda; class Insecta; order Coleoptera; family Elateridae; genus Agriotes; species Agriotes lineatus. The sequence continues at coordinate 117,012,262 of OW679200.1, read as the reverse complement.
CTGAACTGTGATGTTTTACTTTTGGCTGATATTTTTGAGAACTTTAGGACTAAATCTATAGAAACATATGGTTTAGATCAAAGTCACTTCTACACAACCCTCAGTTTTACGTTCCAGTGTATGCTAAATGGTTTAGTGAAAAACAAGTAAACTCCATAACTTTGCAATCTATTCTTGATATTTCGGATGATGCTGAAGAAGCTATAATTTTAGAAGTGGATTTAGATTGTTCGCAACATTTGCATGATCTGCATAAATATTTTCCATTTTGCGCAGAACATAAAGTTCCTCCTGGAGGCAAACAAAAGAAACTACTTACAACTTTGGAACCTAAGACGCGGTATGTCATTCATTATATAAATCTAAATCAATGTATTCAAGCTGGTCTTATAGTGCTAAAAATTCATAAGGCATTGAATTTTAACCAATCCTTTTGGTTGAAAGAATATATAGACCTAAATACAAAATTAAGAGCCCAGTCAACTAACACATTTTAGAAAAATTTATATAAATGCATAATAATGCATGTTTTGGAAAAACTATGGAAACTGTTAGACAGCTTGTCTCTAGATGGGGTGGTAGATACGGTGCCAATTATTACATTTCTCAATCCAACTTTCACAGCAGAACTATTCTAATTTCTCATAACTCTTGTATTGGTGCGTTGAAATTGTTTCTACAGTCTATATTTCGATAATATCTTTCAATTTATAAATATTAGTTACTTAGAATTCAATAAACAAAGTTCCTGAGATATCCTGTAGAAATTTACATTTCTAATTATTGAAAACTGTATATGTTGTATAACGCGCCTGCCGCAGAATCGCAATTATAAAACCGACACGCAATTACATTACCACTTTGCAGTCTAACGAGCATTCATTATTATTTACAGATTACTGTAAACAACTGGTATACAAACGAAAAAATGAGTTGATTAAGTAGAAAATGCATGCAACGTTATAAACGACACATAAGCTTTATATGAAAACGGACTGTTAATAATCTAAACGCGCTTACATACTGTCTTTGATAACCTAAATTCAGAGTTACGCACACATGTACTTTTTAATTATGAAAATACAGGATCAGAATATTTAAGCTATTTAAATAGCCCAGTAAAATAAAATTTGGTTTCGCAGCGCAGGTTCCAATTTATTAACTTTGCACATTGGGCAAGAAAACATTTCAACTGCATTTATTTGTCTAGACTATCGCACAAAACAAGTTTCTTTGGGGGCAAGCGACATTCTTGTCGTAGTTCAACATTTAGTTGTTCTGTGTTCACAACCCAAGTAAGTTGTCTCAGATACCTATATCTTAAATTTTAACTATTCATTAGAAACAAACTAAATCGCTCGTACTCTACGCTTTAACGTACCGCATACATGATGTATTTACAAGCCTTTAAACATAATTATTTTTAATACTATATAGGAGTATACTATTCTAAATCGTTTGTCAATAAATGTCGTTTTGCGAAATTTAATAGCGTATATTATTTTTTCACAACCGGGATTTCAAAAGTAGTTTCTGTATTAAACACATCGTAACAAAATTTCTTTATTTACGAAAACTTCAGAAAATCATGCATTCTCCCCTCGATGCTGCTGTAAATAAGTGACCAGTTTTAATCATTTTTAATAAAGTTCGGATACTATTTTTCAATGTCATACACTGGTTACAATTAACGAGCACACTTTACAACCATTTTATAAAAGAACACGGTCTAATTTCCTATTTTTCCTTTCGTTAAGATCTGCAAGAACTTCTTTTGGAGCTGCTGGATCCTGCCAAACTGTGAGCTAGTTACTTTATATTTAATCACTACAATTTCTTTTAAGATTCTATATTATTAACTATCAAATTCTGTTAACTGCTTGCATGCCATTAACCAACACACTTAGGCGAATGTGTTTTAAGGAGACGAGGTTAGACAATTTTGAATGGTATTTTGAAAATTAAAATAACAGCAGGTTTTTACCGACTTCACGTTGAGAGCCCTTTACGAAGGGTTTAAAATCACCCGAGGCACAATGGTTAGACGAGATTGCAACCCTCGCGGTTGTATTCATGACGGTGATTTTTTATTCTCGCTTGATGTTGAGTATTATGACATCGCATCACATACATGCCAACCCATTTACGCTCTTTGTTACTCTCTCTGTTTCCTATAAACATATGAACAAAATCAAGTAAAATGCTGCACGCAAACTAATACGAACTCAATTTCACAGTCAAGGTTGCCAGATCCTACTACTGACTTCAAGGTCACCATTTCTAATTATTGCAACGCATCTCCATTTTCGCACAAGTCGACTTCTGGTGGGTAAGGACGCGGTGATTGCAACCACGAAAATACTCCAGGAGGCAGTTATCCAGAATCGGCCTTCAACTTCGCGGAGGAGGAGGACAACGCCGAAGGAGTAGACAATAGCGTTACTGTACATATTATGCAGCTGATAAGTGATTATAGCATTAGTGTTAATTGTTTATCTGTATATACCTTTAGATGTTATTAAAACAATTTATGAAAATATTTGCCCCTTTCATTAAACTTGTTGGAAGTGCCAGGTTGACCGAATGGTCTAAGTCAGGGTTCAAATGTAATTTGATGAGAACACTAACCGTGACCTTGAATAAAAAGATAAGTGGCGGGGGGAGTAGCAGCAACTTTGGCAGTAAAGTTTGGCCTCGGTTTCAAAGCCAAGTGTTGGGGGTGGTTCCAGAATTGAGCTGTGGCCTTGAAATTTGGCCTTAACTTGATGAATACCGAAAGCGTGGGCTTCTACTTATAAAATATCAATAATTAGAAAGAAGTACAATGTTAAAATGTCTCAATAAACAACGGAGATATGAACATTTTAAGATTTGACCTTGAAGCCCCCTTCAGCGTTGCTGTTGGTTCCGACCTTGAGAACTTAGCGGTGGGAGGAGTTTACTCATGCTTTGCAATCCCAGTGAATGGCTATGAAAGCCGGAGGAGTAACTTTGGCCTTGAAGGTCACGTGCTTTGCAATCCTAGTGAATGACCTTGAAGCCCTACTCGTCAGGGAAAGGACTGCGCCGCGTCAGGGGAGGCGGTAACCTTGACCTTGAAAAAGTGTTGGGGGGAGGTCTCAGAACCGGCAAACGCTACCTACTTGGGCGGACTTCAAAGTCAACCAATAAGAGCTGGGCCTGCAAAGGGCGCGAATTTTAAATGGAGATTCGTAAAGGAAAATAAAAGGGCAGTTGTAGTAGCATCAAAAAAGTTCATAATATTATACTAGTAATATTTTTCATTTTTTTGCCTTCTTTTGATGTACGAGTACATTACTTAATTTGATTTGCTTGTTTATTTGCCGGAGACGTATATAAGTTCGTGTCCGCACCAAACATGCAATGACCTTCTTTGAAAGTACATTGTTAGTTATTGCACATACAATTTCTGTCAATCGATCAAAAATTTTGTCCCCTGTATCGAAAAAGTCTCCATGAAAAATCCGAAATTGGTGGTTCATTACTTCGGCAGCTTTGAAGAATTCTACTGAAGGACGAATGCAATGTTCTCTTGATATAAATGACAGCCAGTCATCGCATGGAGGCTAAACAATAGAAACAAGCATCCAAGCACAATGCGTCCACAGCATGCTTTAGCGTTATTTGCGTCGCCTGCTGCTGTGTACGATCGCAACCATGGTTACACCATGATCGCGGCCATGATGGATTTCCTGAGCAGGCCCAACGGGGATTGGTTGACGTCTTCCCTCTACTTTCTGAACGACTGCCCATCCCGGGAGCGTTTCACCTTGTATTCTTTACACCATGGGTATATTGACGCGAAGGTGAGATGTGAAACACACTGTACAAACTGGTTGTAATTTTCTTTCTATACTTTTTCTCACGAATTTATTTTTCAATACCGACATGCATTGTAAAACAAATACTCAATACAAGGAGAATGAATAATTTCCAAAAAGGTTTTTGCAGCTTGGTCACTTTTGGTATGTTTTGTCGGTGACAATGTGAACAATTAAATGTTCAATTTGAAGATAACATTTTACATACACTTTCTTCACACCATCTGATAATCCCTGCCTAATTAGAATTGTAAATTACACAAAATTATAACGTGGTACTTCTTATATAAAATATTATCAAACTATACAAATACAGTTATGACCATATTAAAAATAACTTGATTTCACTTTGAAATATTAAAATTTGTTATGTTACTTAAAATCTGCAAACTACGCTATTAAAATAATTTTATATCACAGCCTTTCAGAATTCCATAATTTAAAGCTAGAGCATGGTATCTACCTTCCGGAGTCATATGGTTTTAATATTGATACAAGCAAATAGATGGACATAACAAGTAACAATTACCTACTAAAATATTTTCATGAGCTATAGTAATGCACATTACGCAACAAAATTTAATACTGAACATGGTCTACAGCTGCATATAAAGACGCAACTAAATCTAATATAGCATAGGGTCAGCAGCCGTTAACCAGTAACATGACATCGTTTGTTACCATTGCCTTAGCCGGGCTCCATAGCTCAGTGGTAAGCATTCTGGCTACTGATCTAAGGCCCTGAACACACGGGATTCCGTATCCGAGATTCGGTATGCGGGATACAGAATCTGAGCCTGTTCAGACACGGCGACTGAATCTCAGACGCGGGCCTTCAGTCACTTGCAGTGCCGTGCTGTTATGAACCTAGCATTGTTGTTCTTTGTTTTTGTCGAATTAGTCTAGATGTGCTGTATTTAAAGTCAGGGATTGGGCTCTACTAAGCTAATAAATTTTTCATTGTCAAATAATGTACGCTCTATGATCGTTGTATAGTAAGAAACGATTTTCTTATTCGCTTTAAATAGAAGTTGAAGAAAATCTGTTACGCCTATGATATATCATATGTTTTGGTTGGCAAAAGTAGGCGTGTCCAGGCCCTGGTACACGTGGACTCATATGCACCATATGCTCCAATGGTAAATCGGTATCCGAGATACAGAATTTGTCGCCGGCGGCCGAAAAGGAGAGATAAGGAAAATATGCAGCCTGATACTGTACGCCGGTATGCTTCGCTGAATGCCGTGTGAACATCTCCATTTGAACGCGTGTATTTTCTGTATCTGGGATTCCGTATCTCGCATACAGAATCCACGTGTGTCCAGAGCCTGGACGCGCATACTTTTGCGAGCCACAACACGCGATATCATATCATAGGCGTAGCAGAGTTTCTTCACCGTGTATTTAAATCGAATAATCAGTGCGTTCGTTACTATACAAAGATCATGGAGCGTACATTATTTGACAATGAAAAATTTATTAGCTTAGTTGAGCCCCATCCCTGACTTTAAATACAGCACATCTAGACTAATTCGACAGAAACAAAGAACAGCAATGCTAGGTCCATATCAGCACGGCCCTGCAAGTGACTGAAGGCCCGCGTCTGAGATTCAGTCGCCGTGTCTGAACAGGCTCAGATTCTGTATCCCTCATATCGAATCTCGGATACGGAGTCCCGTGTGTTCAGGGCCTTAGGGTCGAAAGTTCGATCCCCGATCCCGGTGAGGTTTTTAAAAATAAAAAAATGCGGATGAAAACCTCTACAGAATGCCATCATTCGGAAGTGATGTAAAGCCGTGGGTCCCATGTTACTACGATATGTAGCATATAAAAGATCCTTTGCTAGGGTTGGAACTCCTTAGTCTTGGTAAAATTCTAAGTAGGACTAAGTTACCTGTTACTCTGCATGCCTAGACCTTGTTCATGGGGTTGGCAAAAAGGCCTATGAAGGCCTACTTGCTAGACTCGCTAGAGTCTCCCCAAAAATACTACTACTACTACCATTGCCCTGGGTCCGTAAAGAATGCGTATATGCTGAATGCGCGGAATTTCTAAAATTTGAAATAGAAGACGCGGGAAAGCACGGATATTTGAAATGCAGGTGCGGGATTTGAAACTGGTCTTCACAATGTCATAATAAAAGTGAAAAGGTTTTAGGTGAACATGAACAACTTAAATTTGAAGCAGGTTGCATTTGAGGCCCGTACTTACTTGCTTACTTATCCGCATCAATCTTCCAGTGTCAAAGGCTGGAGTATCACTCCAAACCAATTTTTTTCTAATCTTTCCTGTCCCTTGCCCAGCAGCTGTCTTCAGCTACTTCTTCTATAGCTTTATTTCAGGGTGTCGTAGGCCATCTTTCCCAGACCACTTTCACCAATCGATTTTCTTTACAGGTGTCCTAGCCAGCTCAGCTGTCTGTGTTCTATCACTAATTCCAGATTTTTCACTTTGATGTTTTCTCGTATCACATCATTTCTTACTTTATCATTTCTTGTTACGTCCGTTATTCTTATTAGAAACTCCATTTCCGTGGCTTGTACTTTACTTCTTAGCTTTTCGTTTAATACCCACGATTTGCAACCATAAATTAACGTAGGTATGTATACTGCAATGGTTTTTAGCCCTCAAAGCAGCTCTGGTAGCAGTGCGAACAAATTAAATCAAAATAGAAAAGCACAGAGTTGATATAATTCACACATCTGTATAATTTTCACATAAGTTGTCAATGAAATTGCATGGACAAATTGAGCCATTACTATTGGAAATAAATTAAATAAGCTAGAAGGAAAGGAAGCTTGATTGTCACAAGGGTGTGCAGTTCTTAAAGTAAGTTAGTTAAACTTATGGCATTATTTAAAATATGCAGAGAAAAAGCAAGTTCTTACAGAGAGCAATATTTAACTGTGTGTCGCAAATGAATTTGAACTAGAGTAAATAAAATAATAATTTCTTTAAGCAAATTAAACAAAGGTTAGAGATGCAGAAGGCTTATGAAAGAATGGGGTAAAAGAACCCAAAGGCAGATTTAGAAGGCGAATCATGAATTAAAAATGGATCAACAACAATTCGAAAATAGCTGGATTTAAAATGTGTATTGGTTTGGGAGTACCTAAGTGAAAGCGGAACTTACATTGAACTCTAAAGTAGCTAAAGAGGAAATGAACGAAAGGAGGCAGTGATCAGTGAAATGAGTGAACAAAAGGGCCTGTTAATTAGCGAAACGCGAAGGACAATAACCATAAACTTACAAAGACAATTTTATAGAATTAAGTTTAATTGTAAAAATGTATTAAATTTAAGATTTAATTTGTAAAGATACTGATTTGACACAGTTCGAATTTCCTGTTTAATTTGGTAGATTGTTTTTTGTTTATAACGAACAAGAAGGGATTAACAAATGAATAAAGATTGCTGGTCGACAGCTTAAATTGTGGCTGGTGTTTAATTTCAATTTTCATACCCTTTACACTAATTTACACCCACAAAATTGCACCAAAGTGTTTATAACGTGTCAGTGTTCGTGCACAAATAAAGGCAATAAAATCCTTCACCTAAAGTTAAATTCATCTTCGGCCATCGTTCCGTTCCTGACGACCGAGCTTCGACAAGTCATTTCGGGCCATTTGAGGACAGCCAGGGGCAATATTGGAGTTCCTGCACTAGCAGCCAAGGCCTACGAGGACCATACCAGCATCGCACATCTGGAAACGGATCGCAAGAGAAGGTGTGAGCAATTTTCACCTGCGGAACCTCAACGGAGACCATCTGGGGAAAATTCAAAAGGTCAGTGGTGAAGCCAATTCTATTATTGTAAGCGTAAGTACAACTTACTGAGGGACCCAAAAGCTGCGATGCGGAGCCGATATAAGCAGAATCCAGGACTTCGGAACGTTTTAAAACTGCTATAACCGCCATCAGAAAGTTGGGTTAGAAAATTTGAGATTCTTCCTAATTTACCGAAACAAAAGCCTAATTGTCGATCTGCAAAACAATTGCTAGAGCGACACGTAGATTGAGCGCGATAATTCAAATCTTACCGAGTTCGTTTGCTCATTCGAATTGCAGTAAACTAAACTTTCAGGCGACTTGCACTAAGTTAAATGTCTCTGTAGAACGTCAATTTAGACTGAGTTAGTTACAAGGTTATGGTAGAGCATTTGAACTATGCATTTCAGTGGCGTACAATTTTATTAACAAAAAGGAACCTCAGACCCGTAAAGATATTTGAGTTTTCATGCTTAATTCCGGTGCTAGCCAAATTACTAATTACGGATTGGTGAATTTGAAATAAAAGGGCAAAAGACGATTAACACTTGAATAGAACGAACCACGTAAATATTATTAGTCAGTCAAATATTGATTTTAAATAAGAGCCAACGTAAACAAAAAGGTTTGTAGTGATCTTTTGTATTTGAATTATTTGTTTACATATTATTAAACATTAAAGACAAGGATCATTGCAATACACCAGGGTAGATTTTCATTTTTATCATTCTGGATATTTCTTTCTTCCCGATAAAGATATTATTTAGTGCATTATATAATCGGGTTGCCTCCGCGATCCGGTTGTTAACTTCATTTTCCAGTCCCCCTCTTTCGTCTACTGTAGCCCCTAGATATTTCAAATATCTTGTTTGTTTTATTTTTCGTGTTGCCAACATTATGTTTAGCTCCTCTTCTTGTTTTGCTATAACCATAACCTCCATTTATTGTAAGTTGATTTTCATATCGTATTTGGCGAGGGAATTTTTTCAGATTTCGATATTTTTCTGTATTTGTAATTGCGTACTTCCTAACAAAATAAGATCGTCCGAGTATACTAGTATCTTGAGTGTCACTATGAGTAGTTTATTGAACACACCCATTATTTAACTGTCGATGTTATTGGCAATTTTATTTATTATTGTTATAAATAGAAGCGGGCTCAGGATTCCACTCTGCGTGACAGCTTTGGTAGTTAAGAATTCCTCGGTATTTATGTTACCAACTCTGTGTTCCTTGTATTTGTGTATATGCTTCGTACGACTTCTATCAGCTATTCTGGGACATTTAGGTTTTGTAGCGCTTCCCATATTTTTTCACGTGGCACACTATCAAACGCTTTTACTAGGTCTATTGCACTTACATACAGTAGTAGTATGCAGCTACCGCTAATTGAATTAAGTGTTCAATTAAATTAATCGAGGCTCGATTAAATTAATCGGATGATTGACAGGTGCTCCAATTAAACCGCGGATTGATCTAATTAATTTCGCGGATTGATCTAATTAATCACATATGAAGTTTGATATGTAATTTACATATGTGCTACTGATTAAATTACGCATTAGCTTCCGATTAAATTACGCGCGGCCATTTGTAATTTGCTTCTGGAATTACACGTCGGCCATCTTGTTTTTTCTGGCGCGAATATTTAAATTTTAAATTTTCAGATTTTTTTTTCTAAGTTCATTTTTTTTATTTTAAACTTCCCGGGGTGTCGGCCATCTTGGTTTTCTGCGCGCTCACTTCTCACGGCTGTCGTTTTTAATTTTGAATTTTCGCGGAAATATTTGAATTTCAAACTGTTAAATCTTCCGTCTCCCTCATAGAAGCTGCTCGCTCTCTCATGCACGGAGGCCATTTTAATTTCACGCGAATATTTGAATTTTAAATTTTTTCAGATTTTTTTCTAAGTCCCTGTTTTGGTAGATTTATCTCTCTCTCTCTCTTCTGCTCTGGTTGTCTCTCTCTTGCAGTCACAGAATGGATGTTTAATTTAAAAAAATCTCTGGCGGACTTGGATTTGAACCCTCTACGTTTGCATACACATTGGGCTCACATCGATCGATGCCGCTAGACCACGGAGCGCTACGGGATTTAAAGGGTTTGAACAAAACGTCATTTCACAGCTCTGCCGTCACACCGCTCGAATTTAAACAAACTATTTTTTGAGAAATATGATTTATAAGAACGGGAATGTATAGCTTATTGTGTTTAAAGGTAGATACAATTTAAAAAAAAATAGATTTGTAACAGCTTATTAATTATTTTATAATTTGTGCCTGCTATATGGCTGGATTAACGAGATTCTCATTGTCCCTACCTACTATAGGAAATTTCCGTCTAAGTTCCCTTTTTTAAAACAGGTCGGTGCTTGTGTTTTGCCTGGTTTTAAAGGTTTGAACATTGTACCACTTAGCTGTTCTGACATTACACTTCCATATTCATATTATAAATAAATTTTAAATGTTATTTTCGACTGAGTTTAGCCGCTTATAAATTACAACAGCTAGTTTAAAAATTAAATGGGCGATAAGATGTAAAGGCAGATCGTAATATAAAACGAGTTACAAATTTTATTTTAATATATTCCTGAAATACTGATATTACGTATTGCTTGAATAAGAAAGAGATAAACATAAAATGCGTAATTATTCGCAATGGTTTTTGCCCCGGGCGCGTTTTCAGTTAACTTGATTGTTAGTACAGACAATGGAATTTGCTATGATATCACCGAATCTGCAGGGGTCATCTTGTCTACGCTCATCTCGTCCGCATTTATTTAATTTAAAAAAAAGCTTTTTGCGGTGGCCCAAGTCGGATTTGAACCCTAGCCACATGTGAATAATTATTTTAAATCGCGAAAAGTGTTGAGTAAATAAATGCAACGTATTATAAATACGTAAAACTTTTAGTTATTGTGCGTTTATAAGATGGGTCTTTTGACAAAGTGGAAGAATCAAACTATGCTATTGTAAATGTACAGATTTTTCACGGTCAATTTGTATATAACAACTTAATGTAAATTGGTAATTTAGAACATTTTAACGAAAACAGCGACTTCTTTCGGAATAAACTGCTTCTTCTCACCACGGAACCCTTGCAGATCTATGAATGCATTGACCATACTTACGAAATGTTTGAGAATGACTAAATTTTAAAAATTGTTGTTGGATTTTCGATATAATGTTAAAATTTTTACATCGCTTCACATAAAATTCTACAAAAACAATGTTTTTATACAACTTTCATTGAAAAAATAGTAAAATTTTACGAAAATACGTCTGTGTTGACGACAAATTAAAATAAATTTGAATAAAAGCACGCAAAAATTACGAAAAGACGTATGTGTTGACGACAAATTAAAATAAATTTGAATAAAAGTACGCAATTCGTTGAAAAAAATGTTCTGACACCATCAAAACACGCAATTTCATTGAAAAATCTTCTACCACAAGCATCTCGACAAGCAAAATTTCAGTTACGTAGGCTTATTGTTCATTTTTATTACGAAAATTAACTCAAAATTGAACAAAAATCACGCATTACACATCATCTCACATTAATTTTTACAAAATCGACATCATGTTACATAAACTATGCATAATTTTGCAAATGTTTTACACTTTTTTCTCTAACTTGTTGCAGTTTTAGCAAGATTTGAATAAAAAACAGCAATTTTTGCAGCAGTTTTAGTAAGATTTGAATAAAAACACACAATTTCGCTGAAAAATGTGTTGGTCCACATCATCTCACATAAATTTTTACAAAAACTAACATCATGTCACTTTAAATTATACAAAAAACGACATTTTTTTACTCAACATTCGACGAAAATTGAACAAAAACCACTCAATTACACAGCATCTCACATAAATTTTTACAAAATCGCCATCATGTTACATAAACTATGCATAATTTTGCAATTGTTTTACACTTTTTATAAAATACCCCGCTCAAAATTAAAAGAAATCGCAATTTCATTGAAAAAATCTACTACCACAATCATTTCGATAAACAAAATTCAAAAAATCTTATACTTTTGATGGAAATATATGTATCTCGACCACAAATTAACATAATTTTTGAATTCGTTGAAAAAAATGTTCTGACACCATCAAAACACGCAATTTCATTGAAAAATCTTCTACCACAAGCATTTATAGAAGCAAAATTCACGCACTTTCGCTGAAAAACGTGCTGTTCCACATCATCTCACATAAATTTTCACAGAAATCGACATCATGTCACATAAATTATACAAAAACTGACATCATGTCACTTGAAATTATATAAAAAACGATATTTTATTCAACACACGATGAAAATTGAACAAAAATCACGCAATTACACCCCATCTCACATAAATTTTTACAAAAATCGACATCATGTTACATAAACTATGCATAATTTTGCAAATGTTTTACACTTTTTATAAAATGTATCGCTCAAAATTAAAAGAAATAGCAATTTCGTTGAAAAAATCTTTTTATTTTAGCTTTAGATTTTGTAATTATTGCAGATTCGAGAAAAAACAAAAGCAGAGTAGAAATAAAAAACACAAACACTTTGTAATAAACAAATATATTGTTCTTATTTCGTATAATACTTAATAATATAAATATAAATGTACAGATGAATGTCCTATTTTCTAAAAATTTGCTAGCAATGTACAAAACTGTAGTTTGAGGTGCACAACATTTCAAATTAAAAAGGCTGCAGGTAATAAAATCAGAATTTCATTGTGTCATTTTAAAGTTTAAGATGCACCCAATCTAGAATTCCCTTCGTTTTTGGTGTTGATGACATCTGCCTTAGAGGCGTTTTTCTAACGGCCCTTTTTTGGAGGCGTTTCCTTATCGGCGTTCTTCTGACTGAATCTTTTTGATGTGGACTTGGATGAGTAGCTGGTGTTTTTAATTTATATTCTAAATCGGACTCGCAGTTATCAGTTTCCATTTCGGTTTTTCCTGTAGTACCAGTCGGGGTTGGCTTCTTTTGCTGTTTACGTTTAGCTAGCAGCACATTAGCAACGTTAAGGTCTTTGATGTAATCAGCAAACTGTAGGCGTCCGGGTGGATTAATAGTTTTACAAATTTCTTTATCCTTGTTTGGCACTCTTTAATTGTATCATCCTAAGTTCGCTTCATTGTCTAACTCCCTCTGTTGTCGAGAACTTCCTCGATAGCCTGTGTCTCTTCATAAATACTTTTTATTGCTCCTATTAGGTGTTCGTTTACTCTTTTGTTTCTTAAGCTTTCCCATATTTTGTTCCTGCTGACTGTGTCAAAGGATTTTTTCATATCGATGAAGCAGGCGTATATTTCCTTATCTTTCGCTAGTTTCTTCTCGATTGCTTGTTGTACTGTGAAAGTATGGTCTTGTACACTCTCTCCTGGTCTGAAACCACTCTGAACAGCCTCTAGCTGGTCTTCGACTACTCTCTTCAGTTTATATTCCAGAATTTTTTTATATGCCTTTAACGTCATGCATAATAAAGTGATTCCTCTATAGTTTGAGCACTCGTTTGTATCTCCTTTCTTATAAATAGGTAGGACGACCTCGATCTTCCATTCATCTGGAATCACTTTCTGTCTCCAACATAAATTTAAGATGATAAGAAATTCTTCTTTGGCCTTTTCTCCCATGTATTTTATTAATTCGGGTCCTACCTCATCTACTCCTGGTGCTTTCGCTGTCTTCATTATCTCTAGTGCCTCGTTTAGTTCCGTCACATTGATACAGTTTTCTGTGGGCATACTTTCTCTTTCCCTCCCCTTGACGTTCTTTTCCTTTGTTACCTCACTTTTTTGCTCTGGATTTAGAAGTTTTTTGAAGTATTCATTCCACTTGTTTATGATCATATCTTTTTCTATCAGTAACTTCCCTTTATTGTTTTTAACTTGCATTACTTTGTATTCTGGCTTATTCTTGAAATTCTTAATTACTCTGTAGAACATTTTCTGGTTTTCTTTACTAATTCTTTCCATCAGTCTTCCAAATTCTTCCCATGATTCTTGTTTAGTCTTTAGTACTAGTTTCTTCACTACTCTTCTCACTACGATTTTGTTTTGTATGTTTCTTTTTCAGAGTTTCTTCTTTTTTCTTATTTCTTTTTGGACCTCTTCGTTTCACCACGCCGTTCTCTTCTTACCGGTACCTACTCTGGTGCATCCGCATATCTTGTTTGCTACTTTTAGTATCGATCTTTCCCATCTTTTATTTACGTTTTTACTATCGCTCTGCCCCTCTTTGGTTATTTCTTCTGTTAGGGCCTTTTGGTACTCCTCCCTAGCTTCTAGTATTCTTAGCTTGTGGGTTTTGAGCTTCTCTTTTTTAATGCATTTCGTTTTTGTCTCGTTGCTTTTTGGTGTGCCCCTCTCTTTGACTACTGCTTCCAGTAGGTAGTGGTCGCTATCAGTCTCGTAGCCCCTTTTGATTCTCGCATCTTTCACTTTCCTTCTATTTCCAAGTTCTACAATTATGTAATCTACTACTGATCTTTCACCCCTGCTTGCATTTTTCTTGTATACTTGTGTATCTCCCTATGGCCGTGATGGGTATTCGGTATTAATAGGTTGTGGTCTAAACAAGATTCTAGCAGCTTTTTCCCATTTTTGTTTAATTTTTCCTCGCCACTTTTTTCTATTACTTCTCCCCATTTTCTCGCTTCTCTACCTACTCTAGCATTAAGGTCTCTTTCTATTATCAGTTTTCCCTTGTTCCTTTCACTGGTATCCTGTAATCTTTCGCAGAAACTATTTTCTGGTTGTTTTTCATCCTCATTTGGCCCGTATGCCACTATCACTGTTATAATTTCTTCACCATTTCCTACTTCCACCATTAATATCCTTTCAGTGATATATTCCCATTTCCTTATCTCTGTTACTTTATTTTTGTTTATTAGGCATGCCACTCTCGCTCTTTCCCTTTGATTTTCTTCTACTCCTCCATATATCAGTAAATGCCCGTTTTCTACTAAGTTGCTACCTGTACCTTTATTTTTAGTCTTTATTTAATCGTAAAGGTTTTCTAAGTTTTCGTAGAATTCATCTTTAGTCTTCTCTCCCTTCTCTTCTGTTGTAACATTGTCATTTTTAATAGTTATGTTACGGTCTAAAAACGACGTTTACGACAACGCGCCAGCTCATACCAAAAGCCACGAAAAAGCTAGACGATTAGCGCGTACTATATCTCTTAAAATCTCGAAAGTAATTCACATACGACCGCTGCCCAGCCGGTAACAAGAAGTGCCGACTAGACTTAGTGAAGCGAGGGGTGGTCCAACAAGAGATAACACAAGGGAAACGACCTAATGAACGGTAACCAGATCTAAATATATTGAGCGCTGGCAGCCGGAGCGCTTGAACCTACCTTGACGCTCACCTCTCACTAGCCGCCAATCGGGCGACGATGTTACAGAAGGCTTACCCTGAAAGCTCATATGCAACACAAAAAAATTGCAGCGGGGTCGTTTGACAAGTGAGTCTATTGACTTTCACACATATAGTACAAAAATGGGGTACATAAATAGGATAAAAAGCGTCAGTAAATCTAGCGCAACAAAAATGTGTTGGCAGGAAGGCCCTGTACCTAACAAGGGTGATTGCCCTGTTTAATGCACAATGGGGTTACAGAACAAAAATTATTTAATTTAGCACGCACTCATGCTTAGCGACAATAAATCTAACGCAAAGAAAAGGTGTTGGCGGAAGGCCCTGTATATAAATAGGGTGCTTGCACTGTTTAATGCACAATGAGGTGACACAACAAAGGTTAGTTAATTTAGCTCACACTCATGCTTAGCGTGGGAGGTTTACAACTAGTAGAAATACCTTATCACATAGCTTCGGCTGCGGTGTTTGCAGCGACGTCCGGACAGCGGATTGAATCTCAAAGTCGCTAAAAGAAACGGGTGACTCCAACGAATTAGATGCGGGGCCCAGAATGGTGCCGTCCGACAAGAGCCCCAAACAGGAATCGATGATGCGACTAAGTACGACAGGACTCGCATGTAATATTAGCCCAGGGGTAATCGCTCCTCGGAAATAATCAGCGCAAAGGGTTAATGGCTCCAACGGCCCATAACAACAAGAGAAGCGCCTGGCCTAATACTGAAGGGGCACCACCATAGCACCCGAAACTCTTCAAGCTCCAAATCACCCACGCAAAACAACACGGGAAAAGCAATCTTACAAGCGTCCAGCGAACACCACCCCCAAGGGCGACGCCGCTGGCTGCACGCCTCAAAAATTAACTGCTGTTTTCACAAGCCGGAGGCTAACTCCTAACTGACTAACAACACGCCACGCCGCAGCCGAGAAAAATGGAAGGGGCTGTAGCAACTTGCGCCCAGACAGACGGAAACCGAGCTAACACCATTCATTCTTTCTCTGTCTCGCACGCATGGGCGTTATTTGTTAAATACAGCTCGGGGAATATTTTAGAACATGACTGCAGACAAAATCGATATTCACAACTTGCTCGCAGCGGCCGAGCTCGACACCTGCAAACAACGACAAAACGACATGCAGCTTGCGGACGCGCTTGCACTTGCGGGCGATACAGCCAGGGCCGGACTGGCCCACCGGGACACCGAGAAACTTCCCGGTGGTCTGTGCCGAATTTAAATTGCAAAACATAATTATTTATTTATTGCATAATTTTTAATATAATAATTGTTTACCAAAAAATAATCATATAGCCTGAAACAATAAAGAAGCTGACCTGCGATTAATTAATAAAATTGATTGATGGTAGCAAAAAATCGCAGATCAACCCCGCTACAGTTTATACACCACGGCAGCTCTGAAAACTCTTTACTCACCGCGATGGCCCTAACTAACTCAAATTTCGGCGGCTTTGGATTGTATGTTCAAATCATCAGCTGTGTACCCTGGAATGTTTTCAAAAAAAAGGAAAGGAAAGGGAAATGGGCGCCAGAAATCAAAAGATTTCAAATAATAAGAAAATAAACTACGAGTGACTAGCGTTTAATTAATAAATAATAAAAAGTCTTGAAGTGTCAGTAATAAATAATCACTTATAATACCATGAGTAGTCAAAGTTATGTCGACTACTTTTGCGGTGGGTTCACGAATGTCCATTGCGCTTTGGTACGATTAGGACGAGTGCGCTAGCAAGAGTCCTAATCCCAAGCGCAATGAACATGAGTAGTGATACCACCGCAAAAATAATCTAGTTAACTTTGACTAAGAATGGTATTCGAGGGACTATTTAATGAACCAAACTACTTTTTCAAATTAGTTTTTAGTAAATCTAGCAACAAACTACTCAATTTCTATAGTAACAGAACACTAATATTGACTTTATCTAATAAAAATAACATTTGTTTAAAATAGTCACTTGAATACCTTCTAGGAAGATATATCCGATGATAGTTTTTTGATTGGTGAAGAAACGTCAGAATTATGGATTTTCATTGGTCACTTTTTGATAGATGACAGGTGAATTGAATAGTCAGGATAATTAAAATGCAAATAATGTTATAACAAAATTGTGTACGTAAACTGAAGGTTGCGACACGCATAAAATTAAAAACCCCTTTTGGGTTATTTTAATAACATTCACAACAAATCATTCATGGAATAAGCTTATCACAGTCATTTAATAAATCCTTCTGTTTAGGCTATTGAAAATAAAAAAGCGTGACTATACCTTTTACACAGGGTCAATACACATCAAAATTTAAATATTAAAACAAGAGCATGTATGAAATTGAACATTACATGTTAATAATGGCAAAACGTATAAATTTAAATTCCAAATAATTACTGGTTTAGAATGTATAAAAGTAAAATCCAGGTGTTAAAGATACGATAAATCTCGGAATAACACAAACTAACCTCGCTTCTCCAACGAGCATAAACGGCCGGGGTAGCTACACCCTTCGGTTTAAAATAAGCTGGTCGTGAACTGCTACCATAATGGAAATCGCCGTGGATGCAAATTATAGCAAAGGCACCCTCGAACGGCAGCAACTAAGCAGAGCGCCAGCCGGTGTCGAAAATGCGATAAGGCTAGCGGCTTGGCCTCCGAGAAAAACTCGTGGTTGAAACTGGTAATAAAGAGCTAAGAAAACATGTAATTACTATGGAGATAATAAAACAGAAAAGCGCTATCGTACCTGATCATAATCAGCCCTAGGAAACACACACTGCTCATTAGATTAATTGAGCGCACGTAATTTGACTTGAACAAACATTGTTTAACCACGCCGGTGACGGCGGGCCAAAAATGCAAGTGCGAGGTAGGAACAATTCGAGCCCAAAAAAAGACTCGCACTCTGATAAGAGATAGCGCGGGTCAGAAAGGGCATCGCGCAAACGAAAGGAACTCCATACAGGTACAAAATACGCTGCTTTGGAAAATTGAAGAATTTGAAATGCAAAGAATAGATAATTCAACTGAAAATGTACAGGTTAAGCCTGAAATAATTGGATAACTGGCGAAACAATTAAGCGAAGCCAAAAAATTGTTTCAAGCCTGCGCCGCGCCATACCCATGCCTGTTGCCTGCATTAGGTAGATTTTCATAAAGAAACAGCTCTTAGACAGAGAGTACTTATTGGTGCAGTGAAGAATGAGAGAAAATTTTATCCCCACTATGTGCTATTTTTATATTTCTACCAATCAGTAGCTTGTGTCAAAGCGGCAGTTTCCGCGTGAAAATCCATCCTTACTGAGCCGGAACGGGTGCCTGGCATCGTCTCATCTCGTGTCTAGTCATAAGTTCTAACAGAAAGTTATTCTGCTGTATGTTAAACATTACGGGAACAACGATAAATTCACTGCTAGCCGGGAGTGGATAAATAAATTTAGGAAGACATGGTATCTGTTTCTTAAAAATTTTCGACGGAAAACTTTCTGCAGATGAAACAACATTAAGCCGTTTACTGCCAAATTAGCAAACTTTATGAAATAATGTGATCTAAGACCTGAACCAGTTCATAACGCCAATGAGTCGGCCCTTTTCTTGGAAATTATTGCCTGATAAAATCCTTGCTCGTTCAGGTGAGAAAACTGCACCTGGACGTAAAACTAGCAAGGAACGAATAACGTTTTATTGCACTTATATAAACTCTGGACTGTATTGCTAATATGGAAAATATGGACGCATAGACACGTTTAGACGCCAAAATGTATCGAAATTTCCTATTGGAATATTCCACTATTCTGACAGCCCAAACATACCTCACAGCACAACCCCACTTTCAAAATACTTACAAACTACTGGCATATATAGATCTTCTAAAGGCACAGTAAATGGTGAAAACCACTATTAACACCATGAAAAACATATCAAGAGATTTGCAAAGACGTCAAATTTAAAATTTCAATGTTCATCTATCAACATTTTTGTATGTGTAATTGGTAAGGTTGTATGTGTTTTTGATTGTGACATGTAGCACCCTTTCCACCGAAGCGTAGCTCGGGTGATTCACTAGTACATACATAATATTATCTATTCTACTGGATTGCGATTGATATTTTTTTATAATGAGTCATTCACCTATTGCCGTTTTTAAATACATGTTTTGTGCATAAAAAACGAGTTGCATTTTTCACTTTTTCTTCGTTGAACTGTGAACATTTAAATAAAAGAGTTAAAAGTTATTGACAAATTTGCTGTGCCGATGTTAAAGATTCATGTATAGATTTCTCTTAAAATAAAACAATGTTGTTGAGTTTAATAGTTGAATGTTTTTCTCCCAGAGGGGGGGGGGTTCTCCCGGAGCACCTTCTCAAACCTATTGGCCCGCCTCGTCATTCTTTTTCCGGCCTGATTTTTTTCGCCAGTCCGGCCCTGGATACAGCTCGCGGAAATATTATAGAACACGACTGCGGACAAAATCGGTATTTAAAATTCGCTCGCAGCGGGCTCGCTTGCACAAGCCAACTAAAGCGAACTATACAGCGTGTGCTAAAAGTCACTAAAAGCTTGCATAGAATACAAAATGACTAAATTCAAACGGAAAAATATGAAAAAGCTATATATACAAGGAATCGTAATTTAGAAAAATAGGCCAAGTAGCCGTACCTTCGTACAATTTGAAAATGTCTTGACAATTATCATATTTTTTTAGTTTACGTTTCTGTACCATTACTTTTTTCTAGTCCTTCGGGGAACTGAAATTCACCCCTACTATTTTATTTTCTGTTTTGCTTCTTATTGTGAAAGCTTCTTTCACCTCGGTTTTATATCTAATTTCTCTTATATAAATTTCTAACCTCTTCTTTTATGTTTGCTTCTTGCAATTGGGCTTCTTCTAGTACTATATTGTTTCTTTTCTGTTGTTTGTCTTGACATTCTATTCCCTTTTTCAAATTAAGTATTTTTTAGTGTTTTCTTTCCTTCCTCTCATTTTTAAATTTTTGCCATTCTTCCACTACCCTATTTAGGTCTTCCTGATTCTTCTGGAATTCTTTCTTTAGTTCATCTTGGCCATTTCGTACATCCTCTATCATTTCTTTTTTCTAGTTTTCTAACACTGTTTTAATGGCTTCCTTTTCTTATTTTTCTGTATTCTTACTTATATTGTCACGGTCGCTTTTAGCCGGGGGCGATCTTGACCCTTCTCTTAAATGCTATATTTTGGTTTTCACACTTCTAGAATTGTTCTGGACCCTGTATTATTTTGCCGAGTCTGGAAACGTTGCTTCTATTTTTAGCGCAGTTTCATTTGGCAACGCTGTTAGACTATGTTATCTAATTCTAACCTTACTTTTGTATTTTCGCGTTTTTTTTCGAGCATATTTTGATTAAACTTCGCTTTTCCTTCTATCTTCTTCCCTCCCTCGTCTTCCTTCTTTCCTTCTTCGCTTTGTGATAGTTAATGGCTCAACTACTGCTGAGATTTATAGCATAATCTCACTTTCACTTCATTTTATAATCCTTTATTTTCTTTATCTAGGCCCTTAACCACAAATAAATGGGGAAATGTTGACAAAATGGGGGCATTGGCATTGGGCACAGGTTTAATTGTTTGGCATTGTTGATATTGCCTTGTGATCTAATCTTTTATTATTAAAGTCCTTTGTTATTACTACTGCTGGTATATCTGCTTATTCAACCCCTAACGAACCCGCTCGTTTTTTAAAATTTAGGACTGTCAAGCGAGAAGCCACAAAAGTTAGGCGTGTTTTCTACTGTTAAGCTAGATCTGTTTTTTGTAGTGGTGAACGACTGGCACCCACTTGTATTTTTAAATTGTTATATGGCTTTTCAACCTGAAGAACCGCCGCCTAGTCCTAATCCACGCCAGGGCTGTGGTCGCCTTTCGTTTAAGGGTGGCACAACAGGTGATTGACATTGATTATTTTCTTTTCTGAGAATTTTCCCGTAATTGACGGAAATTATATTCTTTTCTGGGAATTTTTACATGAACTTTGTAATTAAATTAAAGTTTCATGTCGCTCCTAATGAAAATTACGCAAGTGCTATATCTTATGCTCTCATATGCTTTCACTCATGCCTGCCATGCTTCGACCTATCTCGAAAGTTGTATTGATTTTTAAAAATGTTTGCTGTCTCCAAGGTTTGAACCAGCATTTTCAGCATAGCAAGCCAACGCCTTAACCACTCAGTTGGTTTCAATTGTATATATGTTGAATGGCTAACGGCAGAATTGCGTTTTCAATAATTTAAGTGGCAGGACGGATTGCCTATACTCTTCAATGTTAATTAAATTGAAATCTTCTCGCCCCCTTTCCTTTCGATTCCTCTTTCTAGAAGAGAAGCAGAATGACAATTTACCGAGGCTCTAATGACACAATCCACCTCAAAGATCTGTAACTAATATAAGTACATAAGGGAATAAAAATATTTATTGTTAATATTTTCTATAACAGAGTTCAATAATATTAGATTATGTTATTAGGAGTAAAAGTGATACTTTATGTGGCGAAGCTGAAATTTATTTAGCCGAACGTTAGTGAGGCTATTTGCCTCAGCTAAGCCACATAAAGTCACTTTTACTCCAAATAACATATACTATTTTATCCGCAAACGTATTCAGGTAAATTTCATTAATATACATTTAAAAAAAAAGATGCATCGGCCGAGAATCGAACCCAGGCCACCCGCTTGGCAGGCGAGCACTGTACCCTTGCGCTAACCTCTGTTGTTCAAATAACGGGCTACTGTAATGATATATGAACATACTGAATCACCCGAGCTAATAGCACACGGCCACAGCAGCTGTCACACCATAACCCACGGCGACAGATGCTCGGCTCCGCTGCTTAAAGGATTTATTTAAATTAAAACGTTTTTTCTGTTGGTCATATTTTAAGTCATCTTTCTAATATCTAGATCCTAGAATAAAAACAGCAGCTTAAAACACGTTTCCCGGAACAACGTGTTTTAAAATTTTTAAAAGACGAAACAAATATAGCAACAATAATGGTTTATTAAATGCGTTTTGGTATCTTGAAGTGTTACATTTATTTGTTTAAGGTAAGCAATTACATTCCCAAAACTGCTGAATGCGCAGGTTTTCTTTCACTTTTAAGGATGACTTCAGCATCGAATAATGTGGTCAGAGTGAAGCATGTGACGTTTCTTGCTGCAAATCCAAGGAATTAAATATAAATGGAAATGAAAATAATCGCAGACTTACCTTCTCGTCTAAATAGGCAAGAATTACCTCTTCTGTTACCGAGGAGACTTTGTTATTTTCTCACCAATGGCAGAAATTTTAATAAACCTTCTCGTAAGCAGCTTTAGACTTCAAGGGCAACAAATTTTCTCGGAATATATTCCCGTTCTTTAAAATATTTTCAGGAATTTGATTTGACTTTGGCATTTTCGTTTATAAAATAAAAAAAAAAAATGTGAATGACACTCACGCTTAAAGTATCTCGGAGGTCTATGCAACTCGACTGCGTCTCGTTGCATAACAACACCCTCGAACTTTAAGCTTGTGTTTTCGCACTTGTATCATTAATAACTATTTCGTACTCTTTTTGAAAATAAAAACTGGCCTACAATCTAAGTCTAAAAATTTGCAAAATTTTAAGCCATTATACAATTTAATCGGTCCAGTATCTCCGGAGGAGATAGCGAACAAACATAGAAAGAAAGAAAGAGAGCAACGATTTTATGTGCTTAGGCACATAAATTACGCAAAAGTTACTATTTTATCTGCTTAAGCAGATAAAGTGACACTTTTACCTTGTCAATAAAGACACATAAGTTGTAACTTTTGTGACGTTTGCGGATAATAGTATATTGTAAACCTAGGCGGTAAAGTGATTATTTTCCAGGCTGAAAGAAGATATGGACTGGCGAGCTTTAGCGAGCCTGGAAACTTCTTGAAGCCTGGAAAATCACTTTACCGCCTATGGTTTACACATCATTTTTCATCCGACAACACCATCCTGCAATAATCTTTTCAACATAGCTCTCATCCAGGTTATTATTTTGAAATTGACAGAGCTGTCAACAATAATAAAACAATTTGCAAATCTTGGGATATCGAATAGCGTTTGTAACTGCAGCGCCATCTACCCTTAGTTAGACATAAGCTTCTACAGAAATCTATCTGATGTCTATTGTATATTAAAAATATAACGAATACATTGCTAAAATTAAGATTTATTGAGCAAATATTTTTGTAAAATGGGAATAGCTATTATTTAAAGCAAAAAAGTTAATTATAAACGTGATTTTCTTTTAAATTTGGTTTGACAGATTATTGCAGCGTCCCCTACTGGAAAACGTCGAATTTTTTTTTCTTGCCTAGCCATTGGGGTTTGTTTTGCAGGGCTAGCCTTAGAAACGCACAGTTTCTCGTCTCTATAGAGATGGTAAAATTCGATTTTCTAATCATGTAGGATGAAAAATATATTTTTTTCTATAGCACATGTTAAAGTGTGCTTTTATCAACTCAAAACAAAAGGTCAAGTTTTACTTTAACAGCGAGGGTAGATAAAGTAGCACTTTAACATCAAGGATAGATAAAGTAATTTCATTTTCTAACTTTTGATTAAATTAAATATGACAGCTTTGTATTATCGTAGCAACCCAATCTAGCTACTGACATTTTGAAATGTGGTTGACTGCTATTATTTTCTTTTGAAATTATTAAAGTTCTTGCTATAGAAAAAAATATTGTATTATACAAGACGATAAAGTTATTTCTATCCACTCTTGAATCATTAACGTCTCGACTTCGTCTCGACGTTAAACGATTCACTCGTGGATAAAATTTAACTTTATCGTCTTGTATAATAAATTACTATATTTTGTTAAAATGACGTCCATTAGTTACGGGGAATTTTTGCAGATTCATGTCAATACCGTTATTGACTGCCGCGAATTTTACAAATTTTAGCGATAAAGTAGTGGACCATTTTCATATAAATGATGTAGTTTTCAGAAATGTGTAAATTAGAATTACTTTTTGTAGGTGTTTGCACGTTTGAATGTCAATGTGCTTTCGTTAAACTATTTTCACGTAGGTACCGTATGATTGAAAACTTTTATCCTCTAGAGGGCTGTGGATTTCTTTTTTTTTAAATCTATGTTGGCAGTCGTGGTATTAAAAGTCATATTGGAATTTTATATCTGTCAATTTAAGGTTATATCAGTAATGTCGTTTTAACAAATACGCACATTTCTGTTGAATACATAAAAATGTTAATAGCGAAAACAACTACAGGTGTTCAAAGTGATTTCCTCTATTTTCCATACATAGCACCACTATGCGTTCAGTATAAAACATTCCGTCAAAGTTAAGCAATTCTATCAAAATTGTACAGGTTACATTATTGAGTACCTCTACTCACCACCATGGTCTAAAGAATACAGGGTGAAACGTTCCCGGAGATGAGCAGGTGTTGAGAAAGTAGAGGGGAGATGTCAACCAATGCCTAATGCACCTACTCAGGAACTCCATCACGGATGCGATCATGGTGTAACCATGGCCGCGATCGTATATTGTTGCTGGTACTGTCGGTCAAATTCGAGGTTAGCAGGCTAGATTTTTCGTCAGTCTGACACAAACTGACCCAAAACCTAACCTCGAATTTGACATAAACAGCGTCTTCAACAATACACTTCAGTACTACCATTCGTTCCCTTGTCATTTAAATAGTGGTATATGTTATTATTTAGAAAAATCACGTCAAACATGACTTGCTACTTGCTATGAATATACAAAGTATTAAAAACAGTTTGAATTAGAAAGTTGTAGGCTTTATATTTATATATTAAGACTACAAAACCGCAAACATCGTAATACGGAAAAATTGCACCAGAAAACATCAAAACGCATATTTTTGCATCTATACTTTTAAAAAATTTCCGGAGGATGACCCCCGGACCCCCCCTTTTCCTAGAGAATATTCCATACCCCCCCCCCTCCACACTCCCCGGAAGTCTAGCGTTCCCCCACTGCCAAATTTGCCACTACACCACTGCTGCCAACATATATTTTTTTAATTCACAGCCCTCTGTGGGTAAAAGTTTTTGATCATACTGTGTGAGCATACTGTGTATTTTGCACAGATATGCGATGCACTGCACCCTAAATTGTTAACAAAGCGAACAAAACAGCAGCAAAATGGTTTTATCTTATCCACGGCCTTCTATAGATCAGCGTGCCTGCCGGCTCTCAGCGGCCTGATCATTTGCGACAAATAGCATTACAAAGTTGTTACTCGGCATATCCCTGGATTGAAGTTCAGAACCACGCCAGCCGGTTTGAAACTTAGCTTTTATCTGTCAGATTATTGTTCTGTGACTGAAACGTTAAATTAGGTTAGTTTTACGGCATTTTTGTACGAAAAAAATACAAAATGGATTTTCACAGAAGCAACCTTCGAACATATAAGACTGGAACGAGCATACGGCATGGCAGGTGGTTCAAGGAAGATTGACTAGGACAGATATACAATTTATTGAGCTTGTGCGCAAGAGCACGGTAAATTTTAACGTCGCAAGTGACGGTAAATTTGACGGCGTAAGCGGCGCAAATTACTTACATGTGATATATAACTTTTGGGTTTCGTATTTTACAAATATAGCAATACATTCTTGCAACTAATTCTTTTCGTTAACCACTATTCAAAGCCGAACAACCAAATTTACAACAGCACAAATTAATTCAAAAACAACAAAATCGGTCATCTGCGGTCAGCTGATCTGCTGAAATCGACCAAATCGACCAGTAGCCCATTACCGAAACCATTAAAGCTGTACGCGATTGCGCATTACCAATGAGTTCGAGTTATCAATTTATCCTTCTTATATTTGCTTACTATTCTATATTAATCTCTGTCGATCTTCTTTGAACCATCGGTTTAACATTACGTTATTACAAGTATGCTCGTTCCAGTCTTATATGTTCGAAGGAAGCAACAAACTAAATTTGCAATGAACGAAAATGCGTACGTAGAAACGTCAAAATGTGTAAATTGTGCTTGCACGCAAAAATCAAGCATTCTGTGCGTGCGAAAAGATAAAATCGAAAGTATTTTGTTGAATGCGCCGCGCCAGCTCAGCCTTCTGCAGTTTAAACGCCGAGCTAACGCTTCGAAAGCCCTTAAGGTCACTATATCAAAAGGTACCGCCATTAGTGATTTTTTATATCTATCCTTGTCGCACAATTTTCTCCAACTGTAGATAAAAACAAAAACTAACAATAATTTGATTTTACAGCAGTGCCATTACACCAAAAAGAAAATCCCCAAAAACTAACGTCTTCCTTATTGCACTTGGGAAATTTTGTATTTGTTATCTTTATCTCACAATTTTCTCACATTCTCACTCGACGAAGGGAATGGCCTTACCTTACACTTAGTGTATTAATCTAGTGACCTTAAAATCCCTGGGTAACTAGCGCCACGCGGATCACTCGAAAAGCTTGCAAATGAATAGGCCGCTGAGAGCCGGCAGGCACTCTGATCTAGAAGGCCGTGATCTTATCTATTAGGCGTTTGCCCCACTATAGCGGCATTAGACGCGAGTCGATGCGTGATAGTTTACGGCGTCCCCGCAATAATTTGCGCTTACTATAAAAGGAAGTTTGCAAGTTGACTGCAGCCAGTTTTGTAGTT
This sequence comes from Agriotes lineatus, assembly GCA_940337035.1. Taxonomy (NCBI): domain Eukaryota; kingdom Metazoa; phylum Arthropoda; class Insecta; order Coleoptera; family Elateridae; genus Agriotes; species Agriotes lineatus. The sequence continues at coordinate 116,985,573 of OW679200.1, read as the reverse complement.
CCTTTCTTCCGTCAGGCTTTTTAATAATATCAGGTACTTCCCGATCAGTTTTCCTTATGTGCAACTTCTCCGAAGTATCCGTGGCAGGCCCCTATTTTGTATTTTCATTGAGCCAACGCGCCCACCGTTGCGAGAGCCCGCCCGTCGATGTAAATCTCGGCTGTGTGTTTTCACGAAGCCCGTCGCTGCAAGTAACTTCCACTTTGTGCCTTTACGAAGTCGTCGTTGCTAGTTTTTGTATTGAAATCGGGTTTCTGCGCTCACGCAACCCATATTAAAGCATATTAAGGTTTTCTTTACTCTGTTACGGTGGTTGTATAGTACTATAACATTAATTTAATTAAACAGCTTAAACCTAGATTGGATTTTCATTATTATATTCTCGCCTGGTATAATCCTGCTTTGTCTATTAAAGAACGTACTAACTTCGAGTGTAGCATTTATTCCTCGTCAAGTCTTCTGGAATCTACTCAATCTCTACTGTAGCTAGTTAGGTCTCCGTCAGCAACGAGGGAACTGCGAAGTGTAAGACAGTAAACTCTATAAAATCTGGCACCTGAGATATAAACATGTAAGTGACCATGGAAGAAGCATTCGTGCTGCCACAGCCCCTCTATTACCGAAAGCTGCTTCACAAATTCTTACTCTACTCTAATAGGTCTATATAGAAATAATAGATTTTCTGGGAAATTTGCATAATTTATTAATCATAAATTCATTTACATATTTATTTTATTTTTAATGATGTTAACATTCAACATATTGTATAAGTATGTAACGTTTCATATAAAAATTTCATCTTCTACCGAATCAAACAGCTCTGTATTAGCTTGATTTTGTAGTAATAAATTGATGATGCCAGTTTGTCCATTTTCTGAAGCTATGTCCAATGCTGTCTTGCCCTGTTTGTTGGCACAATTGATATTTACAGCTGCACACGATAGCAGCATATTCACAATCTCTTCCCTACTATTTGTAACAGCAAAATGCAGAGGAGTCGATTTATTTTCATCTTCAGCATTAACATCAGCCTTCATCGAAATTAAGAAGGTTACCATGTGGGCCAACCCTTCGGCCGCAGCTAAATGGAGGGCGGTACATCCGCAATTATCCTTGTTGTTGACATTCAGGCCTCGTTGCACGAAGAGAGTTGCAAGTTTAACATTTCCACTTATCGCCGCTAAATGTAATATAGTTCTGCCATCCTTGTCCCTTGCAATGATATCTACTTTAGGCTCAAGAAGCAGCGCATTGATTACTTCACAGTTGGTCGTAACTGCTTCATGGAGTGCGGTTCTTCCCTGGTTATTTGACTGATTGATACTTGCACGGTTTTGCAAAAGTTCAGAAGCAGTTACAGGTTGATTGTTAAGCAGTGCCAGATGCAGCGGCGTGTTGCCATTGCCATTTGGTATATTAATATTTGTATCTGACAGAAGCATTTTTACAATTTTCGCATGACCACCTTCTGCTGCTAAGTGTAGAGCTGTATTGCCATCGGTATTTGTAATACTTAGATCAGATTTTTTAAGTATAAACAGTTCCACTGCGGCTGCATGGCCATGCTTTGCAGATAAATGCAAAGCTGTGTTGCCATCCTTATCTCTAGTATCAAGAATTTTGCCGTTGTCATTTAACAGAATATTCATAGCTTCCATATGACCCCTTATCGACGCCATGTGCAGAGCAGTTTGTTTATCACTATTTTTTAACTCCGCATCAGCTTTCCATTGTAGGAGGAGTCGCACAGTCTCTTTATGACCTCCTTCGGCTGCCATATGGAGTGGAGTGTTTCTGTTACTATCTGGCAAATAGATATTTGCCTTATTTCGGTTCAGCACTTCCAAAGAGTCATTTTTTCCGTTTCGAGCAGCTACATGCATGCATGAGTAACCGTTATTGTCTTTTGCCTCAGGGTTTGCTCCTTGAGCAACGAGTAAAGCAACAATTTCGGAGTGATCGTTTTCAACTGCCAAATGTAATGCTGCTCTGCCTTGCTGATCAGTTTTGGATAGCATGGAATCGATTAAACGTTTTCGTTCAAACTCATCGCCTTTAAAGGTGTTAGAGAGAAACAGCTCCACTGTATCTTTGCTGCCCTCAAATGATGCCCATTGAAATGCTGTTCGACTAAATGTTTTGTCAAGAGGTGAGTTGAAATACTGAGCAGCTTTTCTTAAGTCACCTGCTACTGTAGTATATGTAGTCCTTAATATTGCCGTTTCCAAGTGCAATCTTCTCTTGGAAATTGACCTTGCAAATAATTGCGTTTAGACAACCCATTGAATCGCTAGCAACAGCGTAATCCAAAGGCGTAAATTGTAGCACGTTATCTAAAGGAAGTTCTTCTGCATAACAGCATACTTGCATCAGCAGCTGTTCCATTGCTTCGTTAGTCGTTTCAATTCGATTGAAGCTGGAGTCTATTTTGCCTGTTGTATTTTTTTGCTTAGAAAGTGGATGCCTAACGCCCCAGGCCGCCATCAAGTGACTAGGAAATCGGCCACCTACATCGGGAATATTCAACTCCTCTGGGCGGTCTCTGATCAAGTCCCGAGCAACATCCACATGCCGGTTTATAATGGCTTTATGAAGATCAGTGGTTGCTAGAAGACGATCAAATATGTTTCTTGTTACAACATAATCAGCCTTAAAGGTTAGTTTGATCAAACGTTTAGCCTCCACTTTTTCCATGTTTTCAGATAACCATCTTGCTGCAAAATATTCTGCAAACGTTCTGTGTATGAACGTCAAGTTTACTTCGTCCTCTGACACCATAATTCCATTTTTTAGAAGATGCTCTCTCAGAAACGAGTGTCCAATTTTTTCATCGATTTCTATGCCATTCAACTCGGTACCAAGAAAAAGAACTTTTAACGCATACATTTTCTGATATTCGTCGAATGACTTGTAGTCCACGTGACCCTGGAATTTGTTTGTCAATATTTCGATTTTCTTTTCAGTGAAAGTTTTATATAAATAGAGCAGATCGAAATGTTCTCGAAGAGTGTAACTCTCATCCTTCAGGTACTTCTCGCAGTCGTCTTGGAAGACATTTGCCAGCAACTCGGTCTGCAGCGGAACTCCCGTAAATTCTTGCTCCCAATCATTTAAGTTCTTTTGGGCGAGCACCAACAATTTCTTGACGAAATTTTGCAGAGCTCGTTCGCCATATTCTGGGACATCCAAGGCCGTTTTAAAGTAATCCGTTAAGAAACAAATTTGGTCGTCAACAGTGAAGGGGTTTAGGGTGACCGCGATGACATCAAATTCCCTTTCCAAGTATCGCTGCAGAACAGGACGCGTCGTTACTACAAGACGATACCCGTTTCCTAGAAGAGCTTTAGTCATTGCAGTGACTTCGTCTTTGTAGTTAGGAGAAATCTCGTCGAAGCCGTCGAGAATAACCAGCAGCGATTTCGAGTTTAAAAATTGAGTGAAAGCTTCTCGGTTCAAGCGACTGTTGCGCTTCTGTTTGGTTAGTATTTGGTTGTTGAAATAGAACAGATGGTCAGCGGGGTTTGCATGGGCTTCTTTAAACTTTCTGTCTGCGTAGTAAGTCGTGTATTCGTTTAGGTTTACTTGAAGTATCCAATAATCTGTTGAGGTGGTGCGTGCGATGTAGTCCATCATTATAGATTTGCCCATGCCGGGGTTGGCGCTTATAACGGTTATTTGGTTTATTAAGTACAGTAACTGCTTTGTAATATTGAAATGTGCCATCATGTAGTCTGGTTTCGTTTCCAGCCTAAATGGTCTTATAGTTGTGGTACTTCCGATAGTTCTAACCCATTGAAGAGCGCGAATGTCGCTGCGAAATAATAGGTAATGAATATTTTTTGCTTCGGTTGTGGTTTTCACAATCTCATCTGTCGTAAACTGGCACTCGTTTGTGACGATCTTACATCTTGTAAGTGCTTCACCTTGCTGGTTCGCTTGAAACAAGTCGCTTATAAAGGCTTGGTCTATTTGTAACTGCAGCTTTTCTATATATTCACAAAAATGACTTTTATTGATGCCTTTTATAACATACAAATCGGAAGATTGAGCTAATGCTGTTGCAATTAATTGAATGTCGAGAATAACTGGATTAACAGATCTCTCTACGAAATACTTTGGTAAATTTTTAGGAGTATTTCCTACATTAAAGTTGCCAGTGAACGTATACATTATGTCTTTAGTCGTAACTAACCTACTCAAACACTCATATTTTGTAATCAAAGTATTTAGTCTCATTCGTCTTCCTTGCAAATTCACGCTGCCTTCCAAAGCAAGCTGTTTGGCATTTCCCGTTATATCAGATAGATGTTGGAAATCTCGTGGAGTTTTATTCGTATCGGACAACTTTTTCGCGTTGCTATTTATTATTACAGCTTTTAATTTATATTCGCTTAGCCCGAGAATGGCAAGTACATTCTTATAATCATCTGGAGATTTGACTTCCAGTGCCAGGGGAATTCCTTCGCATTTCCACAACACCTTACTTACGTGAAACAAAGCAGGTTTCTCGTCTTTACTAATGGTCCTGAGCATTTCTTCTTTTAGCAACCTGTCTTTCTCCGTGTTTTCAATTCTTTCCATCCAGTTGTCTTGTAGAAATTGGCTTAAGTTATATTGGCACACCTTACTATCTAAGTAGTACTGCAAGAATTGGGCGACAAACTTGACTTCATCAGACTCCAGGTCAACTAGTATGACACCTTTATCTTGGATAATTTGGTGCCATTTTTCAATGTGTTGTATGGCTGCTGAATCAACATTTTTATACAACGGAGGCAAACTAGAATATGGATCTAGCATCAGTTCACTCATTTTTTTGACAATATGTGTTTTCGTAAGAGCATATGAGCCACCCAGTTTGCGTCGAGCCCAGTCTTTTATGAAAGACATGTACTTGCTCACAACTGTATAGAGATCAAAGTCAAATAAACCTTCGAGTGTCGACATTTTAGATAACTTTTCAATGATGATACCACTCACGTCTTCGTTGTTCACTTGGTTCGAAAATATAAATAATTTCTGGTATATGAATTCAAAGTTTAGCTCGAAGCACGGAGTAATTAACTCCTGGACAGTTTCTTTCGAAAGGATAGTAGCTAGCTTTCTTTCATTCAGGATCTGGAGCAACTTTTTCTTTGAAATTGAAGTTCCTAGCTTTTCACTTGAAATTATCTGATCAAGCGCTTCCTCCAAAATTATTGCCTTGATAGATGTTCTTGAGATGATTTTATTTAATTCATTTAACATAGCTGCTTTTAAATCTTCTTTAGAATACGTTTGTAGTGGAACGTATTTTGACTGCACTTTAGAAATAAGAGTATTATTCAATTTGTCTTTTGAAATTAATTGATTGACTTTAACTGTCGCGATCTTTTTGTTAATATTTTCGATTAAAAATACTTTGTTTAGTGTTATTTCTGAAATCGCATTCCATAATTTATCATTTTCGACGACTTCATCTAGTGTTTTCTTCACAATGAGCGAATTTAAGCTCCCAGTTTTACATTTGTGTACATTTCCGCCAATGTTCAATGATAGGGAGGACGAATCTGTGGTTTCTTCGAAGACATCTTTAGCATCGATTTTATTATTCGTAAATAAAACACATTTTATTTGATTCCATTGCCTTCGTATGGTATCAGAAACAAGTGAGTCACAGTTATCTAAAAGACAGAGGTGTAGTTTTCTATTATAGGTGTCCATGTACTTTTCTAGAAAGAAATTTTTCCCTTCGTTGCTATTTAGGAACTGTCGATTATTAATTGTCTTTTTAGTAGCTGAGTGTTTACATTGCACCAGAAACATTTCTTCCTTGTTGTTGTTGCATGCTTTCCATTTGCAGTACACAATGAGATCGTCAAAGTCTCCACATACGTCTGGTTCAGTTGCGATCCATGCTTCCGCAATGTCCGAGTTTAATAACAAAATGCCACAATATGCTAAGAGAGACCATTCATATTCTTTGCCATCGTTGATGGTTCCACCTCGTCCTTCGTATACCTAAGAACAGTTTTATGTTAATATACACAGTGTTTCCTAAGTATGTGTAGAAGCTTGACTGGCATGTACCTTGGCTTATTCTAAGACAAAAAGTTCTTATCAACATAGGTCCTCAAGTTCTTCGTTTATGAAATACAGGGTGTTGAATTTGAGAGAAAAGAATCGTAAATTTTGTGAATTTTTGAAAAAAAGGAATATTAATAGATTATAAATTTGATGTGTGTACATGCGGCACCAAGAACAATTTTTTTGTGTCGGTAAACCATCTTTTAATTCACCAGTGGCGTGCGTATGAGTTGACTTTGCTCGATTAAATAAGAAAAAGAAGACGCCGCGTGGACGAAATTGCTTTCTTTTCAATTTTGATAAAGCTTTTAAAATTATATTTTTATATATTTGATTCATTTATTTCAAGAGAAAGGCACCTACAACCTAACTATATTAAGAAGACATAATAACTATAATTTAAAAAATAAAAGTAAATAACAATCATGCCCTAGGCCTACATGGCCTGTAGCGCTTATATATTTAACAATTAGTGATGGGCATAACCAGACAATTTTCATAACCGAATTATTTGCATTCGAATGATATTAATAACCGAATGATTATTTGAATAATCATTCGAATAAATTTTGGCTCTCGATTAGTTTCGATTAAGTCGGCCGGTTTGCCGGTTGGCGGTTCACCGTCATCTGCATCGACAACGTAACTTGCAGATAGGAGAGGAACCAAAACATAATATGTACGGTCGGCGCCTTAGAAATCGGGACACGTAATATGTTCTTCTAGTCTTTATGGAGTATTCTTGCTCCGGTTACTTCATTAATGTGAGATTGCATTTCATAATTGACAAACAATAAACAATCTGACGTAACAATTAAAACCATAATAACTGTAAAAACCCAATTTATACACTTAAAAAATACATGCAAAATATATCATAACAGTGTGTAGTGCCCGATTTCTAAGGCGCCGACCGTACATTATGTGTTATGTATTGGAAATTAAGAGGTATTTATTAAGAAGTGTAGAAAGAAAGAAATATGCCGGACTGCTTGCTAATCGCAATAAAAACAGTGATAAAACGTTTATCTTTATCGATCGGGCGGGTTAAAGGCACCGCCTCTTGTTTTGAACCTTTGGAGATGTAAGCAAATAAAAAATTGTTTTATAGCTTGATGCGTTTGCAGTTTTTAGGCGTTCAGGTTTCAGGTCCCCAGAATTTGATAATTTTGATATTTTTTATGATAGGAGGTAGGTACGCGATAACCAAATGGTGTTTTCAGTACAACCTGCTTTGTTTATGAGTTATGACGTATTTATATTTACAGAATTTTGAGCCCTGCGTAGGTCGCTGAGATATGGCACGTAGTACCTCTGAATAGAGGTTTTATATTCAAAGCGTAGTACGTATCAGCATGAGGCTATTTTTCAATACTTGGAACGAAAACCGAGTTACATAGGATATTTCAATAACCGGATAACCGGTTATTTTTTATTCGAATAAGCCAATCACTAATAACAATCATGTATCAGTATTAGAATTAAATTTCGGCTTAAACCGTGTCGACTGTGTAGATAAATACCCAGCATTTGTTGGCTTAATGTGCCTAACACCTTGTGAACTCAAGCAAGGGTTTGTGTAACGGTTATGTTCTTTGGTGGCTCGTGAATTCTGCTCTGAGGGCAACTTTGACTCTGCTGATGCAAGCCGCAATGTCTTGCGAAACGTTAGTCTATATGGGTGCACAAACAGTAAAAAGGCCAAATATCCTAAATATCCTTGTTCATAAAGTACTCCAATAACACGGACCAAACGGAACAAACCCTTGTCTGAGTTCACAAGGTGTTAGGCACATTAAGCCAACAAATGCTGGGTGTCTATCTACAAAGACGACGCGGTCTAAGCCGAAATTTAATTCCAGCAACTGTGAAAGCCATCATATAACAACCATTTAATAGTGTAACCCCCATAGGGCTAAAACCTTAGAAATAAATGATACAGCCAAACTGAGCTCACAGAAGTAGAAAAACTATTAAAAACTATTAATGTATTTTTGGAATATTGTATTGAGTCAAGTAACAACAAAACAGCAGAAGAGGCAAATCATAACTAAAATCTATGGAGAGAGACAAGAAAGAATGAAATAACATTATAACTAACTAATGTTATTAATCTATATCTATATATTTTTTGCGCCTATGAATTCATGTATAGTGTGTTTAAGCATACATTGTATGTAGATCCTAATTTTTGCTTGAAAGTTATTATTATTACTGCAGTGTATGAGAAAGCATATATAGATTTTCGGAGCAATATAATTCCATTATTCAAACTTTATAAAGAACGTTTTTTTTGTTAAAATTAGAAAAAAACAGGTGCTGCCAATTTTCTAAATTATACTAGGTGTTTTTGAGCGTGTATGTAATGAGACAAAGAGCTGATGCGTGCTTCAGGTCGGAATGTGGTAATTTCCAATAGTTTCTTTGATTTAATTGTTTCCTGAAAACTTTGTTTTCTTTTAATTTAAATGTATTGATGTTTACAAACAAACTGCGTAATTTACAAAAAAACCCAAAAGGCATTTTTTGTAGAGTTTTAATCTTTTAATTAAGGAATTCAAGACAACTTGTCAAAAATTAACAAAATTTTTGATTTTTTTCTCTCAAATTCAACGTGTATTTCGAAAACGAAGAATTTGCAGACCCATGTTGATAGGAACTTTTTGCCTTAGAATAAGCCAAGGAACATTACAGTCAATGTCTACCCGTTCTTAGGAAACACCCTGTATATAAAATGAATGAATGAAATGATTTTTTTCTTCAAACGTCAGTAAAATGTGACATTATACTGCTTGATTGATGATGATAAACTGTTACTTCATTGCCATGGCATCTTAACACTTGATCTCCGCTGACGAGATAAAGTAATTTTTTCGAATTTTGTTCACAGCGTTGTAAATAATTTGTTATAAACGTCTGAAGAAAAAATACTATATGTTATTCGGAGAGGAAGTATCTTTATGTGGCTCGGCTGTACTTATCTGCCTCGCAAGCTCGGCAGATAAACCGTCCAACCACGACACATAAAATATAACTTTTGCTCCTAATAACATAATATACTATTATACAAACTTTTGTAATTTTGATATATTTTTGTTCTGTTGCTACTGCTGAATTCTATTAATTACTCTCACCTGATTCCGTTCTGCTATATTTAAGACAACATTCTCCATCTTTGAGGCATTGGTAGCTTTCTCGAACATAAAGCTAATCTTTGTGTAGTTATAAATTCTTCTAATTTATAGTAGTTTATTGTTGTTAAATTCTGAGGTTGGCACACGTTTCAAACGAATGAGTATCTTGAATTCCTGCAATATATAAAGGTAAGTTGTTTTATCGGGTAAATGTTTGTATGTATAGAAATGACAATAAGTGTAAGACGGCTTACGTTAATGCGTAGTTAACAAATAAACTCAGGTGCAAAGAAAACGGTCCACCTAATATTTTCTATAATTTTTGTTACTGCATTACTTCTGTGCTATCTAAGGTCAATGTTTTAGTTGATTCACTAAAAAGAATGTAGAACCAGGTAAGTGAAATATGAGACATTTCTGTTTATTTATTTAACATATTTAAAGGTTACACTTACAAAACAATGGAATGAAACAAAAATCAATAAAACATTATGAATCGCGAAATCTAACCCTAATGGTCTTTCAATACCTTGTGTTGCCTCCTCTAACTCTTATTAAAGCCTGTATGCACCGTCCCATTGAACTAATCAGCTGCTGAATTACCTCTTGTGAAATATTTTCCCATTCTTCTAAAAGTGCTGCACGGAGCTCGTTTAAGGAGGCTGGTGCCGCTATTCAACTTCTGGCACATCTCCCCAGTATGTCCCATAAATGCTCTAATGGATTCATATCAGGTGAATATGTTGGCCAATTCATACGAGTTATTCCAACTTCGTCCATGTATTTAGTAACACATCTTGCTACGTGCGGTCTTGCATTATCCCGCATGAGGATGAAGTTGTTACCAATAAATGATACAAATGGAACCACATGATCTGCTAAAATTTCTAATATGTACTGTTCTGCTGTCAGAGATCCTCTCCATCGAAATTTCTGCCCACACCAGAATTGATCCTCCTCCAAAACTAACCCTTGGGGTGAAAGTACACTCCGCAAATCGCTCACCCGTTCGTCGCCATACTCGTTCCCTTCCATCTGGTGCATATAGGCTGAATCGGGATTCATCCGTGAACAGAACAGTGCCCCATTGCCTTAAATCCCAATCAATGATCACGAGCCAATTGTAATCTGGTACTCGGTGATGAGGGAATAATTTTGGGCCGTGAGCTGGTATGCGAGCAACCAATCCAACTTCTGCTAACCTTCGACGAACCGTCCATTTACTTTACTTATATCCGTTCCACGAACTTCTGGGAGTCGATTTTTCGTTTCTATCGAAGTGGAATGGCGGTCTCGTACTGTACGAAGTACAATAAAACGATCATCAACCACAGTTGTCTTCTTTTTTCTGCCAGGTTCTGGCCTGTGAGTCATCCTGCCAGCTTCTGTAAAACGTCTTATAACCCTGTTGATGGTTGAATGGCCAACGCCAAGCACTCTAGATATATAACGCCTACTTCGCCCATCTTCTACAAAAGCTACGGCTCTCGCGCAATCTTCGCGGTTTAAAGGCATAGTTAACTCAAAAGTTAATAACTAAGGCAACAAACAATAACTCTGCCACAAACTAGAGCAGTTTTGTACAAATTAGACACTTTGATATGCTTTGACAAACAGAGAGCAGTCGTTTCCGAAATTCTAGAAGATCAATAAAAGAAAACAAATGCTCCAATAAACAAAGTAGGCAGATTAAATGAAGTAGAATACAGAGAAAAGCTACACTTCATCGTTTGCACTCGTTATATATGCTCATTTACTACAAAACGGGTTAATTAATTATTAAATACTACGTGGACCGTTTCTTTGCACCCGAATTTAGTAATTTACGATACTAGTGCGTAAAGCTAGTCTTTAGTCACAAGTGGAGCAGAGTTAAAACGCGAGTAAACGAGCCCAGCGAGTGACTAAATATGCTTTACGCATGTGTACCTTACAATATTTTATCTACGACAGAATTTAGAAAACAAGATAAATATAAAAGCAATTGTATTTAAATGTAAATTAAGATTAGTAGCAACCGGTCGTCGTTTTGCATGGTTAATAATTTTAAAACACGTTGCTAATGACGACGTAAACTAATGAAAGCATGTTATTAAAAGGTCGTTTTACAAACTTAAAACAGCCAACTACTATACAAGTGGGATAAGAGCATCATTAATATAGGTGTGTGTAAGCACACAGGTATATTAATGATGCATTATCATATCACACATGTATTGTACAAAATTTTATCTACAACTGCCTAAAATTGAGAAAAGTGCAAAACAGAAATGTCAGATCTGTAATTTTCAAAAATATTTTAGTAGGCAAATGTCATTATGTCATTGATTTGACACTATTTCAGTTAGGTAATGAAGCCATTACATCACTCAGTTAGGTAATGAAGCCATTACATCACTCAGTTAGGTAATGAAGCCATTACATCACTCAGTTAGGCAATGAAGCCATTACATAACTGAGTGGTGTAATGAGCTTCATTGTCTAACGGAAATAGCGTCAAATGAGTGACGTAATGAGTTACTTATCCAACTTCAGACCGTGACTAAGAGGCTCTTTAGTCACAGGTTATGAAGGCGATTAAAAGATCACTTAGAGACTTTAATGTTAGTATGTTAAATGCCATTTTAGTTGCAGGAGAAGAAAAAATAATTTATCTTACATTAGCGCCTATTACCATACATTATACAACTGTGTTCAGTGACTAAAATGAAGTTTTATTCACAAGTGAGTTTTCATTATTTATACTACTGCATTGTTAGTAGCACTGTCAAGCTATGTCAAATTCTTAATTTTCAGGTTAAGTTTTGCGTTAGTCTGTCAAATAACAAAAAAACCTAACCTACAAACCTCGAATTTGACATAGACTGACAATACACTTCAGTACTGCCAATACACTTCAGTACTGTCAAACGTATATCACAAATCATAGGCTACTAATTATAAATTTATTATTTATTTCGCGACATATTCTGACTGCGCAAACTATTTAGGCACAAGAATTGCCACTGTAAGATAAAACGTCGTATATCATATGCGAGCGAAATGCCATTATAAGCTCATGAGAAATTGTATTGCTCGTGCTGGGGCACTCGCGATTCAAAATTCCCACTCTCAAATAATGATGCATTTCTCTCACTTATAATATAATCTACTATTATCTAATGGTTTGACACTGAATGGGTCGTCATTAATTTTTATATTTTATTAATTTATTTTTAAGTAGGTACATGGAAATACATCAGCCGATACTGTTTTTCTGCTAACTGGTTCATTAACTACTTAGATACAAAAATTGCATAAATGCAGTGCAGAAGAGCTTTTAGGCAACAATTATTTTTTGGAGAATTTCTACTACACACTGTTACTACTGTTGTGTATTAAACAAAATTTACTTTTCTAACTGGCTGTATTTTTGTATTGCCGAATTACTTAATCAAAGTCGTGGGTAGTAAACCTACAAATTATACCAAGCAAGTGTATGGTTCTATATTTCAGAACACCAAACACTCTTGACACTAATTTTTATAACCGTTAATGTAAAGAATTCCCTTTAGTATCTTTGTGCTTCTAACTACACTTTTGGTGAAAATGAATAGGCTACAACAGTGATTCTTGATATTGCACACATTAGTTTTTATGATAATTTTTACAATATTGAAACATTGAAACATTGCTAGAATTTTTTCTTTAAAATATGTAACCATACTATTACAAAATTTTAGGTAAAAATATTCACACATTTCCGTGAGCTTTTTATTTGAAGTGTCTAAAATACTGTTTACAAAACTTTCAATTGATGTTAATAGTATGATTTACCAACATTGCCATATATGCTTTCCTTCACTCATCTAGTAAAAAGTAGAGCATATGAAAGAAGGGTTGCCAGAAACAAATTCTCAACATGAAGTAGCTCATTAAGAAAAGCAAAAAGTTTCAAATCAGACGATACTCTGCTTTGCGGATTGCAAAAAGGCTTTTGATTTTGTCAGTTGGAACCACTTACGGAAAATTCTTACCGATATAAAAGTCTCCAATCATTTGGAATACGTATTACGCAAACACAGCTTGTAAGGATAGACACATCGCAATCATCATCATTCTAGCCACATAGAGAGGTTCACCAATGGTGTATTGTGTCGCTAGATTTCTTCAATATTTATGAAAACCAAATAATGAGGACAGCGCTGAAATTGGAATGGCGAACTTTCCGTAGCAGATAGAAAGATCTCTAATGTGCGGTATGTAGATAATGGTGAGTGCGGGCTACCACCCATCCGACTAAAATTAGCGCCGACATGAACTACCACCGATATGGTTTGACACTGACTGGAAATACCTTCAACCGCATCCGACAGCATGTAACATATCTTACGTGAATGACCACTAATTTGTAGTTTTTCCGAAATTAATACTTTTGTAGCAATTTATGCAGTAATTGATGTTACTAGCATTTGGAATGCATCCTATTTCATCACAAAATTGTTTACCTATACTGTAATAAAATGTTAGAGTTATGTTTTAACTCGCCCATAGATTTGAATTTTGTCAAAATGATAACTTATGCTATCCTGTATGTCTAGCGTATGGCATATTTTGGCTAGGGCACCAGGGTCTGTGATGTAAGAAGATGTTAATCCCCATAGCACAGCAAGGGCCGCATTTACAGGTAAAATCTTACACCGAAAAGTGGAACTAACACCTATCGCTTAGGCAACTTGTTATGTTTCAGTGCAAGCAGATCGGTAGTTTTCCATTCGGTAGTGTTTCAGTTCAGTCGAAAATTCTAAAAAATAGGAGTATATACAAAGAAGTTACATGTATGGTAAAATTGTGCGCAAATACTAATCCTATAAGTATTAAAAGGGGTATACGACAAGAAGACACCATCTCTCTTAAATTGTTTACGCTGGCGATGGAAGGCATATTTAAGAAATTCAAATTATGACCTGTCGTTCGACGCAGCAAAATTGAATAATCTGATATAAGCTGATGACGCATAAAGTGCAGCAGAATTACAAGCAATGCTACAAGAACTAATCGAAAAATCTAAAGACATTGGACTTACAATAAACGTGAGGAAAACAAAAATTCTACGAAAAGCCTCAAGACAACAGGACAACGAAATAACACTCGACGGCAAAATTATAGAAGTAGTAAATAAATATTACTATACCCCTTTACTTTGACTTTACTGATGCTATCTAGTTTATTTAAGTTAACCAGCTTGGGTACAACAAAGACTATTTAAGCGTAAATGTGATTATTTTTAGATTGAAATAAATTTCTGTTTAAATAAATTTATGTGAAATATATCCCTTTGATATAAAATTATCGATTATTGTTTTTACTAAATATTTCTAGCTTCAACAGAACAATTACTCTAATCTCAGGTTAGGTTCATGCATTATAAAAATTATTATTACACTTGAAAAGTCATTTTGTACAATGAAAATTTACTTCAAAAATTATACGACAGTTCTACAAATGTCAACGTCAAAAAACTATAAAAGTGGAAAGTCAGTAAAAAGCATATTTGTTGCAATTCTTATCATTTGATAAATATGAAAAATGTAAGTAGTTCCTTGTTCAAACTATTTTTGAACATGAATTTTAGTGAATAATGTGAAATAAAGTAAATACAGAAGTGCACGCAATTAGCCTACAAAAACTGCATAACTTGCGCCAGATAAGATATGGGTCAAGTTTCTGTGTCGCGATAACAACTAAAAGTAAACGACACACGCAACAAGCTCCAGTTCCTTATGTTTCAAAACAGACGTTGCAGGTTTTAATTTTGTATTATATCGTATATAAAAGGCACAACGCAGCAATTCTGCAACTAGTGGGTCAAAATAACAAACTTAGCGTTTAATATTACGTTAGGTTACACACATATGATTGTAATTATTAATAGTAGGGCGTAAATATGGCATACATTTACTGTATAAAAGCTCTGTGATATGTATTAGAATTTAATATACATTTAACCACTAATGTGTATTCATTGATGGGGATGAATATAGGCTACAAATATTCGTAAAGAGTTGGCAAAGCCTGGCCTTCTCACCCTATCTCTTAACAACGAAATAAACTCCAACTCCTGTCAAATAAAACTAAACTGGTTTTAGAAACAAACATAAAAGGTGCTAAGTTCCAATTAATTTTGGGCCACATCTTTTACATTGGTCCTTCGAGCCAACAACTCCCCGATCACAAAGAAGCCGGAATTTGGAGAAGACTTTGGTCCTACAAGCCAACTACTTCCCGGACAAGAGGAAACTGGATTTTTTGGGTAAACATCCTCAAGCCAACCAATTGAAAGCTGAAAAGAAGTTAGTGCATCAATCAAGAGTCCTGGACACGCGGAACAGATTCGAAGCTCTGGGCAAGTAACACTGGACCGGATCTGCCATATCCGTAGGAAAATTTGGAGGACTCGCAACAAGATTGGTATGTACTCTTCTGTGTAAAGATTAGGGAGAAGTTCAAATTAAGCCGTCGCTAAGGAGAAAACGTCCTACGACTCAATCAAAGGAATTCCGCCAAAGGAAAAGGCGAGAATTAGTGATAGCAGTATAAGTCCTGCTAGTAACTTCCAAGGGCTTCCGCCGTGCAGCGAGAAAAATCTTCAACGGCAATCGATCCGCTAAGAACTTGGAAAATACGTAAAGTGCTAAGATACTACTTATTAAGCCAGTTTTAGTACCAAAGCCATTAAAAAGGCCGCATCGACATGGAGTCAATTATAAAGGAGCAGAAGCAGCTGGCGGACAAAATGTGCCAACTGTTCACAAATATGAAGAAGGATTCCGGAAGCAGAAAGAATCAGATGTACCTAGCCAAGAAAGAGGATGAATTAGAAGAATTGTGGAAGGCATTCGAGAGCGGTAACATGGAACTACGGAAGCGACTTCCAGCGGATCATAAAAACATAAAAAAGGATTTCTACAGCCAGGTGAAAGAAAGATTTCAAATAACTACAGATTACATACACGATGGAAGAATTTTGTAGTAAATTGGGTTGCTATAATTCACGAGGCCGTCGGCAAGCAGTGCTGGAATCACGTCAGGTCAGAAGATAACCCGGCAGATCTGGTCACAAGAGGAGTACAACCATCCAGATTAGGTGACCAAGAGTTATGGTTTCACGGCCCTGAATGGTTATCAAAGGAAGGTACCCAAGAACGAATAAAGGCCCAAACAACAGTAGAGAGTACTACTGAAGAAGAAAGAAAAAAACCTCGGCAGGTAGCAGTTCATGCGGCAGTCAGTGAGGCAGCAGATGACATGGAAAGATTCTCATCATTCAACAAAATGATAAGAGTAATCGCTTACTGTAAGCGGTTTATGAAGAAATGTAGGAAGGAAGTAGTAGCGGTCCAACAATTAACCACCAACGAGCTACGTGATAGCCTAAAGTGCATAATCAAATCAGGACAAAGGCATGACTTCCCAAGAGAACATCACCTACTACAGCAAGGCAAAATTGTAGACAGCAAAAGTTCCTTGTTCAACGTGTACCCATTCCTAGATGGAGATGGAATTCTTCGAGTGGGAGGAAGGATACAGCACTCGCTGTTACCTTACGATGAGAAGCACCCCATAATCGTAGCCAGCAACAGTCATATAGCCAAGCTGATCATCAGAAACGCGCATCACCAAACGTTACATGGAGGTAATCAAGCTACGTTAGTCTTCATAAGAAGAAAGTACTGGATAGTACGAGCCAAGCAGGCGATTGCCAAAATCATCAACAGATGCATGACATGCGCAAGGGTTAAGGCAGCACCTATGCATCAGCTAATGGGACAACTACCCCCTGCACGAGTGACACCGTCCATTCCATTTACACACACTGGACTACGCTGGACCAATCCAAATTAGAGTATCCAAAGGAAGAGGCAACAAGTCCTACAAAGGATACATCGCCATTTTTATTTGTTTGGCCACAAAGGCCATACACATTGAAGCAGTGAGTGACATGACTACTAATGCCTTCATAGCAGCATTCAGAAGGTTAACTGCAAGGAGAGGAAAATGCGCCCACATTTACAGTGACAACGGTACCAACTTTGTGGGAGCTAGTAAACTATTGGACATCCAAATACAGGACAAATTAAGCACCGAAGCAGTCCAGTGGCATTTCATCCCCCCGGCAAGCCCCCACATGGGTGGAATCTGGGAGGCAGGGGTGAAGTCAATCAAGTACCATATCAAAAGGGTCATCGGAGACAATACACTCACCTTCGAAGAGATGACAACCCTGTTGTATCAAATTGAGGCTTGTCTGAACTCAAGACCACTAACACCAATGAATAACGATCCAAACGACATGTCAGCAATCACCCCAGGACACTTTCTGATCGGACAAGCACTCATCACACCAGACGACATCATAGTCACTGACAATCATTTAAGCAGATGGAAACTGCTACAGAAAATGAAAAAAGATTTCTGGAAAGCATGGTCAACAGAATACCTATCCAGGTTACAGCAACGTGGAAAATGGAAAACTCCGAGACAGAACATAGAAATAGGGGATTTGGCACTCCTCAAGGAAGACAACATATCGGCAAACAAGTGGCCGTTAGCACGAATAATTAATACACATCCAGGAAAGGATGGATTAATAGGAGTAGTGACCAATCCAGGGCAAAGATAGAAGTCAAATCAAACGACCCATAACAAAGGTTTGTCAGCTACTTATAAACAACGAGGGCAATCCAGTGCACACAAGGATCAGCAGTTCCAGACCTACCACAAGGTCAGCACGGAGTCCAGATATGAAAACATACGCAGCAGTATTTATATGCATGCTCATGATGTGTCACGTAATTACCGGCAGTACAGCGAACTATCCGCTGCAAGGCTTACAACCCGGTATATACGTGGAACACGTGGGTAATTCGAAGTTCGATAGAGGGATAATTCGAATAGGGATGGAATATTCGATATCTGCCTTCATCACGGACGAGCATGGGATTAACGCCACCACTGAACAATTTAAACAATTATGCGACAACAGCAACGAGATGACGGAAGACCAATTTTGCGAAGAACTTATGCACCACATAATGGAACAACAAATCAATATCCTGTGGGACATGAGGAGCATCCGGACAATAGCTTCACACCGAACATGAAGAAGACTACTAGGGAAGTTCCTGACATCAGTGTTTGGAGTAAACGAAGAAGTGTATAAGGACATCGCTGATCTAGACAAGAATCAGCAGGTACTAATCAACGCTTCCGGTCACCAAGCGAAGTTGATGTTAACAGCAATAACTACAGTGAACAATACAGAAAGCAGGATCACAACAAAGCTAGAAAACTTCCGGGTAAAATTCAACCAAGGAATTCGCCTTATTAACGAAATGAAGGCCTGGTACAGATCCATTGACGCCAATAAATTAAATGTTCACGTGTTGTCAGCATATCAAGTTGCCAGCAACTATTTGCAGGAAGTGGCAGAAAAATACAAGAAGTTACTTCTTGACGCAGTGTTCAAGCGGAGCCATTTATTTGAGTTCGTATCACCAGCTGAAATAGCAACAATAATAAGTCAGTTGTCCTTGAAGCTACCACCAAACTTACGAATATTGCCATCGCCAGTGTACAAGATGGAGGTGGGACAAACCAAGGAAGCCATTAAGATATTTGGATACTTCCATATCACCGAAGTAACCGAATACGAAGTCATCAAGGTCACCGCCATCCCTAGAAAAATAAGAAGCGGAGAGTATGCGAGAATCGCAGTCAACCCGTATTTCTTAGCTGTGGACTACAACCATCAGCAGTACTTCAGCATACCACCTTCCAAGTTCGAGATCAGCATTCCAATAAAGGAACACACTTATTTATGTACAGCTACTGTCATAAATAGTGTCGAGAAAAACCCCAACTGCATCATCGACGAAATGTATCAACGCTTGGACAAGGTGCCATGTAGCATACAACGCTACAATGTCACCACAATAAGATGGAAGGAGCTGTACAAGGCAAACACATGGATGTTTATAGCCAACAAGGCCACCAGTGCAGCAATCATCTGTAACGACGTACGAGAGGAAGTGATTCTTGAAGATACCGGAGTCATCCAGATCGCTCCAGAGTGCTATATCCACACAGGACAACACATTCTCTAAGCACGATCATTCAGTACGATCCCGGTCGTTGCAACATTTAACAAGATTCTGCAAGTCAACATTACATCACAGGCAAGATCAATAGGAATCGAGTATCCCAGCTTAGCCGAAGAACCGAGCCTGGAAACATCAGGTTACGTAAGCGTGCTGCTAACTCGACAGCAGCAAATAATACATGACCTATCCATTACACACTGGAGGCACCTATCCATTACGACAGGGTCTGTCAGCAGTATAGTAACAATACTGGTCATTGGCCTACTATGCGGCATCAGCTATTGTGTATGGAAACACAACTGCCGGATCAAGGGACAACAGAAGCCCAGCATCGGCCAAGACGACTTCAGTTTGGAACCCTTATACGCCACACCTCACGCCAAGGGAAATGTCCATGAAGCAGCCCCTGCAACAGGCATCTAAACCACACCAACCCCGATTGTTCAGCAAGCGACCCGGCCAGAATGTTCAAACTATTTTTGAACATGAGTTTTAGTGAATAATGTGAAATAAAGTAAATACAGAAGTGCACGCAATTAGCCTACAAAAACTGCATAACTTGAGCCAGATAAGATATGGGTCAAGTGTCTGTGTCGCGATAACAACTAAAAGTAAACGACACACGCAACAAGCGCCAGTTCCTTATGTTTCAAAACAGACGTTGCAGGTTTTAATTGTGTTTTATATCGTATATAAAAGGCACAACGCAGCAATTCTGCAACTAGTGGGTCAAAATAACAAACTTAGCTTTTAATATTACGTTAGGTTACACACATATGATTGTAATTATTAATAGTAGGGCGTAAATATGGCATACATTTACTGTATAAAAGCTCTGTGATATGTATTAGAATTTAATATACATTTAACCACTAATGTGTATTCATTGATGGGGATGAATATAGGCTACAAATATTCGTAAAGAGTTGGCAAAGCCTGGCCTTCTCACCCTATCTCTTAACAACGAAATAAACTCCAACTCCTGTCAAATAAAACTAAACTGGTTTTAGAAACAAACATAAAAGGTGCTAAGTTCCAATTAATTTTGGGCCACATCTTTTACATCCTTTTAATTATCTTATTCACTTTGTTATAATATTTTACTTTTAGCTCTTTCGACAAATACCTGCAGTTGCCGCCTCTCCAATCACTTCAATTAGCTTCTTCACTTAATTAATCGTATTCCGTCTGCTTGGTAGAAGCTCTGGGATACCCATGCAAGTACAGTCTCTTAACTCAATACTGCAAGCTCCCGGTCAGTAGTAAAAACCTTACTTTTAACTGCACATCAACCCAAGTTGTTGAAGTATTATTATTTCTGATTTCCGAAGGCATGCCGATTGCATTTTTATTTTCGGAGCGCACTTTGTTTGCACGAGCAGTCGTGCTTGACAGCGCAATTATTTCTTATGCAACCAGAAAGCATCTTGAACGGTCGTGTTTTGAGACCCAGGCCAAAGCTGATTTTGTAATTCTGCACGTGGCGGAATTTTTCGTCGTAAATGTTGGTTTATGGATTTTTCGGTTTGGCTATGTTATTTATTTTGTCGGGACAACTAGTCGCTCACTTATAAAACCATTTTAATATGGATTGCTTTATCAGGAAACCGCATGAAGCAAGATATCGAATTTATTGGCGCTTCCATTGTAGAAGGTATGCAACATTTTGATAACTTATTGCGTGCTTAGGTTTGCTCTAAATTTTTCGCTAATGCGTTTTGTATTTATCATTAATTAGCGCTCCTCGCAAGGCCGTCAATTTTGAGCTATTCTTAAAGAAATTCGGAATGCACTCCACCTGCAGTTTGCTGAACCTTATCGTTCCACGCGAGCAGGAATCACATTTCCACGATAGCGCCACATCGGCGATCAAAGACGCTACACCTTGCAGAGATTAACTGGGGTAATCTTCAAGCCATTGCTACAATCCAGGCTGGAGGACGCGATCTAGCACTTTTAGTTATTTCAGTATTACAGCAATTTCCGTAATGCAAGCTAGAAGGTACTCGTTTCCTTTTCAAATAGTAAATGTACATATTATTTGATTTCACAAGCAGTGGCAGAGTTTTTGCCAAAAGGAACATCGAGGTAAGCATATTTATGACTAACGTATGTTTAATTGTGTGAACGTTGTGTGACCTGCTAGTCGTAACATGATTAAAATCTACGCTAGATAAGAAATTCATGTGTATTACCGTTTGATCTATATATTTACTATTTGTGTAGCCGATACTACTCGCTATGTGATGTTTGAAGTATTGCTTTACTTAAATGTTATCTTTGCTATCATTTATCACTGTATTGCTGTTAGCGACTTCAACGTTTGGGATTGATATCCTTTATTTTGTACTCTTTAGAGGTAATTTTCCACATTTTGAAATATTTAATTAGCATGCATTGGACTGTGGAAATTAACTATTTTAATATGTTGGTAATGTTCATGTTACACATTGATTATTACACATAACTGTCACATGACTGATATCATCCAATGAGGACCATGCATTTTTCGATAATCGATCAATCCTGAACTGATTACCTGATAAGCGGCCGTGGGCTGCTTATCAAAATATAAGGTCCCTAGGGATGTTATAATTAGAAATAGAAATGCAAGAAACAAGCAATTTGATTTTTTGGCATCATTAGATTAATTTTAAATCATAATTCGTATACCGGTTTTGTGTAATAATCTTCAAAATATACAGGGTGATTTTAAAATGTTTCGCAAAACTTTGAGGTATTATTCTACACACCAAGGCAAGTAAAAAAGTCCATGTAAACATGTGTCCGAAAATCGCACATTTTCGAGTTATGAGCAATTTTTGAATTTGAGAAATAAATTGTAAACTATTAAAAAATATCAAGGTAGCTAAAACACTTGCCGTCAAAATCAAACAAAAAACAGTTAGGCGTCGTATCAAAATGTACACAAATGCAGAATTAGCGGAATTGCCATTTATGAATCAAGAAATCAACATCGATTTTCAATGAATGTGTGAGCAGGTATCATGGAAGATTGCCTGATAGGACCCTACGTTTAGACGAATCGGGTGACAGGTGCAAAAATTACCATGATTTTCTGGAAAATGAACTCCCAGGCCTTTTAGAGGATGTGCCTTTACAATTACGCCAAGGGATGTGATTTATGCATGATGGGGCTCCACCACATTTCCTCATACTTGTGAGGCAGCACCTATCGCAAGTTTTTGGCGAGCAGTGGATGAAGTGGGCTTATTCCATGGCCGCAAGGCTCTCCAGAGCTTAATCCGTTACACTTCTTCCTTTGGGGATATTTAAAAAGCCTCGTGTACACCACTCTCATTAATACAGTAGAGGAGTTAAAGCGGCGTGTTAACGATGCCTATCAAACTGTTAGAGGAATGCCAGGCGCTTTTGAAAGAGTAAGACCTTCATTGAGGCGGTGATTAGACGTCTGTGTGAAGATGGGTGGTGGACATATCGAAGAACTACTTTGAAGAAGGTTTGATTTCCCAAATTCAACTCGGAAACGCGTGATTGTCGGACACATGTTTATATGGACCTTTTTACTTGCCTTGGTGTGTAGAATAACACCTCAAAGTTTGGCGAAACATTTTAAAATCACCCTGTATTCGCGGGCAACACACTTACATATAATTCTGCCCGTGCCAAGAGTCATCGTGCTGGTTGCCATTAGAAAACTGCCCTCGGGGCAGTTTTCATTGCAACCAGCACTCGACCCTTCGCGTATGAAAAATTATCGGTAAGTATGTGTCGGCCTTGTTATATTACTACTAATAATTTGTTGTCTACATTTATTAATGCAAAATAAACCAAATATGTTGATCGTTCTTAATGTAATGTTATTGGTTATTCTTTTGAAGCAACGTTACAGGTGTTAGTAATTCTGGTTCTCCCCAGCAAAATATATAGCAACAGTTAGGTTTTATTGCAACGCATCCCGTGCGATTCTAGTTATTAGGTTTGAAATACTGAATCGTAGTAAATTCTTTGGGGCTTTGTCAAACCTGGCACCTAAAATTAGACCTTATGCATATAGTGGTTTGATTAATTGTAATAAATTGAATTCACCCACTCACCGATTAAAACTGAGTTAGCAATTGAAATTAATGTAGGAACAGATTGGTTATTTGGGCAATTACCTCCGTGCTGTTGTGTACACTTGATGTTTATCCACCACCTCTTTTATTACTGGGTGTTCAAAATTTAATGCCATAGCCTCTTTTCCAAGTCTCAGATGTCCACAACCTCCAACAAGAATCTCGATAAGGTCCACCGCCAGTGACTGAAATGCCTCCTATCCAATTCACAAGATGTTTCCTTCAATAAGAAGCTCGATAATGTCCACTACTGTAACAAACAATAAACTTAATACTGCACCCAATTCCAGACAAGACAATTTTGTAGATTATAGCAGTGTAACTTCTTATAGTTCTCTACTATACACATCCTTCTTTATTAATCCATTATACCATTTATTTTTAAATTAACTTTTTATTCATCTCGTTAATTTGTTATAGTTTATCCCCTTTTATATACCAATTAGATTAATAAAATCATTTTATTTTAAAATTTGAACTTTTACAAAATAGGTTTACATTTTTCGAATCAAAATTTAGTTATTTTTTTATAATTCATTTTCCATAGTAATATATGTCATTGATTTTTTTAAAATTTAACACTCCTGGATAATATACTAGTACATTTATTTATCCCTGACATACTGAATGACTTCTTCAAATAATTATTCGACATTAACTTTCCACTTTAATTCAAGCAATATTTAAATCATATGTTAGAGCCTTTCTGCTTCTTAATCTGAATTATTCAACTAGATTTGAATTCTAATTCGCTAATTTACTAAATAAACCTATGAATAATTATGACGTTCTTTCTTATACTGAAATTCATATTTGTATTTTTAATACTTAGGTATTTTTATCATTCTATAAATAAAGTAATACCTAGGGATTAACTTTTATAAGTAACTTAGCAGCCTTCAGATGCTACCATAACAATATACACAGTGGGCCACAAAAAGCGGTACAGATTTTGTAGTCTCGTATAACGTAAGTCATTAATATTTTTAAATGATTATCATACTACCGAAAAGCTCATAAAGCACATTTACTTCAAAGAAATGGTACTTATTGAAAGCTGTGCATATTTAAATAAAGGCGTGCAAAGAATGCTGTTTTTGGAATCCTTTATCTAATAGACGTGTCTGTCTGGGACGCAGTTTTGTCTGTCCGGGACGCTGTTTCAGCAGCCAAACCGTAAGAGATAGAGAAAAAAGTTATGAAAGTTATATGTTTGGAATGGTCATGTCAGGTCAGGAACAGAATTTCAGTCACGTGACACTTCCGGTTTTCGAGAAATCACAAAAAGGCCGTTTTTCAAATAGAACGCGTATTAAATAAAAAACTGTTTCAGTAGCCAAACGGAGCTTCGAACCTCTGCGCCTTCAAACCTCGATCGGTTAGGCAACCACTTTGACACCTTCCAGGTCTGGGTACAGTTTTTATTTAATACGCGTTCTATTTAAAAAACGGTCTTTTTTGTTTTTTTAAATGAGACATTTGTCTCACAGGACTGCTAGTAATTATTTATTGACTTTAGGAAATACAAAGAAACAAAAACTATCTAAATAATTATTAAACATGCTATTGAAAACTATAGTTTAATATGCCCACCACTTTCATCAACAATATTTTGCAATTGTTTTTGCCAATACCCAATCGCAGAGCCTATCTGCCTCTGAGGCAGCTGATTCCATCACTCAATTATGCATACCACTTTCTTCACAGTCTCTCTTAATCAATAACGAAAACTAAAATGACAGATACAAAGTGATGCAGAAATCACATTGAAAGCCTAATACATTTTCTTCGCCTGCTTCACAATTTTTACAGAACCTTATGGCTCTACTAACCTTATTTAATTAAAAGTCTGCTAAAATTTCTTTAGATACAATTTTGGTATGACAATACAAAGAGTATGTTCCCAGGAATGCCAAGCACTCATATTCTTCACTTTAAAGCAGTTTTGCCGAGAAAAAAACTGGCAGCATGTTTATATAAACTAATCTTCCAGTAGAAGTACTGGAAATGTATGTACCTGATGGTTCCAAGATTCATGAACAAAATATAACAAGATATATTACTATAACGTAATATAAAAAAAAGAATTTTTATTATATTGAACCATTTATTATTAAATAAAAACATAGGTTTTACTTAGTTGTCTAAATTATATATACATGTCAGTTTCTGTAAAATCGAACAGATCCGAAACATCGGAAAAATTGCTAATGTTTGCCAAATCAACTGCACTATTGCCATTTTTATCTGTAATTTCAGTATTAGCGGCGTGGGAGAGCAATAGTTCCACAACGACACTATTTCCGATTTGTGCTGCCAAATGTAGTGGAGTTCGACCATCACTGTTTATTTCATTTATATTT
The DNA here is from genome assembly GCA_940337035.1 of Agriotes lineatus. NCBI lineage: Eukaryota > Metazoa > Arthropoda > Insecta > Coleoptera > Elateridae > Agriotes > Agriotes lineatus. The sequence continues at coordinate 116,959,768 of OW679200.1, read as the reverse complement.
ATTTTATTACTTTCAGGTAGTAATATGCGTATTGTCTGTAAGTGATTTTTAAGCACTGCTAAATGAAGAGGTGTGTTTCCGTCAACATCCTTGTCATTTGGGTTCATATTTCTGTACAGGAGTAGTTCTACTATATCGCTACTGTTGCACATAGCGGCTAAATGAAGTGCAGTTCTGTTACTTTCATCTCTTTGGTTGTAATTAATATTGTTTTCAAGAAGAAAACTCGCCACTGCTTTGCTGTTCTTTAAAGCCGAAACATGCAGAGCTGTTCTTTTCAAATCATTTTGAGCATCTATATTAGCATTATGATCAATCAGTTCAGACGCAGTCGATTGATGGTTATGCAGCGCAGCCAGATGAAGTGGTGTATTGCCTTTACCATCTCTAATGTTAATATCTGTCTTTGGTATTAATAGAGCTACAATGTTCTTGTGTCCATACGCTGCTGCTAAATGGAGAGCAACTTTATTTTCGCCATTTTTGGCATTTTGATCAGCATCCAATGATAGAAGCAATTCTACAGCTCTGAAGTGTCCATATTCAGCAGCTACATGTAGAGCAGTGTAGTAATTATTATCACACTCGTCCATAATTTTGCTATTATGTTTAAGTAAAGATTGCATGACATCGATATGTTCTTTCTTTGTAGCTAAATGCAAAGCTGTTTCACCATTATTATTTTTTTTTACATTCTTTTCTCTCTCAAGTAATGTAAAAATAATATTTTGGTGGCCTTGTAGAGCAGTCAAATGCAATGCCGTGTTACCATTCTTGTCTTGGGCATTGATGTTTGATCCATTGAGAAGCAAATTCAAAATATCAGCATTTCCATTATGGGCTGCCGCGTGAAATGGTGTTCTTTCTTGTTGATCTCTAGCGTTTATGTCTGGTCCATAAGAAAGAAGCAGGGCAACCATAGCAGAATGTTCATTTTCAACAGCCAAATGAAGCGCAGTGTGCTTCAAAGCATCTGCTTGATTTAAAATAGTATTATCTTGCTTTCCCTGCTGCGGAGTTGCTTTACTAGGGGCTGTATGAAATAAAAATAGTTCCATTACATTGTTGTGGCCCATGGCAGATGTCCAATGCACTGCACTTCTTCTGAGAGTTTTATCCAATGGTGTATTAACATAAAAATCTATCTGTTTAGGGTTGCATGTTTGCAAAATCCGTTTGATGATGAATTGATAACCATACCGGCTGCAGTAGTACATGTAATTTTTAACATTATTTATATTAATGGCAATAGCGGAAGAAAACTTAATGACTGATAACATAGCATTTAAATTACTTAACGAACTGCTAGTGACTGCATAATTTAAAGGTGTTAATTCTAAAACTTCATCTTGAATGAATTCCTTTATATCCATACAAATTTCGGCTAGAAATGTGCTCATGGGCGAGCTGTTGGTTTCACATTTATGAATATTAGAATCTATCATTTCTCCTGATTTTGGCATTGGATGTCGGATTCCCCATGAAGCTGCCAAATGGATGGGCGATCTTCCACCAGCATCGTGACTGTTTAACAACTCTGGTCTATTTTTACTTAAAGCTCGTGCTTCGTCTATCTGTTGACATATAATGGCAAGGTGCAAAGGAGAATTTTCTGCCAGTAATTGATCAAAGATATTGCGAGTAATAGTATATTGAGATTGGAATGTTTTTCCAATTAGCTTTTGCATATTTGACTTTTTCCAATTTATAGACAACCACTTGGCTGCAAAATATTCTGCGAAAGATCTGTGGGAAAAGTCTAAACTGAGACCATTTTTTATAACTATGCCACTTTTGCTTAGAATATCTACAGCTTCACTTTCCTTATTTTTAAATTTTGTTAGTTCTGAATTCAGGTTTAGCTTCTCTAAATCATCGACAGAAAATAAAGTTTGAAGAGAAAACAACTGATGATATTCATCGAATAAAGTTGTATTGCAGTAAGGTCCATATTTTTCTTGGGCAAGGATTTTCTTTTTCAAGGTAAATTTTTCATATAAGTCGAGTAAATTAAAGTTTGTGTTGAACGCCTTAGTCCTTAAATAATTTCTACAATCGTCTTCGAAACATTCTACCAGGAGTCTTATATGCAAAGGTACTGCTGTGAATTCCTGCTCCCAGTCATGTAAATTTTGTTGTGCTAACTGAAGCAATTGCTTGGCAAATTCCAGTATGGACTCTTCAATTTCTACTTCGTTTTCCGTACCATGTAAAAAGTACTGAGTAAGGAAATTTAGTTGATCGGCAGAACTAAAAGAGTTCAGATTAAGTGCGAAAGTATCGAATTCATTTTCTAAGTATGATTGCAAGTTGGGGCGAGTTGTTAACCAGACTTTGTATCCGCTTTTCAAAAAGGATTTAATCATGTCCGTTACATTTTCTCTGAAGTACTGCGGCACCTCATCGAAACCATCCAAAAGTATCAAAACTGAATTCAAGTTTACTAATGCTGTGAAAACCTCGGTAGCAATGGAGCCATGATTTTGTCCATTAGCTGATGAAAACAAATTAAAATAACGTAGATGTTTGACAGGATCGGCGGTAGCTGTTTTAAATTTTTCGCTCCCATAGTAATCGAGATGTTGATTTAAACTGACTAAGAGTACCCATACATCTGTCGGTGCCGCCTGAGCGATAAAATTCATCATTACCGATTTTCCCATTCCTGGAATGGCACTGATGATGTTAATTTGATTATGGAAATGTTCAAGGGTATCCTGTGCATTTACAGGAGACATAATACTACTGGTGCTAGTTAGAGTGCGTTTCAGTGAATATATAGTTTTTAGGCTACCCCTAGTAGCTACCCATTCCAGGTTATGCAGGTCATGCAATATTAACAGATGTACATTCCTGGCAGATGTATTCCTCTCGAACACAGCGGAAAAACACGGTGTAATTATTATTTTATAGTTGTTGGGAATTTGATTCATATGTTTTACGTCTTCATAGTCTACTATGCAGCATTTATCTGAGCAGATGTGAAGTTCGTTTAAAGTTTCAAATAAAAAATTTTTGGTGTAAGACTGGACTATAAACATGTCGTTAGCGTAATCTAAAGCTTCAAATAGCAGATGGAAATCGATCAGTATCCTAGGTATAGTTCTCTTAACATGGTAAGTGGGCAATTTGTTAATGGTACTACCAATTTTGAAAGTACTGGTCAATATTTGCATAACATCACCTGCACCGATTACTTTAAGTAAGTTTTTTTGTTTTTCAAGTAAATCTTTTAATTTTATAGGCCTTCCTTGTAGTTCCACCGTCCTGTCAAGCACCAAGTTATACACACCTTCATCGAGGTCGATTATATTGCTGAAAGTTTCAGGAATACCAGATGTTGCTAAAATGTGACTTTTTGAGGTATTCAGAATGATAGATTTTAATGTGTATTCTGATAAACTAAGTATATGCAATACATTTTCGTAATCCTTCCTTGACGTTACTTCTAAAACCACTGGAATCCTTTTGACTTTCCATAATACTCGGTAAATATGATACAAGGTAATATCGCGGTCAGTACGCAAGGTCCTGTACATTTCTTGTTTCGTTTCTGTATCAATGTTTCGAAGAAAGGGAGTGACTTTTTCTGGTGTAAATTCTTGCTCCCAGTCATCGGTAGGGTGATGCTTCTGATATGGCTTAAAATCCCTTAATAACCAATCGAAATAATTGCGAAGCAAATCTGTTATGTAACTCTCATTCTCGTAGTTAATTTCTGTGATGTTTTTATTGTTAATTAAAGAGTCCAATTCTTCAAAGTTATAACTGCTAGTATTCGACTTGTTCGTATAAAATTGACTCATATATCGTTCTAGAAGAAATTCACTTATAATCGTAGTAAAATGCGACTTGGTCAGAAAATAATGGCGCCCCAATTCCCCCCTTGACCATTCTGTAATAACACCTGCAATTTTTTTAACGATGTCATGCAGATTGTAACGAGGTATTTTAATGGGATGCAGCAACTTCACCAATTCGTCGATTATAAGAGCACAAATGTTTTTGTTGTGGATTTGATTTGAAAGCAGAATTAAGTGATTCAAATATTGTTCGTTACAGCTGGAATTGTTATTTTGGCTTGAATTCATTTGGGTTACATACTCGTACTTAAATTTGTAAACCTCCCCGGTAGTATTCAAGAATTTGTGATCGCTTTTTTCTAAAACAGCCAAACATTCTTCTTTAACACCCTTATTTGTAAACAGGATGCACCATAGATTTGTCCCTTCTTGTATACTGCTACAAAATGAATTTACCACGGGATCAGGACTAGAAGTAATATTTGTTATCTTTTTGTAGTCGTCACAGCAAGTTTGCAAGTTGAAACTCGTTGTACCAGTGTATGGTGAAAAGAAATATCGAATGGGCATGTCCTTTGGCTTGGTTATATGAATGCACTTTAGAAGATACACTTCCTTTGCGGTTGACTCCTTATCTTCTTTTAAGATCACAATGTCGTTAAATCTATCAAAATGTCTTAAATCCGTAGCTATCCATATGTCCTGTGTTTTTGAATTAACTCCTCGTATGCCATATAAAGTTACAAGATATGCCACGTACGTGTTACCGCCATGTGAACCTCTTCCAGCTACTACTGAATACATCTGCAAAACACGTCATGTTATAGTAAAGATATAACGGGGTGTTAATATTTTTAGCACCAAACAAATGTTTCATTCTTTCTTTTATACCTTGTAATTTATGAAGATACATCAAAATATCTGATGATGTTGTGCTTTTAAGAATGTTTGAATAAATAGCTTATAACAAACTGTTTCTGTGAAAGCCTAAAAATGACATGGTGAATATATATTTTTTAAATTTACGACTGAAATATTAAACTAAAATGTATTTAGATAATATTTCGGTAACTTAATTACTGCCATTTTTTAAATTAGATAAATGTATTTCTGTACAAACCTCAGATTTATATTTTAATGCAAATGTTATATGATAAGCCCAACTAAATACAGCACAAATCCTTGAGACTCTGTATGAATTAAAAAACACAAATAACAGTACACGGCTGCTCTTGCACTATTAAGAATTTTTTCATAACACCTACTTATTATTTGTCAATAACAGAACTGTCAACTTGACTGAAAAGTTACCCATAACAGCCATGGTTGTTATACATTTAACAGCCTAAGTCGCTAAGAAATAACAAAATAGTAACAATTTAACATTGACAATACTGAAATGGTAGATGACACTGTAAGTCTATGTCATATTCGAGGTTAGCAGGTTAGGTTTTGCGCCAGTCGGTGTCAAAACTGACGCAAAACCTAACCTACTAACATCGAATTTGACATAGACTTACAGTGTCACCAACAATTTCAGTATTGCCAAACGTAATTTTTTTCCACAGGTGACTCTGATAAGACGAGTTTTCTAACACTCATACCTAATACTATTTAACTTTTTCATTTAAATTGCTCTAAAATTTAAATTTGTATAGGTGTTATGAAAAATATTCAACGACATACGACCGTTATCGCATCTAACTAACTCCGATAAATTTAATAGTCTCGGCCTCGGCCGCAGGGTCTTTATGTATTAACTTAACGTGGCCTCGTCAAAGCATGTCAGGTAAAATATTACTTAAAATTCAACAAACTCATATACTGTTGAAAGCCAAAGAAAAATTTGCACCCTATCCTAACGGTTGCACGCAACTTGGATTCACACACCTACAATGCAGTTCAGATGTAGCAGCAAAATGGCCGCTTGTGGTGATCGCTCGATGTCCAGGAAAAGTTTTGCTGCAAGATTCTGCCAAAACCTCTTGTTAACTGTCTTGGGACAGGACAAATCTTTGATTTGCAGTCACTTGGGTCGCTTCTCAAAATTTATCAGCCTCAGGTAAGTTTTTGGAGTTGCGGTTTACTAATATTTTCCTTATATTTTTTAGCTTAGCGTCGAAATTTCTTGCAGTCAAAAGTTTACTTAGAACCCTAATATCGTCAATTTATTGTTATTATCAGCTGCTATTGAATCAAACAACCAGTACTTTTAATGAACAGATATCCCTTTTCATTTGTCATTTTTAGGTATTTTAGCTAAACCAATATTTTTCAAACTGGCAATTGTATTACAAATTCTTTTATTTACTGGAGCACAAAATACTATAGACACATATTCGGACTGTCACCGCTATCCGATCTCCATACTTTCATTGTATTCGATTCAGGCATTCTTTTTGTAAATTTCGTTTGCTTAAGGCTTTGCGAATTCGTTTACCCCATGATCATCTGGGACTTCCCCTTTTCCATCTCTCTTTTGGCTTCCATTCCATGGTAATCCCAGGCAGTTTTCCATGTGACAATTTCCTTACATGGTTGTACCATATTAATTGCCTTCTTTGTATATCGTCTATTATTGTTCCTTCCACCCTCATAATTTCTCTAATTCGCTCGTTTGTTAGCCTTTCTCTTTGTGAAACCCTACATGACCTTCTTAATACGCCCATATCTACTGCTTTAATTCTTCTTTTATCTGTTTCAGTAATCCTCCATGCTTCTGCTCCATATAAAGTAATGCTTTTCATTATTGTATTGTATGCCGGGCTCCATAGCTCGGTAGTAAACATTCTGGCTACTGATCTAAAGGTCGAGAGTTCGATTCCCGGTCCCGGTGAGGTTTTCAAAAATAAAAAAATGCAGATGAAAGCTTCTACAGAATGCCATCATTCGGAAATGATGTAAAGCCGTGGGTCCCATGTTACTACGATGTGTAGCATGTAAAAGATCCCTTGCTAGGGTTGGAACTCCTTAGTCTCGGCAAAATTCTAAGTAGGACTTTGACCATGTGACCAAAAGCAGTCGGTGTCTAAGGTACTTGGTACTCTGCATACCTAGACCTTGTCCATTAACAAACAAACAAACAAATTATTGTATTGTATGCCGGGCTCCATAGTTCAGTGGTAAACATTCTGGCTACTGATCTAAGGGTCGAGAGTTCGATCCCCGATCCTGGTGAGGTTTTTAAAAAATAAAGAATGCGGATGAAAACCTCTACAGAATGCCATCACTCGGAAGTGATGTAAAGCCGTGGGTCTCATGTTACTGCAATGTGTAGCATGTAAAAGATCCCTTGCTAGGGTTGGAACTCCTTAGTCTCTGCAAAATTCTAAGTAGGACTAAGGTACCTGATGCTCTGCATGCCTAGACCTTATCGATAAGTTTGGCAAAATGGGCCTATGAAGGCCTATTTGCCTGACATCAATCTCAACTAATACTACTACTACTATTGTAATGTATATATGCTTTTTTATTTTCTTAGGAATGTCTTTGTGCCACCATATTTCATTCAGTTTTTTATGGCTTTTCTTACATTCCCTATACGTTCTTTTATTTCTCCTGTATCTGTACCTTCCTTATCTATTTGCATTCCCAAGTATTTATATTGATCGCAAACCATAATATTTTCTGCTTTTTATAATTCTAAATTCGTTGCTGTGCCTCCAATACATAAGTATTTTCTTTTAGAAGTATTCATCGAGAGACCCCATTGCTGATATTCCTCTATAATTTTCCTCGTCATATACTCGAAGTCCTCTTTATCTTGGCAAATGAGGACCTGGTCATCAGCAAATGGTAAAGTATATATTGTGCTGTTATCTACTTTACTGCATTTCCTTTTCCATAGACTTAATGCGTGTTCAATAGATATCTTGAATAAATAGCATGTATTAGCAAAAGCAAAATGCAACTGTCTTTATATTTAATAACAAAAGTTAGGCTTTGATAGCTATTTGTTTAAACATTTACATCTTATTGGTCGAATAGAAAACGGCCTGACTATTTTTGATCAATGAAACATAAAATCGAAATTGAAAATGAATTCAAAACTAATAATGACCAATAGCTTAATTAAATTCCACCTACTTAACAAAAGATTATGCATCACTTCGATAGAGATATAACAAACGTTTGACGCCTCAGTCAGCATAAGTCCGAAAATGTTGCAATTCATTCCCTTATACTTAACACACATTTATAAATAAACTAAGTAAAACTATTTTAACATTAAATACATCTTATCTCCTATCTTTGCACAATTTTATAGCAATTTAGCATATAAAGAAGAAGACTTACAATAATAGAACCTCTTTGATAGCTGGAAACATGTCTCTTTCACAATTCTTACCATAAAAGCTTTTATAGGCTTACAATAACATTAAAATCGGTTGTACGTCTTAAGTTCCTTATATAAGCATTTTTACTTGCAACAGATCTATAACAGGAATTTAGCAATATTCGATTTTCAGGTACTGCTTTCTGTGCTGAAACGATTATGACATATAAAACGACTTTTGAAAGCAGAACTAACGTATGGAACAAGCCATATCAATCAAGGATTACATGTAAAGGAAATTAAGTCCATTCCAATGTGATATGAATGAGAAAACTAAAATCGTAGATTTTTGAAGAACGGCATAGTATGTTAATTTTATATTATAAGCTAAATTATGTGCTACAAACTAACCAAAACTAATACCTGACAACTAAATTACTTTAATTATGTATAATTATTAGTATTACTAAGAAATAAGGTTTGTCTGAACTATTTAAAAAAGTGACATAGATTCACCTGTCGCTTATTGTCCATTAATGTTCCATTGAAATCTTATTCAAGCACATGAGCTGTCAAGGTGTTTACAACCTACCTTCATTTCGGTTACTTTAAGTACAAATTTACTTAGCGAGACCACTCAAAACCGCTTAAAAACCATGTAACAAAGTTCATGGAAAACGAATCCAAGATCGGAGAACTTTTAATTTTTACTCCCCTCGTTTAAAAGACAAAGGTAATCGCGCAAATATCACCTTTTGAGATTTCTCCAGATCTTCACGTTTCAGGGTTACTAGATGACGAAAAACAGGTTTTCTCAATTCCGTCGGTCTGTTGGTTTGTCTGTCTGTCTGCCTGTTGGCGGTATAATTCGAAAACTATTTGTTGGAGGTAGACAATATTTTGCATACACATTAGATATCTATCTGGCATAAAACCTAGAAAATTTCAGACAAATATATACAGGGTGAGCATCTTAAAAAAATAAAATTTCGTTTATTTTTATTTAGCTTAGCAATAAATACAAGTAATAATTTGTTCTTAGAGCAGGCCATATTCTTACGAAAAATAGGCCTTAATAAATTCAGAATAAATGTTGTACAATACAAAAAGGAGCAACAAATTAGTGCGTTACTTAATATACCAGCAGTTGCAACGCAGGAATTCGAAGGATCGGTACTTCGTAGCTCAGGTAGAAATTGCCCGTTCCCTTGCAATATCCCACAAAACGTTGGGACTGCATACGCAGTCTGCCTGCCGTTCGAATTCGAATAGTTTTAATAGCCAGTCTGAATCATACTTCATATATTAATAAACATAAAGAAGTATGAAATGCAGACATGTGTTGTTGTAATATGACTACATACAGACTTTCCTATGGGCCATATGAATAAAAATAAAGTAAATGCTTATAAGCATAAGGCAGAAGGAAAAGCAAATGCTTAGAGCAAAAGGTAGAAGTAAAAGCAATTGCTTCATTCAATATGAATAATGATTACCTTATACTTGCAAGCAAATGCTTCATAAAAACGAGTAAAAGCTCATATCTAAAATATTGGAGATTTGTAGGTACTCATATTTTCACGCTTCTGAATAACAAAATTGTGCGTGTTTAGACCTGCAGTTTACGCAGTTGTAGCAACCTGCTGCGCACATACGGTTATTTAGTGTTCAAAATGTCGTTATCCGAAGATGATGTTACATGTGAAAGTGATAGTAAAGTGCAGGTGCTGAACTTTATAGCAAATCAAGTCAGCAAAAATCCAGAGATCCTTAGTAAATCACAGACGCCCGCATATAAGAAAAAGAAAGAAGATGGGATAAGGAAAATATTAGAATTATATGAAAGTGTTATGGGGCAGTTAACAACTACAGGACAACTAATGAAAAAAATCAATAACATAAAGACACGTTTAAAGAAGATCGATGTAAGAAAACTGGTAATAAGCCTATTAAACTTCTCCCATGGGAAAAAACTTTATACGAGACAATTGAGGGAGACTCAAATCCAACTGTGGCGAAAATAGCCGGTAAGAACAAAAATTAAATATGTTAGGGTGTATGATATGTTTTTCGGACCTTTTCGACTGTCTAGGGTATAAATCACACAACGTTTCGGGAGTTTTGATCTACTCCCGTCTTCAGGTGTCCCTGGTTAATCCTGAGAAGGACTGATATTGTACGTTTTTCTACGTAAATTTGTGCCTAGGCCTAGTGGTTAGAGTGGCAGACTAGTAATCACAGCGATCAGCGGTCCCGGGTTCAAACCCCGGGGGAGGCACAAATTTACGTAGAAAAACGTACAATATCCTTCTTAGGACTAACCAGGAACACCTGAAGACGGGAGTAGATCAAAACTCCCGAAACGTTGTGTGATTTACATCCTAGACAGTGGAAACAGTCCGAAAAACATATCATAATAGACCACTGCCAAAAAATGACATTCAGAGAACAACATGTTAGGGTGTAGATAAAAAATACAATTTCGTATTAAAAAAAAATTGATAGTTGCCCAAATACGAAGTGTCAATATCAATTTTTTTTTCATGGCAGGAGCCAAATCATATGGCACGTCATCTCCAAGTACATCGTTTGGAGACACAGGCACTGCACCCTGTTCCAGTTTGGATCAATGCGAAAAAATAGCGACGGTTGCTACTCCTTTGCCACTGCCTCCACGTCGACAACGAGTAACAACTGCACTACCAGGCGAAACAGAGGAAACGGAAAAACTGTCCAACGTAGAGCTGCAACGGTTAGTTTTGCTAGAACAGCTACAGACTACCCGAGTCCAAAGAGAGTATTATGAAAGGAAATTACAAAGGGATGCCGTTCAAATAGTAGACGAAGGGGAAAAGACATATGCGAACCTGTGATTGTTGGGTTTTGAGCAGGGCCGGATTTAGAATTAAGTGGGCTCCCTTTTCATAATAAAATTTTTCGCACAAAATACAATGTAGTTTTCTTTAAAACCTGACATAGGCTATTTTTTTATTTGAAGTGACAGATTAGTATTATTTCTAAAGGAAAAGTTGTTGGAAATAGTTTGAAATTATATTACTCTACATTGTATTCTCATTTACTTTAAGTTTACAATGAATAAACATTTATTACAAACACATAGATCACTAATTACTGTGCGTTATAATTTCGAATTATATTGGCTTCACGCACTTCCTGACCGCGGACACGTAAGTTGTCATTCTCTTCCTCATCCCGATTAACAAGATCGTCGTCTTCATCTTCATCATTACCTTCAAAATCTGGATCCTGCAACGCCTTAGCAATGTTGTGTAAAATGATACAAGCTACAATTATATCTGGAACATTAGCCAATTTCACGCGACAACAATATTTCAGTATAGGAAAACGCCGTTTCAGCCCTTTCCTTTGACAACAGTTTGTTATAAGACTTCTTTAGGTCTGTGTCGACAGGTTCTCGATAAGGAGTCATAAGCCAAGGTTCAATTCCATATCCCTGATCAGCAATGAGAACGGCGTTCTCTGTACGTCGCATTACTTCTCTCACATCGGAATTTTTCCAGATTTGGCTGTCATGTACCGAACCAGGCCAGCTCACATCCACGCTGGTGAATATGTACTTTCCATTGCACGTAGCTTGTACGTTCAAAGTTGCTTCTCCTTTGCGGTCTATGTATTCGTCCCCGTGTAATTTCGGTTTCTCTATTTTAACATGTGAACAGTCTAGTGCTCCAATAGCAGTCGGAAATCTAAACTGACTTGCCCACAGTTCTTTAGCTTCCATTATGGCATGGTGACTTTTAGGAAACTGAATCCAACGATTAGCCTGTAGAATTATTTTTTTACCACCATTCGCAAAGTGCGAGAAACAGTGGACAGCTCAATGCCTAGCTCTTGGCCAATTCCGCTTTGAAAACCTGGATTTGCATAATATCTTAAACAGACTTGCATTCCGTGCACAACTGATAATGCACCACTCTCGCCTAAAAAGTTCTGAGCTAACCACTCCACATTTTCCGCTTCAAACCGGAACATACTTTTAAAATCACTCGTTCTCGGTGCACGCCGTTGCTTGTAGTACTTTACATTTCGAAGATTTAATATTTCAGCCATTTTTACTTTCAACCACACAACCGTGTAAAAAAAACGTGCGAAACCTCTAATAGTGACAGCTCTGATGCTACTGAATAGCAGCATCACTTTTCCACAAGTAAATACTCGTACTTGTAAGCAAATGGTTGGCTTTATTCATACGTTTGAAGCCAATCCTTTTATATCATGAGCATTTGCTTCATACTTTTAAGCAAAAGCATTTACTTACAATTTTATTCATACTCCTTAAAGCATTTACTTTGAATTTTGCAAGTATAAGCATATGCTCCCTTTTATTCATATGGCCCATATCTGTAAATAGGAATTATGTCAGTTAGAAAGTAGAATTGCTTGCTAGAACCACTATTTTCTCAGTATTATTAGTGAGATTAAATTTGACTATGATCAAGTAATGGTAAGGAAAAGCAAACTAAAGGGCTCCAGAATTACTATCGAAAACGACCTAACTGTAAGGGAAATGGAAATACAAAGAATTATACAGCAAAAAGCCATAGCAGAAAGAAGTAAAAAGGAAGAGGATGATACCAGGAAAAGAAAACAACGGAAATGACCAAGGCAAAGAACAAGGAATATGAGAGAGGACAAAACAGAATAGGGAAGAAACAAAAACAGTGGGCAATGGGCACATGGAATCTACACAGATCAAACTATGAAGAAACAATAATAGAACTGAAGTAGAAGCAAAACGTTACAATTTAGAAGTTCTGGCATTACAAGAACCGATGAAAAAAGACAATTTTGAAATATCGCTGGAGGAGTAAATATTTTTCAATGCAGAAATGAAAAGATGGATATTCGAGACTGGGTTTCTGGTAGCACAGAAGTTAAAAGATAAAATAAGAGGTTTTGACCGGATAAACAGAAGCCTATGTTATATAACAATAGAAGTTGGAAAAAAATATGACAAGTGTTATAAGTGGCCATGCTCCAACAGAAGAGACGGAAAAGAAGACTAAAGCTGAATTCTAAAACACTTACGGTCAAATAAACCATGTGCACGCAAAAATGATAAGAACTTTAATAGGCGACTTTAACGCAAAAATTGGAAAGGAAGAAGTTTTCAGATCCACAATATGGCAACATAGCAAACACAGTGAACCAACCGAAAATGGAACAAAATTAATAGGCTTCGAAGCAGGAAAAGACTATAGAATTATAAGCACTTATTTCAAGAGACAATGAATACATAAAGGCACATAGGTAGCGTATGATAGCAAGACTATCAACCAAGTGGATCATGTGCTGATACAGAGGAAATATATAAAAATGGTGAAAAACGTAAAATCAAGAAGGGCCGACGCGAACTCTATTTTTTAGTGACAGTCATAATGGAAAGCAATCCCTCATGTGGTCTATTTGCCTTGGCCATACGGGCTTCGGCAACTAAATCCGCATTCGTGATGCAAAGTTAAACTTCAGGGCCTTGGTATACAAATAACTATTTATTGACTTGTTTCTAATGTACTTACATGTATTTATGAGATTAATAGACTTTGACCATATGATAACAGCAGTCGGTGTCTAAATTACCTGATACTTCGCATGCCTAGACCTTGATCATAACTAACAAACAAACAACAAATATTTTGCTTTCATATGTTTTAATCTACAGCCGATTATGAAATTTTTATGTTATTTGTCATTTGTCAGCTGTCAATCATATTCAGGCACTTGACAGCAGGTACTTATCGTAGGCTGTTTCTCACTGTTCGTTGTGGGTCTATTCAATAATATTGATTCTGAATGTATGTTGTATGTTGATATTTACATGACCTAAATCGGTAGTCAAAGTGACCGTTTTTTGTTCACTGTATGTAATAGTTATTTACTATACAAGTAGGATAACAGCATCATTAATATACGTGTGTGTAAGTTACAAACGAGTGCGTAGCAAGAGTTATGTAAGCACACAAGTATATTAATGATGCATTATCACACATGTATTGTACAAAATTTTATCTACGACTGCCTAAAATTGAGAAAAGTGCATTAAGAGAAATGTCAGATCTGTCATTTTCAAAAATATTTTAGTAGGCAAATGTCATTATATCATTCATTTCACACTATTTCAGTTACGTAATGAAGTCATTACGCAACTGAGTTGCGTAATGAAACCATTACATAACTGAGTGGTCTAATGAGCTTCATTACGTAACTGAAATAGTGTCAAATGAGTGACTTAATGAGTTACTTATCCCACTGGAGTAGATAAAGGTCTTTTACAATCTAGAATAAAAAAGACTTTTATGTTCAGCAATTTTTGATTAAGAAGAGGATAAGACTAGAAACTGCACTTCATGCCGCTTCTAAATACATCCAAAAGGCAGATCATCTTCATCACTTTCGGAACTCATTTTTGTTTTTTCTTCTTTCTTTTATTAAACACAAGTAATTCTCACAAAATTCGCAACCAAACCTTACAAAATTAGAAATTATAACGTTTGTTTGACGGTTGCTATCATAATTAGTTGGTCAGAGCATACCAGATTTAAAACATCAAGATGATTGTAGACAAAATTTTCTTTGAGTTTCCGCTAATGTGGATCTGTGCAGTTTTCGAAAAAAACGTTGTTTGATACTCGATTGCAAAATTCTTTTGCATTCTCGAATCAAAAAATAACTATTTTGAAAATTTCCAAGGCATACTTGATTTTCAAAACTGAAATTATGTTAGAAATTCCCTTTAACCAAGCAAGGCTGAACCCCAAAAAATGAAAATTTAAATCAAGAACTTTTTACGTTTTACAAGAGTCGTTTCACCTATCTGGAGATACACTGTATATTTGATCAATATGAAATTCCAAACCATTTCCCATACGCAGATAGCAAGAGAAAAATACTAAAATTTGCACATTGTTTATTAATAGTATATACGATGGTAACAAAACTAATACTCAAGAATATCTAGTATTAAAAGGCAAGCCACAGTAGACACTAAAATATACTCTATTACTTACACATTTACTTATTCTTAAGTGCACAAATTAATATAAATATGTCAGTTTCTGTAGAGCTACACAAAGTTGCAATACTAATACAATTGTTCATATTTGCTAAATCTACCACAGTATTGCCGTCTTTGTCTGTCAGTTCGGTGTTTGCTCCATGTGATAAAAGTACCTTTGCGATGTTATAATTACCAACTTCTGCCGCTAAATGTAGTGCAGTTCGATGACGATCATTGGTTTGATTAATGTTTACCTTACTATGTTTCTCTCTCTACCGTCCTTCAGTAGAGCGGTTACCACTTGTAGTTGACCTTTAAGTACTGCCAAATGAAGACACGTATTTCCATCAATGTCTTTGTCGTTTGGGTTCATATTTTTGCGCAAAAGTAATTCTAACATATCGCTACTGTTGTACAAAGCTGCTAAATGGAGTGCAGTTCTGTTACTTTCATCTCTTTGCTCCAAATTAACACCGCTTTCAAGAAGAAAATTTGCAACTGTTTTACTATTCTTTAAAGCTGATTCATGCAAAGCCGTTCGTCTCATATAATTTTGTTCATTAATATTTGCTTGGCAAGAAAGAAGTTCGGAGACAGTCGATTTATGGTTATGCAGGGCAGCCAGATGAAGTGGCGTATTGCCTTCACCATCTCTAATGTTAATATCGGTCTTTGGTATTAATAGAGCTACAACATTCGGGTGTCCATGCGCCGCTGCTAAATGGAGAGCAACTTTATTTTCGCAATTTATTATGTTTTGATCAGCACCCAGTGACAAAAGTAATTTTACAGCTCTGGTATGTCCACATTCAGCAGCGACATGTAGAGCGGTATTACGACTATTGTCATGCTCGTCTATAACTTTGCTATTATGTTTAAGTAAAGACTGCATGACATCAATATGTTCTTTTTTAGTAGCTAAATGCAAAGACGTTTCTCCTTTATTATTTCTTAAAGTGATATTTTCCTCTCTGTTCAATAACATAAAAAGGAGATCTTGGTGGCCCCGTAGAGCAATCAAGTGCAGTGCCGTGTTACCGTTCGTGTCCTGAGCATTGACATTTGATTCATCGAGAAGTAAATTTAAAATGTCAGCGCTTCCATTGTGGGCTGCCACATGTAATGGTGTTTGATATTGTTGATCTGTAGTGTTTATGCTTGCCCCCAAAGAAAGAAGTAGGGCAACCATAGCAGTATGTTTGTTTTTAACAGCCAAGTGAAGTGCTGTTTGCTTTGAAACATCTGTTTTGCATAAAATTGATGTAATTAAGGCGTCCCGTTCCTGTTTGTGGGTGATATCGTTAGGAGCAGTGGGAAATAGAAGCAGATTCATTATATTTTTGTGGCCCATGGTAGACGCCCAGTGAACTGCAGTCCTTTTGAATGTTTTATCTAAAGGGTAATTAATATAAAAATGCAACTGGTTGAGACTGTATGCTTGTAAAATCCGTTTGGTAAGGGATTTATATGCATACCTGCTGCAATAGTACATATAATGTTTCACTTTGCTTTTACTAATTGCAACAGGGGATGAAAAAGTAATGGTGGATAAAATCGCATCTAGATTGCTTAGAGAATCACTGATAACAGCATAGTTTAATGGGGTAAATTCCAAAACATCGTCTACCATGAATTCTTTCATACCAGTACATATTTTCTTTAGAAATACGTTTATATGAAAATTATTATCTTCACATTCATGAACATTAGGGTCTATCATTTCTCTGGATTTTGGCATTGGATGTCGAGTTCCCCAAGCTGCCACTAGATGAATGGGTAATCTTCCACCAGCATCGCGAGTGTTTAACAACTCAGGTTCTTGTTCAATTAGAGCACGTGCTTCATCTATCTGTTGACGTATAATAGCAACATGTAACGGGCAGTTTTTGGCTAATAACTGATCAAAAATCTTACGTGTCACGCTGTATTGAGATTGAAACATTTTGTTAATTAGTTTTCGAACATTCGGATTTTTGAAGTTTACAGAAAGCCATTTAGCAGCAAAATATTCTGCAAACGATCGGTGGGAGAAGTCTAAACTTAGCTCATTTCTTACTACCATCCCACTTTTGCTTAGAACTTCCACAGCTTCGTGTTCCATATTTTTAAATTTTGCTAGTTCCAAGTCAATTTGCAACTCCTCTAGGTCTTCAACCGAAAATAAAACTTGAAGAGAAAATAATTGATGATATTCGTCAAATAATATTTTGTCGCCATAGGGTCCAAATTTTCCTTGGGCAATGGTAATTTTCTTCTGAGTAAATATTTCATATAAGTTCAGCAAATTAAAGTTTTTATCTAACTTCTTAGTTTTTAGATAATTTCTATAGTCGTTTTCAAAACATTCCGCCAAGAGTCGCATATGCAGAGGTACTGCTGTGAATTCCTGCTCCCAGTCGTTTAAATTACGTTGTGCTGACTGAAGCAATTGTTCTGCAAATTCCGGAATGGATTCCTTGAATTCTGTTTCGGTGACTGTAATATGTGAAAAATATTGGATAAGAAAATTCCGTTGATCGGACCGACTAAATCCATTCAAAACGATAGCAAAGGTGTCGAATTCTTTTTCTAAAAATGATTGAAAATCGGGGCGAGTTGTCAGCCAGATTCTATATCCCTTTGCTACAAAAGATTTAATCATGTCTGTTACACTCTCCCTGTAATATTGTGGTACCTCATCAAATCCGTCCAAAAGTATTACAACCGCTTTCAAGTTTAAAAATGCAGTAAAAGCCTCTGTACCCACAGAACTATTCATTTGTTCATGATTTAAAGAAAATTGATTAAAATAATGTAGATATGTTACAGGGTCTGCAGCAGCTAATTTGAATTGTTCACTTCCGTAGTAGTCGAGATGTTGATTTAAATTCACTAGAAGGATCTACATGTCTGTCGGAGCAGTTCGAGAAATGTAACTGATCATCACTGATTTTCCCATTCCAGGAACGGCGCTGATGATGTTAACTTGATTCTGGAAATGCCCAAGAGCGTCCTGTGCATTGATAGAAGGTGTATTAGTGCAGGAGTAAGATGAAGTAGCCTTAAGTGAATATATATTTTTGATGCTACCCTTAGTAGTCACCCATTCCAAAGTGTGCGGGTTATGCAATATTAAGTGGTGTATATTTCTATCAGCTATGTCTTTATTTAAAAGAATAGACGAATAAGCCATAATTATTATCTTACAGTTGTTGGGAATTTTGTTCATGTAATTGATGTTTTCATAATCTACTACGACACACTTATCTGAGTGAACATTAAGTTTATTTAAACACTCAAAAAATGAACTTTTGTCAAAACACTGGATGATAAACAAATCAGCAGTATCATCTAATGCCTCAAAAAGCATTTCCGCATTTATTAATATTCTAGGAATGGTCCTTACAACATGATCAATCGGCAGCTTGTTTATAGTATTGCCGATTTTGAAATTACCTGTCAATATGTGCATAACATCCATTGCACCGATTATCTTCACTAAACGACCTTGCCTTTCCAATAAATCTTTTAATTTTATAAGCCTTCCCTGCAATTCTACTTCCTTTTCAAGAACCAATTCGTATGCGTTCTTCTCCAAGTCAATTAGACTACTGAACGTATCTGGCATTTTCAATGTTGGTAAAACCTGGTTATTGGATGTATTTAATATTATACATTTAAGTGTATAATCCGATAGGCTTAGTATATGCAGTACAGCGTCATAATCTCGTCTTGTACTTACTTCCAATATCACTGGAATCTTTTTAACCTTCCATAATACCCGGTAAACATGATACAAGGTAATATCATTGTCACTACCAAGGGTTCTAAGCATTTCGTGGTGTATGGCTGTGTCCATAACTTCAAAAAATTTAACTCTACCTTGAGAAGTAAATTCTTGTTCCCAATCAGTTGTAGGGTAATTTCTTTGGTATACTTTATATTCTTGTAGCAGCCAATCGAAGTAGCCATGCAGCAAATCTGTAGCTTTGTCATTTTCTTCATAACTGACAAAAAATTCGATAATATTTTTATGTTGAATTAAAGAGTGCCATTCCTCAAAATTACACCCACTTGTATTATTGGTAGTGTTAAATTTATTGGTATAAAACTGGCTCATGTATCTTTCCAATAACAGTTCAGTTAGCTTGGTAATGGTATGTGTTTTTGTAAGCATATAGCTTCCTCCCAATTCGCCTTTTGACCATTCCATAATAAACGCAGTAAACGTTTTTACTAAATCGTGCAGAGTATACCGAGGAATTTTAATAGGATGCAGTACCTTGATTAATTCGTCGATTATAAAAGAACACATTTTTCTGTTGTGAATTTGATTTGAAAATAATAAAAGGTGATTTGAGAATTCTTCGTTAATTTCAAAATGACAGTTGAATTTTTCGTTCATTTTGTTTATACCTTCTAATTTAAAGCTGAATACCTGCCCAACAGTGTTAAAAAAATCACAACTTGATTTTTCTAATATGGACATGCAGCTTTCTTCAAGCATGTCGTTTATAAATAGAACGCACCGCAATCTGCTTCTGTCTTCTTGTATTTTTCCATATATAGAACTGAGGAGTGGATCAGTGAAAGATGCAGTTTTAGTTATTCTGGTGTAGTCATTGTAGCACTTTTGTAAATTATAAGCGGCCATTGGGCGGGTTGGTTTGAAAAAGCACACGACAGGTATTTTCTTTTGTCTATAAGAATGTTTGCACTGCAAAAGCAACACTTCTTGTATACCAGTATCTCTATCTCGTACTACGATGACAATATCATCAAAACTGCGAAAATGTTCTACATCAGTAGCAATCCATACATCTTGCGTTTTCGAATGGGCTCCTCGTATTGCATATAAAGCTACAAGATGTGCTACGTATGTATTACCACCCATCGCCATGCTTCCTGAAGCTACCGAATACATCTGGAAAATAGTGCACCTTACAGTAAATTTCGAAATATGTTTAAGTAGTGTAAATAAGTACCTACAGTAATTTTAGAATTTTGCCTTTTAAGCTACGCATGTTGTTTATTTCTCTTTATTTCTTAAAAAAAAAATCGCAGATGAATTAAAACAATTTTGCAACCATATTAATAGAGAACATAAGCGTAGGTAATTAACACGAAACAAACAGAAAAATATGGTCATTCACATTTCCATGGGTGTCCGTTATGCTAAAGTTTCAAAAATAAGACAGAGTCTGTAAGCCACTCTGTAATAATCGACGATTGTTTAACATGCAACTTTTTACTGCATCAGCTATCACATGAGAATATATATTTTTTAAATGGGTAAGTATAATAGGTATTAACATTATAAAATAACAAATAACATTACTGTAACAGATATGGGAATACAAGGCAAAGTAATAGTTGACCAAGTAGAACAGTTTGTGCAACAATAACCAAATATAAACCAAATGTAAAGGTGAAAAAGGCAAAGTGTATAACAACAGGAAACGAATACTCTAGAAAATGCGGTGAATTTGGTGAAAACCCATGTCAAACGCCAAACAATTGACAAACGGACAGAAGCAGAAGGATTCAAGTCATGACCCAGGCAAAGAAAAACAAATACGAATCAAATAAAAATAAAACAAGAAGCAAAGCTGCATTAAAATAGGAGCATGACATGTTAGAAGCATAAAAGAGACAAGACGAATTCGTGGAAGATATATAAAAACTAGCAATTGGCTGCTTATGCATTACAAAAACGAAAAACAAAGAGAAACACCAGAACAAATCAACAAAGGGTACTGGCTGAACATATCGGGAGTAAATAGAAGAAACCCAGAGAGCAAAATCAGGAGTGGGTTTCCTAGTCAATGCGGAAACGGTAAACAATATCATAGACGTACACCATATACATAAAAAAAATGAGAGTAGACATGCTACTATTGGAAGAACCACACACAACGATGACCCAATGAAGATGCAGCATAAAAAAATGGATTTTACAAGAAACTACAAGAAGCTATACACGACATAGAAAATATCACACTGATATTAGCAGATATGAATGGATGACTAAGTAATCCGAAGCCTGAGAGGACAGAAGGATAAGCGAAAGAAGAAGAAGAAGAAGAGTGGATGACTAAGGAACGAAAATAATAACATAGAAGACTACTTACGGAAATAAAGAGAAGAAATGAAATGGGAAAACCACAGCAGTAGGGCAAAATTGATAACTGACTATTTCTTAGTTCACAAAAAAGACGGCAGTAACACAGGAAATTAAAAGTACAACACTGAACTATTGACAATGAGAACTAAATACAGATAAATCTCAGAGAGAAAAATAGTGGCAGAAGGAAGTTTGCGGAGCAAAAAAGTAAATAACAAAATGAAAAAGAAAACAACATGATGGCCTAAAAACATAATAAAAAAGTTGAAAGAAAAAGAACAAATTAATGGAAAAGGTAATTACAAGCCAGGATAAGAGACTCGTTTGATTGCCACAAAACGCGGCTCACCGCCTCGTTTTGGCAATCAAACTCGTACCGTTAAGATGCTCATAATCAAACGTGAAACGTTAATATCCATAAAAATATTTACGTTAATTTATATTTTTTTATTTTTGCATAGCAATGAAACAAATTAAAAACAAGGTAATGGTAATGCGCACAACCAATGAATATCGTGAATAAAACAAAATAGATAATTGTATTACATGTAATTTGTGTTTCTTAAAAATGTATACGTGCAGCAACAAACTAAGTAAAGTTAACGAAAAATGTGTATATTACTTTTTTTTAAAATTTAGCTATTTAGTTCATTTATAGCATTGTTTCTATGGCCGAAAGTTGTATTTACGAAATTAAATTTGACATAAGTTACTTTTCAAAGAACAAACGTCATTTTTGACAATTAAACATTGTAATCTGTTATAGTGAATTAAGTAGTTCCAATCGTGCAAAAAATGCTATAAGCCTCGCGGACGGTAAGGTTTACCAGGCTCAGACAATACTGAACATTGTCTTTGGCCAGTAAACCGTCCTTACCGTGTTACGACCCAAACAGGGCGTTACGACATGTTAATGAAAGAATAGCAGATCTCGCCCTAACTGTACCTAAATTACTCTGGAACAGGCTAATTTGTCCGGCTCAGACATCAGAGAAGGGCAGTTCGCTTCGAACGATACCAATTACGAAGAGATGTTGTTCACTAAAGGTCTTAAATGCCAGACGCCACCACTTTTAAGTCGATAAAAATCCGCTCACTCGAAAGTGGAAATCGTGAACGAGCTTAAAAGGTGTTTGCAGTGCTCGATTCCAGCCAGCGTGCCGCATTGGTGAGCTTACCTTACATGTATTCCTTCAGCTTTCCCAAAAACTCCTTGCAAAAGAAAAACACCACATCTGCTACTAAATTTGCATGCAATATGAGGTATAAGCAATAAGAACGCACGACTAATTTAGAATAAAATGTACGGATTGAAAAGAAACAAAGACCAAATCGTTTTACAAACATTAAATTAAATGCAAATAAGTTAGTAAACATTTAGTGAACAATTATCGAGGCAGTCGGACATAAACAAAATCCATATATGACATTACAACCAGTAATCGTTAAACACAAAACTAAAGTTACATAAATTACTTTAATATCGTTCCGTTGTAAACGACCCACACAAATCTAAAACTAGTGACGCTACCAACTGAAAACACGCCAGGCAGACATAATTTAAATTTAGCACTGCTGACAACTACGTCACACAAATAGAGAATGGCACAACACTGAACAGATTGAAATTCACTGTAAAATTTAATAACAGTACCTGGTTTAGAGTTTTGGGGGGAGGGCGTTGCTTGATTGTCCAACGAAACCGCTCGCCAGCGAAACAGCAACTGCTTGATGTATTCAACGGGGTGCAGGAAAAGGGCTTCAATGAACCAAAACGATGCCAGAACCACCAAGGATAGCAGACAGGATTAATCCTCCACGGGCGGGTGCAATGGAAGGTGCCATCAACGATGAGCAGTTTTACGACTGGTTAGCCTTCCATGACATAGATGAGCGTTACGTGAGACCCCAGAAGAAAATCCGCCCCAAGGCGTGAATTTGCGGTCCGCCAACCGCCGACATGGGTAACACCGCTGCCATAGTTCCTTGTGGCCCCTCGGATGGTTCCTCAACGACACTACTCCACAAATCACCCACAACACAACATCAAACATGGCACTTAATCCAATTTTCAAAGATAATCAAAGAGAAACACGTTAACAATAAAAGCACCCCGACGGCGCACCACGCGCCTTGGCGACGCGCTTAGCAAAAAACCCTCTTGTTGACCCTCTTAGAGCGGGACGATGACTGAATGCGAGACTCGGACTGCACAATGGGGGAAGAGTCGAAAGACAGGCTTTCTCTCTCTAACTTATATGAACACGTCAGTATTGCGTCATGTTGCACAACTTAATGCAGCGCTAACATCAAAATTTTGTGCAAAGAACGGAGAAGGCTCCGGCAAACGACTGGCGACGCTCTAGCATCGAGAAGCAATTAAGATTAAAACAACATTCATGCGCCAAGTAAGCGCATCTAAATTTATAACAAACATATGTAAACTTGAATAAAATGCTGCCCAAGACATGACGAAACAAATGGGTCGAGAAAAGGTAATATTTGAAAGGAACGAAATTAAGTTTTAAAACATCACTGGGCTATCAATTTGGGCATAAATGGAAAAGGAAAAGTACTACTATTTAGGATACAAAAGCGGAAAAAGGCATCAAAGCGCTACATGCAAAAATTGTCCTTACAACAGTTCTTGATACTTAATACACAGGAACCGAATTAGTATTGATTTTTTGCATCTGAACGTTTACGATGCAATTTGGAAATAGCATTTTTCTACGATCGTGTCAAAATGACAACTTTTTGCACAGTTTCTAGTGTCAAAAGTGACGTTTGTAGCACTCTTAATATAAGCGCCCGAATTACGTCTTTTTTGCACGTTGCCATTGGTGGCGTGTTTTAATACTATATTAAAACCATATATCTAATACTTACTATATTGCTAGCGGCTATGAGTGGGAAACTCACCGATGAAGTGAGACACACAACCAACTCCTTCATGTATACGGTAAGCTGTGCGCAAGCGCGGCGGCGTCGTCCGCCCAATGGGGAAGTGGTCAAGTTTAAAATTCGCTTCTAAAGGCGGAGTTCGAATTCTCACGCATGCGCACGAGACGCGTTATACTCCGAGTGATACTATGTCGGCGCCGTAATGTTTTCTGAAGTTTCCAGGCCCTACCAGCAATATATGTGTATTATATATATGATTAAAACATGCTTTGTCGTAAGTTTGAATGTCAACATAACCTAGAATATCTAACACAAAGTGACGGAACAAGTGTTTCTGCTACGATCGTAGAAAAAGTAGCGTACGATACACGTGTGTAAGTGCCATTAAAGCACTGGTAAATCGGTATCCGAGATACAGAATGTGTCGCCGGCGGCCGAAATGGAGAGATAAGGAAAATCGGCCGCCGGCGACACATTCTGTATCTCGGATATCGATTTACTATTGGAGCATATAGAGGATATGAGTCCACGTGTACCACGGCCTGGACTCGCCTACTTTTGCCAGCCAGAACATATGATATCATGTCATAGGCGCAGCAGATTTTCTTCAACTTCTATTTAAATCGAATAAGCAAGGCGTCCCTTACTATACAACGATCATAGAGCGTACATTATTTGACAATGAAAAATTTATTAGCTTAGTAGAGCCCAATCCCTGACTTTAAATACAGCACATCTAGACTAATTCGACAGAAACCAAGAACAGCAATGCTAGGTCCATAACAGCACGGCACTGCAAGTGCCTGAAGGCCCGGGTCTGAGATTCAGTCGCCGCGTCTGAATAGACCCAGATTCTGTATCCCGCATACCGAATCTCGGATACGGAATCCCTGTGTGTTCAGCGCCTAAACAAAGTTAGGGGACTTTTAGAGTTTCAATAAATAATAAATGCAAAGTAGTTGTAAATTACTATTCAATTTATTTAAAACGCTTTCATAAGTTTCACTATCAGAGGGAAACTGCATTTATGACCGGTGAGTTAATACTATTAGTTTCATATAGCAATTCTATTATGTATTTGTTCTTTATTTTACCAGATTTTTTTAAAATATAATAATAAACTGAATAATTCGGTTTAGTTTACTATACCCAGATGAGCTTACATTATATAAATTAAAAAGTACCAGCACCTTATTCACAAAAAACTGATCGGAAGAAAAACCTAACATTTCTATGTAAACCTCCGCAAGCGAACGAAAAAAATAATATGCAAAGAGACATTGAACATGGAGCGTCAAGGAAATAATTATTATAAAAAAAAAATTGAAAAAATCATATATCAAAATATCTTTTTTCGGGTTAAGAATTTTATCTGTATACAACAGCACGGGTTTATTGAAAATAGGTCAACCGAAACAAATTTGATAACATTTCTAAATTCGATAACAAATGCATTAGATAACGGTAGTCACTTTGTCAAAGCATTTGATAAAGTCAATCACTACATTCTACTAAAAAAGTTGCATCATTACAGATTGTCATTAAATTTAATTATTTTATTTGTTCCTCACTTGTAAACATCAATTTATCAAGTCACTGTATTCACCTTGAAAATGTTTCTTAACTGGCTAGCCAGTAAAAAATTTACTGGCTAGCCAGTTATATTTTACAAGCGTGCTCATAGATAAATGATAGCGTGCAAAGCCAGAGTTGTCTTCCTTAGTATGTGTCATATTGATTAATTTAGTTGCTTGTCAGTTTGACATTTTGAATAAATGGTGAATTTCTAGTTATTTACAAGTGAGGAACAAATAAAACATTCAACAATACACGCCAGGTAACCATTTTTACTGGCTCAAGGATATGACAGGCTCGCCTAACGGCTCGCCAGTCATCCAAATCCTATCGCCAGTAAAACCTGTTTTACCTGGCTTGTAATGTTAAATACTATTCTTTACATCTTACGAAACCGTTTTCAGTGTGTGAGTATGTATGAAAACCTGTCGCAACCTTTTCTTACTTTATCGGGAGTGCCTCAAGGAAGCAACCTGGGCCCGCTGCTATTTCTGTTGTTTATCAATGACCTCTCACTGGTTATTAAACACTCCGTTAGCTTATTGTTTGCCGATGACTTGCAGATATTTAAGGAAATTCACGATGTCAAGGATATACAATTACATACTTCAGACAGATGTTGACTGTGTTCTGGCTTAGAGCAATGAAAATAAACTGCATTTTAACATAAATACATTTAAAGCATGAGGTATACAATGAAGAAGGTATATGACGAAGCAAACTATTTTATGGATAATCAAACCTTACAAAATGTTAATTTGATCAAAGACTTGCTAGTACAATTTACAAATAATTTAAAATGGAATGAGCACATAAATCACGTTGTTAACTCAGCACTAAAAAGTTTAGGATTCGTAATACTTAATAATTCCAAATTCCAAAACATCCTTTTTATGAAAATTTTGTACAACTCTTTGGTAAGATCGAAAATAGAGTACGGTAGTAAAATTTGGAATTCCATTTAAAAATACATTAAAATAGAGTGGAGACAGATCGATTTTTTTTCAAAACACTTATATTTTAAATATTAATTGGTACATTCCCCGAGTATGATAAATATCGCGATGTTCAACTAGAGCATTATATTCTGCCCTTAAAATATAGAAGAGAAGTGGCTGACGTTTGTTTTCTAAATAAATTGGTAAACAACAGAATTGACTGTCCGAATTTGTTATCTATTGTCAGTTTCTATATACCGGCACATAGAACTAGACCAAAAAATATATTCCATGTACCTACATGTCGAACGAATTGCAGACTTAACTCGCCTATGATACGAATAATTATAACCACCAATGCATATTTTCACCAGTCAGAAAACAACATATTTAACATAAAGCGTAAATTCTTTAGACAAAAATGTAATATGTATTATTATAATAAAGTTTGATTGCAGCTATCTTTATGAAACTGAACCAGTAGTAGGAATGTTTAATTTTTAATTAGGTATTATTAGTTTCTAAATTTAAATTTAAATTATTAATTTGTATTTTTTATATTATACGAATATATACAGTAAGGGTCCTGAACCACCAATAATGTAATTAGGCATGCCCCGTTTTATTGGTGTAAATAATTAAATAAATAAATAGGAAGAGGTTTTTCATTAACTTGGAAAACATAAAATATATATCAGTTTTTTTCTTAAATTCACGCTTTGAAAATGGAGAAGAGAACAAAACATGTTAGAGTTTTAATATATTATATAAAGCAAATCAAGTATTTTCTTATTTTTTAATGAGAGTTGACTAATTCTGTTTCATCAAGTGCCAACCGCGCAATTAGTTCAATCAATTTTAAAATACTTAGATGTTGCTGCTCTTTCAAAAGTAAAGAACAAGCGAACAGGCAACCAAGAAAATAGAGAGTGCATTATGGCTCTATAGCTGTGTTCTGAAACAAAAAAACGGGAAGAGTACGAGTAAATTGTTATAAGGAGGACTTTAAAAATAAAATTAAGCACTGGAAGACAACCAGCGAAAGAATAATGAAGTTAAAGATGGAAATATAAGGTTATATATGTACAGGGTGTAAAAAAGTCTGGAGTATAGCAAATATTTCAAAAACTACCGGATATGAATTTTTCAAAATTGCCAGACTTATATAGGTAAAAACGGCGCATCTAGGAAGGACAAAACCGTTTCTGTAACTGTACAGGGTTAGTCAGAAAAAATAACAACTTTTGTATTTTAAATTGGACACCCTGTATATTACCGAGGAATCAAATAGTCCTTCAAAAGACAAATTCAACGATATAGAGTTTGACGGATTTATCTGTCAAAATGACAGATGTGGGGTGACGTAAGGAATAAGGTTTACAACAATAGACCGGTTAATATTGAAGCTTTAAAGGATCATATTAGAAATGAGACCTACGTCAAATTCGATGGGATACTGTCTTTAAATTCTCGTAAGACGTTGTCAAACGTAGACTTACAATGCCACCAACCTATTATTCATACTTTTCAATTTACACAGCCGCCCCTTATGGACTTTTATAGTGTAATTTATGTCAAATTCGAGGTTAGCAGGTTAGGTTTTCCGTCAGTTTTGACACGAACTGACACAAAACCTAACCGGCTCACCTCAAATTTGAAATATACTGACAGTGCAAATTGAGGGTGTTCTGCCTCCCTCCGATACCGCTATCTAGGAGAATCCTTACAGATGACACTTATACATGCCTCCAGCAACATTCTCTCAAAAAATAGGCCTTAACTAAATGATCACCAAAAAATGTCACCAGCTCTCCTACTATTTGTTTGTTAAATTAAATTTTGGAAAACAATAGTAGATTATGCAATGAGGAAGATAAATGCGTTATTTTGCTGATGTCGGGCGAAGCCCTCGAGTCAGAAATTGCACCTTAGCAAAATAGCATTCCCTTCGAGTTGCATATACTATTTTTTTCACGTTGCAGGAGGATTTAAAACGAAAAACCTTTTTTTTAACGTCGTTTATTGACATTTTAGTTACAATTATTTTAAAATTAGTAGCCTATGGTAAATTTTAAAGTTGGTGGCACTGTAAGTCATTATGACAAGAGCTCACAATTATGTCAAATTCGAGGTTAGCAGGTTAGGTTTTGCGTCAGTTTGTGTCAAAACTGACGCAAAACCTAACCTGAAAACCTCGAATTTGACATAATTGTGAGCTCTTGTTGCTCAGTCATAATGAAAACTTCCTAAGGGCATGTCTCCTCTCTAGGGAGTAATTCATTATTTCTCTCACGATTTTGGTATCGTAGAAACCGTGTTTTGCCCCCAGACGTGAAAAATAGTAGATTATGCAGTGAGGGAGAGAAATGCGTTATTTTGTTTCAGTGCAATTTCTGACTCGAGAGCGAATAGCATTCTCTCCGAGTTGCATATACTATTTTTTCACGTTGCAGGAAGATTTAAAACGAAAAACCCGTTTTTCAAAAACGTCATTATTGACATTTTATTTACAATTATTTTAAAATTAGTAGCCTATGGTAAATTTTAAAGTTGGTGGCACTGTAAGTCATTATGACAAGAGCTCACAATTATGTCAAATTCGAGGTTAGCAGTTTGTGTCAAAACTGACACAAAACCTAACCTGAAAACCTCCGATTTGATATAATTGTTGTGTCAGTCATAATGAAAACCCCCTATGGAAATTTTTGTCTTATTTTGTCTTTAGGGAGTAAATGTTTTACTTCTGTCACAATTTTGATGCTATAGAAACCGACTTTTACTCCCGGTTGTGGAAATAGTCTATTACTTTACAAGGGATGTAGGTAAGATTTACACTACCGAGGACCGTTTGATGCCTGAGTGAGGGCAGCGAACGAGGGCAGCAAGGTGCGAGGTAGTGTAAATCTTCCTACATCCTGTGTAAAGTACATAATTTTTTTCACTACCAATATTTTCTTATATAGAATAAATGGTGATAGCGTAAAATTATTATATTTCCTAAATTATAGTAGCCTGTTTCGGGAGCTTGGGGGGTTGTTTCAGTGCTGTGACGTTTTGTTTTACAGTTATAAACGCACAGTGAAAAATAAGTGAATACGATTGCGAGTGCTGTTTTGTGTGCTTTGTGCTTGTATTCTGATTAAAAATGAATAATAGTAGAAGCGATAATGGTTTTCTTCATGTTAATCAACTGGCAGACATGGCATCTCGTCAGTTATAGTAAATGCTAGATGTAAGTAATTCACTTCTCTAGGGAAGTAAGCACAGTTTCCTATATCCCTCAAATCAGATAGCGTATAAGGATCACTTACCAGGATGGTAGTGAAAAACATAATTTTATGCAACTTCGCATTGCGTAATCTTTCCCGACTTATGCGTCATCTTACCCCACCTGTATTTTAATCGTTATTAGTAGTATTGGGAGCAACATGATATTTTTTAATTCAGATGAGCGAATACAAAAGAAAAACGGATAGGAGAGATTTTAGTAAAGTAAAATGGAATGCAGCTTTAACTGGTAGTACTTATTGAAAATGGGCGTAAAATTCGAGAAGTGGCGAGGAATTATTAAATACATAAAGCAGCTCTAAGACGTCAAAGCAAACCTAACACCCTTGGAAGAGCTCCGATTTTTACACCCCAACAAGAAAGGGTCATGTCATGTACTTCCCTTTGCTAAATTGTTTTCTGACTTCCATACAACTCAGAGAAATTTCTTTTAAATATGCAGGGAAAAATAAAGTTAAGCATACATTCAATAACAAAAAACAATTAGCTGGTAAAGACTGACATGGCTTTATGATAGAAAATCCACAAATTGGTTTGAGAAAGCACGATGCAACAAGTGTAAACAGAGTAACAGCTTTCAATAAAACAAAAGTCAACGATATTTTCAAAATTTAGAAGAAATTCAAGATAAATAGGTATCGTTTTCCTCCAGATTGTATGTGCAACGTCGATGAAACCGGCATTTCTACGGTTCCTAAAGGAACAAGTGAGACATTGGGACCCACTGGAATTAAACAATTCGGAATTATTTCGTCATGGAAACGTTGTAAAAATATCACAGTTATATGTGAAACTAGCTTTTACCCGCGACTTCGTTCGCGCGAGGTTCGTTATTTGTGTATTAAATAATGACTAATTATTTTCTGTCATCCCATCCCATCCTATCCCCGTCCATGTCCCGTTTTCCGTCCCCGTCTCCGTACCGTCCCATTCCGTCCCGTCCCGTCCCGTCCCGTCCCGTCCCGCCTCGTCCCGTCCCGTCCTCTCCCCTTCCATCCCATTCCTTCCCTTTCCTTTCCGTATCATCCCGTTCCGCCCCGCCCCGCCCCGTTTCGACCCTTCCCGTCCCGTCCCGTCCCGCCCCTTTCCCTCCCGTCCAGTCCCGTCCCTTCCCGCCCCTCCCCTTCCATCCCATCCCCTCCCCTTCCATCCCATCCTTTTCCTTCCCTTTCCGTCCCGTCCGTCCCGCCCCGCCCCGACCTGTCCCGCCCCGCCCCGTTCCGCTTTGCCCCGTCCCTTCCCGTCCAGTCCCGTCCCGCTCAGTCCCGTCCCGTCCAGTCCGTCCCGTTCCGTCCAGTCTAGTCC
Organism: Agriotes lineatus; assembly: GCA_940337035.1. Lineage (NCBI taxonomy): Eukaryota > Metazoa > Arthropoda > Insecta > Coleoptera > Elateridae > Agriotes > Agriotes lineatus. The sequence continues at coordinate 116,928,537 of OW679200.1, read as the reverse complement.
CGTCCCGTCCCGTTTCTTCCCTTATGTCATGTTCACCGTCTTGGACTTAAAAATAAATGCCATTTTCGCAATCAACGTCCCAATAAACCTCAATAACGACACCCATATCGATTTTTAGGCTTACTTACCCCATTTCACCCCCTAAGGGGTTGATTTTCGGAAAATCACGAAATACGTGTTTGCTTATTTGTTTTTAGGAGTACTCCTACGAAGTTTCAAGTCGAAATGTCTATTTAATATTATTTTTCCATACAAAATTGGAACCCCCATTTTACCCCTTTAGGGGTTGAATTTCGAAATATTCTTCCTTATTCCTTGTATACATCATAAAGGGAACCTCTGTGCAAAATTTTAGCTTTCTAGGTCCAAGGGTTTGGGCTGGGCGTTGATGAGTCAGTCAGTCAGGACTTTTAGAAATATATATAAGAAGATGAGTGCTTCTGGTAATTTTATACCCGCAATGTTGGTTTTTCCCAGGCAGAGAATGCCATCATTATTGGCAAAAAATGGACCAAGTGAAGTAATGTACACTTCCACGAAAAGCGGTTGGAGCAAAAGTTGGATAGAGTACTTTCAAAAGTGAAATTATGTCTAGTGCAACACATCTAGTGCTACTTTTTAGAATAAAAGATCACACCATCCAAATTATAATATAAAATTGCTCCATATTATGTCGCTGAAATATTGACTTTCGGCTTATAAGCAAGTGGCTAGCATAGGAAAAGGAGTTTCTGATTTTCTAGCTTGCGATTTCTACCCTTTGAATCCCAAAAAGTTCACTGAAGATGGCTTTGTTCCTGCCGATAATTTAAGTGATAATAATTATACGCAACATATTTTTTATAAAATGTCCAACTCAACAAGAATGTGTACAAGCAAGTTGTCGTCTGTAGTTTGTCTTCAATATTTTGCTAGAAAAATTTAACATACATGTGCTGCTATTATTTCACCCACTCAGTGCCTTCTAAAAAAAGTAAAACTAAAAACGGAAACAAAAAACAACATTTGAAATACTTACCAGTACTCCTTTCAAAATAGTGCTAGAAATGAAAAAAAAAATAAAAAGAAGGAAAAGATGAATCCACGAAAAGAGAGGAGTCAACCACAAAAAAGAAAAGGAAAGCCGCAACGTTAAAACGCTAAACTACAAAAAGAAAATGAAAATCCCAAGAAAAGAGCAACAAAGATGCTATAATTTGATGAGAGCGGTGGCGAAGAAATCTTAATTGGAGAAGATATTTGTGAGGATGTTGAGATGGCTGACCTGAATGACATAACTGAAAATGACAAGTGGAGAGACAGGAAAAAGCAATGAAATCTAGTAAAATGCACATCTTGTCGACAGTGGTCGCGCAAAGAGTGCAAGTGCTAATAAATATGTTTGCGACTTTTGTCTACAGGCATAGTTTTATTTTTATCTATTCTTATCTAATCAACATTCTAAATACTAAAATAAAAATTTCAGCGAAACTGATGTAAATTATGACTCAAACACATTGCTGCCTTGATTTTCCTTATTTAAGTATGTGCGTTATGTTTGTCTACGGCATGCGTCGTCTTCCACATTGCAAAGATAACCAAATTACACAGTAACTATTTTTGACTCATTAAAAAACGAAAAGCGACGAAATATCATAGCTAACATATGTAGAAGTAGCTATATTATTTTTGAATGGTTACATTTTTAAAATTTTAAGAGTTATGAGGATTTTTCCTTAGGTGCGTAATTTTCACCCACGTTCCCCGACTCCTTCCATATTAATTTTCCGACGCGGTATCTACCTACGCAGAAGTTATATAGTTTTATGCGACCTTCCATATAATTTTGAGTTGGTCTTGGTTGATTGTGCGATTATGGCCAAAATTGTATATTCGTAAAAATGGTTGGGGTCGAAAGCTGCCTTTTTTCACATAATTTAAAATTGCGTGCAAATGCAGACATTACGAGAGAAAAAAGAAAATTAAAATTTTCACTTCTTTTCAGGTATCTGACAACTACGAGAGCCAGGCTAATTCTTTAGAACATTGATCAACATGAAATTCTGTAATAGCGATCTCAATTCACGGAATTTGTACTTCTGACTATTAAAGGGATCCCTAAGGTTAAATTTGAAAGACGAGCTCCATAAAATTATAAAATTTGCTTTATTGTTACATTTAAGCATTTGCTAACAATAATATAAACACTTACTTGATTTTCCATTGTAAGTTGATGTGAAAAAGGGCTGGATGAAGTGCTTTGCTAACGTTAGATGTACAAGTCTGTAGTTTGTCTGTAGTAATTAAATCTGAAACAAAAAGTGTTATCAGGTTGGAAATGTATTTAACTAAATTAAAAAAATTAATCAAACCTTTAGCTGCTTTATACAGGGTCACAATATTATGTGTTTACAGTCATCTTAAAGATCGCAAAAGTTTTGAATGTGTTATTGAGCTTTACTTCCACGTATCTGCTCAAATATTAAATAGGAAAAGTATTTAAGGAAACCATAAACGTAATCTAGCATTTGCTGCCGATAAGATTTCCCCACATAATGCATTTAACCTTGATATGGAGATATGTAGTACTTACTGGTTTTTTATATTATTTATTAACGTTCTTCATCGAATTAGCACAATAGAAATACAATTTTTGACTGTTGGGACAAAGTAGATCTTCTATTGTAAAATTTACGTTGTCTGTCCACCAAGGAAAATTACTTATATCGTGGCATGTTATAAATTCATAACTACGTTCATTATAAAAGACTACTGCAGTAACACAATTTCATCTTCAAAATTTAACAATTAATTATTAAATTTGCTTGGGTTACTTTGCAATCATGTTAAAGTATAAATCGATTCACTGGGACTCCAATACAAAGATCTAATGTTTTCTGTAAGCGTTATCAGGTTAAAAGTTTGTTCGTTACTGACTTCTCCTAGATTACTGAATACTAAGATGATGGATATCGAAGTGTAGGTATCGTCTTTGCAAAGAACATGAAAATATAAGATACAGGAATATATATTTATTATTTCAGTGTAGAAATTAGATAGCAGAATCCAATGTAGGTAGTAGCAGAGGTGACCCCTGCCATGTCTTATCTGCGCATAGAAAAATTGTAGAATACAGAAATTGTTTAAAATTTCTATTCATTTCATTGTATTTTTTAAATAGAATTAGAAAAGCTGTAGTTTTAACTGAAAAAGAAATGTATTTAATTCTACAAATAGAAGTTACCCTTAATTATTATATAAAATAAATTATTTTGAACATTAAAAAATGTATAGCGTCATATTAAAATTTAATAAAAATTTTAGCTTAATTAAAGTACATGTTTTTTATTTCGAAATGTAAAAAAAACGTAGAAAATAAGAGATAAGTTTACAGATGCCGAGGCTACTTGTATGAGATTTTACCAAAATGTATGAATGTATAATCTGTAACCTTATTTACCTTGCGGTGTAGAGGCTGGTGCTTTCTTTATGCGCTGCCAGTGGCACAATGCTTAACTTGCCCCGGATTCGGGATACAGAGTTGGAGCGCGCCTTTGGTGCTTGCGCAGCAATCATTGTGTGAGTTGTGTGTCTTGGTGATGTGTTGACCTTGTTACTCTATCTCTTAGATCTGTGGTTCTGAGTAGAGCACAGTTAATTTGGTGCCCAACTGTGAATGGTCTCACTGAGCCCGATTCTAATCGCCAAGGATACGGAAAAATTCCGACCCCAGCGGGATTCGAACCGAGGACTTGCTTAATGCAAGCCTGGCGCTTACCCATCTATGCCACGTAGTTTCTTATTTTACCAAAATACGTGATGATAATGAAAAGTATTTGCATCTATTTATTAATGAACACCTGCAATTTCAAAAAATAGGGCAATAGTTAATGAGAATACTAGACCATTCGGGAAAAATTAACATCTCGTAGAATACACCTACTTTGCAAATATATTTCTGGAAACGCGAGCAACCAGAAATATCATATTTTCTGATTATCTCAAATTTTATAATCGTCTTCCAGATATAAAATATACCTACAATCGATCGATCTGTTTAAGCTGTAGCTCATACGTAACCCACACGCATCCAGCCATGCATACAACGACGTAAGATACACTTTTTTTGTAAAGATGCGACGAGGGATCGACCAATACGGATTTTTTGGCCGATACCGGTATATCGGCCGATACCGGTATAATCTACGCCGATACGCTGATATATCGGCCGATATATACTCATTGCTCTCTGCCACTACTTTTTGACTACATGCATGCACGTGTGCACCCTTGCTTGCTGGATTCGGGCGTGGTAATTTCCTAAATACGAACTCACGCTTAGGTTCGTTTATTATGCAGGTGTCTTCTTGTAATATCGTTTTAATAACGTAGTTTAATAACACAATCATTTTTACCCGTGGCGTATTAGTTAGTATTGTTGAACCCTCTACCCTGGGTCGATATTCTGATCTTTATTAGAAAATCAGGGAGAAGATCCCATCGAAGAGGATGGTAATGAAGGTGGTTGAGGGGATGGCATGGGGTTGGCAAAAGGGACTGTAAGGGAAGATAGAGGGTCGGCCTTACCTTTTGGCGAAAGTTGTACTTGATATTTTGCCGGCTGGTAACTATCGGCCTAATGGGCTAACAAGTCGCGAGGGTCGGGGTTTCAACTATGCTGAAAAGAAATACCAAACGAAATACGAAGAGAGTGGGCGCCAGGTGCTCGACTCAGATCTAATCCTTGTGCCGGACCGTTCACAAGGTCGGAGATAAAAACCAGCAAGTTAAACAAAATAGCAACGACCAATAAAAATATCACAGCTTTATTCAACTTGGTACTATAGTGCGTCACATACAAAATCAACCACAAAATCAAACAAGACCAAACAATATAGCAATAAACAAATATCCATATACAAATCGATATATCAACAATAAACACATTAAAAATAGTCAAAGGTACTGCATCAATACATTTCAAAAAAAAAAGCATAAATATGTTAGTCGAGGGCTAAACAATAAACTTCAAATGTAAACTATCGTAAATATTCAAACGAGTTGCTAACCAAAGTAGCAGCACCGGCACAATAATTCGTCCGCATCCTGTGAAGCAGGGTGTGAGGAAGCTAGAGCTATGCAAGCGAAAGGCTAACTAATACCCCGAATGTTAGCTTATAATTTTAATGTAACGACAAAATTTCAAAGGCTCGAAGCCCGCTGTTACGGATTGTATGATCATACAGGCGTGGTGGTTTCTGTTTTAAACGCATCAGGTTATTATATGATTGAACAAAGCAATGGCTTGAATTATGCTCCTCACAAAAGCTAGACTTATAAATCGCCGATCATCAAATTGCGAAAATCCAAAATATTGAGCATAAGGCTACCGTGAGCGGTTCTTTAGACACGACCAACACCCTAATAATGACATTTGACAGATTAACCACTGCAAAGAAGCTAGTGAGAAGCAGTGACCGAAGTTGCATAAAATTACAATTAATCTGTGTTCTAGGTAAGCTAATCTATCCTAGAATAATTAACGGCACAACTGAATGTTTTGTTACGTTACAGGGCACAGAGCAAAAAAGCCTCCAACACAAATTACTACTAACTAAGCTAGGATAGTTAGGCAAAATAAAGTCTCGAAAAAGGCAGGCAAAAAGGCAAAATAAAAGATTTAAAAAAGCACTAAAAAGGCAAAAATAAAGTAAAAAAGGCAAAAATAAAGTAAAAAAAGGCAAAAATAAAAAAATGCAAAATTAAAAGAAGTTTAACTGAGAAATACAATCGATGCACTTCACAAATCACAATGTTAACACATTCAAAAATTGTGACAAACTGGCTGATTCAGTAGAAAACTTTCTCCTGACAATACTGGTACCCTCATTAAAATTAATCTCAAGAAAATAATCCTTCTGAGAAATTTTCAGCCCGTAACAATATAGGGTTAAACCCACTAAACCTCTTACCTGTAAGTGCTTGGGAATAATACTTTTCACAATTTATTTCAGAAATTTAAAATGTGCACTTTCTTGGAAAATTGCTAGTACATTCTTTTTAAATTGAAAATGTAAGAACTAAATTTCTTAAAATTCTAATTTAATATATCATAAAAGGCACCAAAAGGCAAGAAAAATAGGAAATTCCTCAAAAAAGGCAGAATCCTTAAAAAGACGCAAAAAAGGCAAAAAAGGCAAAATAAAATTTGCATTTTTGAATTTCACGCATTCTAAAACAGATTTAAAATTGGGTCTGCCTTTTATCCTTCCATTTACTAAAAAAGGCAATTTGCCTAACTATCCTAGCTCTACTACTAACTAACGGTAAGCAAACCTAAATGTAGCAAGCCATTCGATAACACAAAAATATCTACGATCTAATATCACGAGCATGGCCAATACAGCTACCATGAACATAATCTACTCTAAAATTACACGGAGTGCAACACGAATCAATAAAATAAGCCCAATGCAAAATACACAATAAATTTCAATTCGACCGACAATTCTCGAATACAAATTTACACAAATAATCCTACAATATGCATGCTATACGAAATGTCTATAATTAGCAGAGCAGTTAATACGCTAATTCCGGTATACACACCTCAGTAAAAGTCATACGAATCACGCATGCTGTTTTCCAGGATCGAGCGCAAATCAACAGCAAGCTCGGAAGCATCTGGTGCGCAAAGGAGCCGACTTCCGACAGCATTGCGAGCGTCGCAGGGAGGGTGGCGAACAGACGATGCCAGTACCAATTACACAAAGCACCAAATACGGTAAGCGAACCAAATCCATATTACGAACATTTTCCTGGGTGGATCCAAAACTCAGTAGCAAATGCAATCCATAATGCGATCCCAAATTAATGGCTAAACATACAAATTTTCCCAAATAGATTACGGCGTTCAAAAGAGGGAAACGTAGGCAAACACCATGTAACGAACCTTAAGATGTTGTGCAGCCAACTCGTTGTCGGGCGTGTGAAGAAAGAACGTCCCAAGAAATCCGTCTGTGACGAAACGAATGCCGGAGACATCAATACCAATCTCCGGAACATTCCAGCAGGGGATGCGGAGCCTCTAAATCCTTCCAACTATGAAGATGGCTTCCAAAAGCCGCGAGACCAGCCCCCAGAGGAAGCGATTCCAACTTACACAACGCAAGACTTGCCAGGAAAATGGCCGAGAAATGCTCCAAACCAGCCCAATTCAGCTTATCAAAGTTCCCAAAAATTGGAAAGTTGGCCAATGTAAAAACTAAAGAATGCAGAGTGCTCTGAACTGATAACAGCAGTGTAGCATTAAGTTTGAAATTAAAGGTAGATGTTAACAAAGTTGCCTATCCAGAGTAAAGTATTGTATCATTTAGGAAAATAAAGCAAATAACCAAATCTGACTAATTTATTTCAATCAATAAATAGGAAAATGTCAAAATGAGCGTAACAGGACCTATGGTGACCTACTGCTAGACTTCGGTCTCCCCACAACAACAACAACAACAACAACAACAACAACAACAACAACAACAACCACCACGGCCACGACCATGACCACGAACACTACCAATACCCCTACCGCTACCGCTACTGTTACCGCTACCGCTACCGTTACCGCTACCGCTACCGCTACCGCTACCCCTACCACTACCACTACCACTACCACTACCACTACCACTACCACTACCACTACCACTACCACTACTACTACTACTAGTAGAAGTAGTAGTAGTAGTAGTAGTATTGTTAACAATTTCTGATGATGCAAGATCTTGAAATGGCATCCCTGATCGAATGTTTTTGCTGATGCAGTGCATTCCAGAAGCGAGGCGAAGCTGGACGATATTTCCCTGCATGGTGCAACACATTTGATCGAGTGCCTAAGCATTTACAAATATTGAATTTTCAATATTAGATAGTAGTTATATTTTATACTCCACATTGTTTATTTACATTATATTGTTTATTTCTTATAATAAATATTAAAATATCAAATATTGAAAGGAAATTCATTTTTGCTGATTTATCGGCGAAAAGAAAGGCCGATATGTCCGATACCGATATATCCCTAATTCGGCCAATATGGACGATATGCTGATACCGATTGTCGGTATCGGTCGATTCCTACATGAGACTCATATTTCTTTACTACATTTGAATAAATATTAGAAATGAAGCTTGGCATCTAATTTTCCTAAATGGTATTGGAAAAGTTGAGCCAATCTGATTCAACTATTTGAGATATAGTTACGAATTATATGATAGCTCATGCGATATATCTACAAGGTGTCTTGTTTATCCCTTTTCGGCAGATGGAGATCGTTGCTGCCAGATATACTCTAAAAATTAATTGTTCAGACAAAAGAAACTCCTACCTGTTAATCCTTTAATCGCTCACTGTACCCGCATTATGCCAATGTGTAGCGTATAGGGACAAAGTAGGTATTGATACTTTTAACAGTGACATACAAACTCATTTTTCGCTAAAGATTAATATAAATGCATAGTGTCACTCCATTAATTAATTTCAAATAAATGAGTTTAAAAAATAAAAACTGGACTACAAATAAACTTGTACACAATAATATAAAGTTGAATTTAATAATTCAAAAATTATAAAAGAATAAAAATCAAATACATTCCTTTGGCTGAATATTAGAAACTTAATTTTAAAGTAAAAAATCTGGTGTGATACACGCACACAACTTTCTTTTACAGTGATCTTTTAATTGGTCAAATTTTGTCAGAAACCGTACAAAATAGAGAGTTCAGTTCAAGAGACAAATTTTCTTTAGAATACTAAGTTGAATTAAAAAAATTTAATAATATACCGAGTGTTCTATTTAAAATAGGAGTTAATAAAAAAATTGGAAAAAAAAACAAAAGAAACCCATTTTAGAGGTATTCAACTGAAAAATCACTTATCTCACATCAATACACATTAAAATTGTAATAAAGATCTTAAATCTGAAAAAAAAACCTTAGAGCCGTGTTTCAAAAATTGAAAAAATCTGAAAAATCACAAGAGGCAACACCGGTTCCAGTTATGCGATTTTCTTCAAAAGCTTGCTGTCGCATCTAGATAGTACAAAAAACTTATATATGAAGTTTCAATGCCATTCCTATTTTCGTTTTTGAGATATTCTGTTCACAGACGCACAGACACACACACAGGCAGACCAATGAACAAACACATTTTTTTTTGGGTTCAGGGGACTCTAAAACCTGAAGATCTATTGAAAACTAAATTTAAAATTTTTGGGGTGAATCGTAAAAGGAACTAATTAAATAAGAAATATTTTACAAATGATTTAATAAAATGTTTAAATGAAAATTTTAAATATTGGGAAATAACAGAACCTCGAGTTAGCGCAAAGCAGTAATTAAACTTGTGTAGTCAAAGTATGACAACATGTTAAAATCAGAAAAACTGAGGAAATTCGAGAATTAAAGCAAATATGGCAAAATAACAAGAAAGGAGTGATATGCGAATTCCACCACATTTAACTATCGTTTATGCAATAATATATCATTTACTGTGAATAAAACTGGAAGAGCCATTTTAGTTGTACACAAATACAAATTTCTTCGTTTTCAATGTAATAATGTTGTTTGGAAACCTCTGGAATTCGCTACTTTGACATTTCTCCATTTAAATAGCATTGACATCTGCTCGCCATATTGCACTATAAGTATGGTACAAGGAACAATCATCTATAGGTGTTCAACGTGTCGTTCACGAACTTCGAGTCGGGCTGTAAACACTTGGGTTTTTTTAATATGGTGATATTCGGAAAGCCATTTGCAATTTCAATTGCTGTCGCATGACAACAAAATTATCGACTAATTTTGGTAGAGATGAAGCACTTTCCTAAAGCACTTTTTAAGGAACAGTGGCTTGCTACTCAAAACAATGGACGATTTCATATTATAAAACAAGGCATACGTCATGTCATACCAAATCAAAGTTTTGGTCCTGTAACAGTATTATTGGTATTTTTGATATCATTGGAAAAAGTAAACATTAATTATAGTTCAAGCTAACGCAGGTTTAGAATTTGTACAAGAGGTTTTCTTCATTTTTAAGTGTAGCACAATAAGCGATTATCACCATAAAGTGAAATGTGTAAATTATGGAAAATTCCAAATTTGCTACCAAATGGGGAAATTGCCAATAGTAATATAACAAGGGCGAGATACACTTACCGATAATTTTGCACACGCCAAGGGTCGAGTGCTGGTTGCAATGAAAACTGTCCCGAGGGCTTGCCCGAGGGCAGTTTTCTAAAGGCAACCAGCACGATGACCCTTGGCATGGGCAAAATTATATGTAAGTGTGTCGCCCGCGCTTATATTTTGAAGATTATTACACAAAACCTATATACGAATTATGATTTAAAATTGATCTAATAACACCGAAAAATTCAAGTTGCCTGTTTCTTGTATTTCCATAGTAGCAACACCAATTTCTTCAAACAAACAAAAAATCTGTCACGGTTTTACGAATATGCAAAAAATGAACAGTTTGGGCTTCGGGGAGGCTACTCAAGGTGAAATTAATCTAGCAATTGATAAGGTAACGCCAGAGAATACGAAGAGGTCAAATTCTTATGTGTGGAAACAATTCATGGAGTTCTGTAGTGAGCGGAGATATGAACTGGCGAAAATAACACCCATTGGAAAACTTGCTGAAATAATGAAAGATTGGGGCTACAATATTGTAACGACCTTGGGGTCAGGCCGTTGTCTATATATGACTCAGCGTCCCGTGTGACGCGTGAGTCAGCGTGCCGTGCGACGCATGACTCAGCCTTCCAGATCATTACAGAAAGTGTAACGACCTTCGGGCCGGATCGCATCAGAACATTCCAGAATGACCTTCCGCGCGAACACATCAGCGTCGCTGTATTAATCGAGCAAGGTCTGGACGTTTCTAGGATGACTCACCCGGTGTGTATATAAACCGGTGCAGTGGGAAAAATCGACAGTGCTCAGTTCTAATCGAGTTCGAATTCGACAGCAAAGCGCGTAGAGCTCCCATATAAACGAACAGTGTGTATATAACCCTAGTTAAATAAACAACAGATAAATAACCATATAAATCGTTAGTGTTTAAGTCGTAAATAGCCAAATAAATAATTGATGTTTAATCCAGCGCATATAAATAAATAAATGTATCGTTGTTAGGAATAGTAATTTGTGTTCTGCCTTCATAATTCTTCTGTTTGTAAATAATCGTTGTAAATAAATTTTTAATACAAGAAGCGTCGTATAATTTTTAAATAGCCCGAGCGTAAAAACGTAACAATATGAAGAAGCGGAGTGGAGAAAATTATAAAGAATCGGTAATTAAAACTATATGGAATGTCACGGCAAAGCAGCTGAAGAAATTGTGCTTTGAAGATTTCGGGATAAAATTTGACCCATTTAGTGACCTGGAGTTCAAGCAAAGCCGAGAAGCTCGCAACGCAAAAAGGCATGAATTGCAGAAGGTTTCTGAAAAACGAAAATGCAGTTCGTCAGCGCTCACTGATGACGAACACAAGAAAATTGTCAGTACGTTTGATGAGGATACACCGGATGGGCTGCAAAAGAAATTTTATTACATTGCTAGTTATGAATTGGCTTGGCGAGGAGGAGAGGCTGCAGTGGCACAGTTGGATTAATTTCATGAGGAAGTGAACAATTCCGGTATATGCTCTGGAAGAATAGAATACAATACTGTATTTAGCAAAACGGAAACCGCAAATTAGCAGACAGCAAATGGCTGGTAACTAATAATGAAAAGCCTGCATTTTATCCTGTACGGTAAGAGTAACTATTTAGAATAAACTAATATGCTTTATTTAAAATATCATTCGGATATTTCAGGTTATTTAAGAAATTAATGAGCAAGAGGGGATCAAGAATTACTACAAATCGACTTTTCTTGACTCCCAATCCATTGTGGAAGAACCCTTATTCAGTTGGTTGGTACAAAAATTGTCCTGTTGGCAAAAATCAACTAGGCAATTGGACCAAATCTGGTGCTGAGCAAGTAGGAATTGATACGAAAGGAGCAAAAATCACAAACCATTCTTTGAGGTCCACAGCTGTTTCAAGTTTAGCAAGAGAAGGTGTTGGCGAACAGCAGCTGATAAAGATGACTGGGCATGTTAGCACAGCTACCATTAAGCCCTACCTCCAGCTGGATGAATCTCATCACTCCAAAATGGTAGAAAAAATTAGACATCAGACACCATCTACTTCTTTTTCGAGTTCTACAATTTCAAACCTACAGAATCTCTCAACAGTTCCTTGCGAAGACCGTGATTGTGCTGCAAAACAACCCAAAATTATAAACTTTTACAATTGTAATTTTCATAATTATCAGTTTTGATTTTTTAATAGTTTGTAGTGTGCCTAGGTTATTGTTATTTTCTTGTAATAATAAACTTTCTAAGAACGCAAATATGCAAAAATATTTTGGTTCTTTATTACTGCGTCTTGCAGTTCAGGATTGGTCGATTTTCAAAAAATGCATGGTTCTCGTTGGATGATATCAGTCATGTGATAGTTGTGTGTAATAATCATAGACAATACCTCAAATTACATTCAAAATCGATCCAGCAACCAACAGCAACTCCAAGAAGCAGGCAATGGTAAATTGGTTAACAAGGAAAACTATACAATTTTAGTCGACTGCTGTAGCGCCAACAGGCAGATAGACAGACCGACAGATAGACCACAGACCTACAGACAAACAGAGGGACGGATTTGAGAAAACAAGTTTTTCATACAGACACACAAACAGACAGACGGACAGACAGGCGGACGGAATTGAGAAAACCTGTTTTTGTCATCTAGGAACCCTGAAATATGAAGATCTGAAGAAATGTCCGAAAGTGATTTTCTCCTTCGTCTTTCAGACGAGGGAAGTAAAAACTAATATTTTGTGTCCAAAGTAAAAAACACAGGTATTTTCAAACAATCAATAACAAACTATTCGAACAATATCAATTCAAAGCAACTATAATTTTGAATTGAAATTAACAAATATTTAGAAATAAAAAACATCTAACATACAAAATAATAATAATAATATAGAAGGAAACTTTAGTCTACATGACCACCTCCCTACTAAATATTTGTTAAAAGTTTTCAATTAAATATTATAAATATTTGAAATTGTTGTTGATATTCATATCGTTTATTATATTATTTGAAGATAACTGTGTTTTTTACGTTGGACACAAAATAGCGATTTATATATCTAGGGAGCAAAGATATTCATTTCTTCCCGCGTCTGAATTTAAACATTAAACACACAAGGGAGGAAATTAACCTTTGCTTCAGTGACATATACATGATTTTTTCTTCGAACGCATGTTCTATAGCGCGAATTTTCAAAATTGACAGTTTTGTGCAAAAGCCGGCTTTCTATATAGTGAGTAGAAAATAGCTATTTCTGTAATAAGTACGAAATTAAGGACTTTTTTGGACGAGCCGCAATTGATGGCCAAGCGAGCGCGCGGGCAAGACACATAAATAACTCGAGTTTAGAAGTCCGCTGTCGTATGAATTACATACATATTTTTTTATTTTACTGCTTTAGGAACGTTTGTTCTTATTAAAACCTGACAGTCTAATCTAGGAGGTCGGGAAAAGTCGAAAAGGTCATGATTATACTAAAAAAATGGCAGTGTGTATTTTGATTTTGACCAATGGAAGTGGTCGTTAGTTTTCGTTGCTATGGTTATTACTGCCGAAAAGTAAAACATACTAGTACGAAAAAGTGGATGTTTTCGGCGGCTAAACAGTACCAAAATGTATAGCTTTTCGATGCAGTAGAACAAAAAATTAGTTTTTAGCTCTAATTTTGATTAACATAATTTTCTGGTTGCTAAGTGAGAGAAACTGAAGTTCGATAGTGGATCCTTATCAGATCTGATAATAAGTTAACTCTAAAGTATCTTATTTTCCGTAATATAAAGCATGGTAAAAAATAGGAAAGACTAGTAAAAATTGTTTTTTTTTATTAGGTGGTTGTGACTTTGTATTTGACCACTAAGCAACGTTTACAAATAATATTTTTGTATATATCTATTGAGAATCAAGTATACTTTATTATTAAGCCATTTACATATTTTTGCACCTCCCTCGTATGCGAAACAAGATATTTAAATTTTTGCAAGTGAGTTTTCAGTTTGAGAAGATTCAAGAACTTTATGAAGAATAACATTTTCTGAGCTTAGGTTGTAACCACAGCTCCTGTAAAAATTGTATTAATACGTTTAAACAACGTTATCAATTAGCTAGAGGCAATCTGGCCACAATAATTCGTGACACGCGAACATTTGGTGTAACGCGGAGGGCAGGAAAAACTTGGAGAATTCCGAAGAGATTCTGCTGATCGTCCGGTATCTCGCAGGTGGGAAGACGGCGGGAAGCGCCGGCTTCACCGCGTCTTTCGATCCGCGCATCCCTACTCTCTAATACGAACCTAACTGTTATATTTTAACCCCACTCTAGGTCGACCAGGTCGGATCCCTCGAAAGAATATAAAACAAAGATCCCCGGTGTCCGAAGACAAGTTTTATTCCTGGCTTCTTCCAGAGAAGTTGAACTGCCTGAGAACCTAACTTATAACTACCCTTGATTCGGTTAGTCGAACTGCAGTCGAGCAATCCTGTGAATTAACACCCTCAATACCTGCCCCGTTAGTTCTTGAGCGCAACGGAATTATCTTGTCGCTTGTATTAGCATCCTGAATACCTAACTCGTAACCGCTCTATTAATAAACAATTTCTCCAAACAGTACGCCAGGAATATCACGAGGCTCCGGCAAAAACTAAAGCGGCCTAAATTCAGTTAGAACCTGCGGAACGCCCGCTTGCTTGTATTTGAACTACAATTTAAGCCCAAAACTGGAGATTTCATCTACGACTCAAATAGAATTACACTCGGACAAGTCCGTAGTCAGGCTCATTCATTCCTAACTAAGTTTCGTTCGCGTGGTGAACGCTATTATTTTAGACCCTTTTGGCTTTAGTCCTATCAGTGCTATAATCTGGAGAAGTCCACCAGGAACGCAATAAAAATTGACAGTCAAATGATGGTCTAATTCCAGTAATTCAAACCGCAGGGAGGAAGTCCGTCTTCATCATCCAACATGAGAGGGTATCACGAAGTCACGGCTACAGCGCCGAGGTGTTTTGGAAACAGAGATAATTATTTGTGTTTTTTCTTGTATTTGGTGTAAAATCTGAATTTATTATTATTTTGTAACCAATAGTCAAACAAAATAAATAATTGTTTAGTCCGACTCGAAACGAAACGTCGACGAACCCTCGACTAGAACTACCCGCAGGTATTAAACAATAACGTAGAGTAATCAAAACTTGATCTTGAGTTTAAAATAAATTTGCATAAATTATCTAAACGTTACAAGGTCGCTTTGACATTATTTCAAATTTAAAAATGTCATCAACATTTTTAATGTGCCCCATATAATGTACACCCTATGTAATTGTACAGTAAGCAGTAATTTTTAATATTACCATTTTCACCAGGGTTTGTGATGTTAATACAATATTATACAGTATAATATTAATACAAACATACTATTATGTTAGAAAAAAAGAGCGGAAAAAGAAAATATGACGATTGAAATGTATTTTCCTGTGGCCATTTTTTTTTTTTTAAATAATCATCAAGCATCTACTAAGGCAGGAATTAACTTGTATTATTTTTCAGCCACTAATTCGATTTTTTGATATTTGCAATATGGCGGACGATTTTTCAAAATTTAGGGTTGTACCCCATAATAGATCTTTGGTACTTTTTTGTGGTGATTTTAAGGAACATTAAGAAAGTATTTCTGCAGAAATTAGCTATCCAGAGCCAGTGTATATAGGAGAGTACCGCCATGCCTTAATCCGTAAAAATATCGCCATTTTTATTCCGATGTTACTTGTCATTCATTGCGATTTTTTAAATGCCCTGTTCTTATGCAGTAAATTGCAGCGAACACTTCGAAAATGGTGTAAGATTATTTTTACTAACTCAAGGGATTAAAAATAAGAAGAGAACGAAGCAATATATTTATAATATTGCCGGAAAAGATTTTCCGATCGAGGTTATGTTTGTTAGGTTAGTTTTGAATCACTTTTTTGCTGTAGTTTTGAATTTTCAGAAAACAAATCTCACTTTAAATACTATTAGTGAAAGTACTAAACACTGCAACTACGCGCGTAAAGCATTTTGTGTTTTCGAAACATTTCAGCTTGTTAGCAGATTCTGGTGCAAATGTATGTACATACATTAAGAGGCATGGAGGGTGAAAAAGTTCCAGTGTTGCAGAAGGATACTTAGAGGACTCCAGAAAGTAAAAGGAAGAATGTTTGCCAATTCTGCCAAATAATTACCCTTCTTCTTCCAACTATTCTGTTTTAAATCTAATCATAATTATGTGTATTCTACCAACAAATCTACAGTTGCTTCCTCACAATGGTTAAATATAACTAATTGTTGTAATTGTACAATGAATGCAACTATTTCCAAATAATTTGTAATTATGTTTGTAATTTGTTGATTAATAAAAATATGATTTTGACAGAATTTTCTGTCAGATTGCTTTTACCACTAATGTTAAAAATGAATTATTTTTAAAACGCTACCAAATAATATTAATACATTTTTAATCGAAGTGTGGGCCGTGTTAAAAAATCAGTTGTGAATAGTGTTTGAAAAAAATAGCTATTTGCGCAACAAGTGCTAAAAGTGGATGTTTATGCATGAGTTTGCACACAATATTTTTTCTACAACCTTAAATTTACTTTTATTAATCCATAAATGTCGATTTAACAAAGGTTTGCATTTATGACAGTTATAATTTATGTCATAGTAAAGAGATGGTCTTGACGCGCAGGTGACTGTTTTTGCAGCCGGTAGCTGTCAAAGTTAGTTATCCAAGGTAATTGTAAATGTACACATTTTACCTTACACTTTACATCCAACGAAGTAAGTAACTAGAATAACTTTACAATCTCACTTCCAGTTCGAAATTCTAAATTCAACAGCAGCTGTTTACTTTATAACACATGTGCTACAAGTAAACAGCTGATTTCACTTTTAACACGCTGATTTATAAATAGTATATTATGTAACAAGTTTTATAAACGTCATTTTAGTCACGAGTTTTTTTAGGCACGAGTGGAGCGTAGCGCAGCGAGTGTTTAATAAACGAGTGTCTAGACGATTTTATATAATTTGTCACATAATTTTGACATTTATTATATTAGGTTAAATTATGCTTGACAAACGTTAAAGATGGCTGTTGAAAACTAACTTGATTTTAGTTTTGGCTGTGGCTAATAAAGCAAATACTATTTGAACCTAACTTCACCCCATGACTAAAACATCGTTGCCAACTTCAGCTCATGACTAAGAGGCTCTTTAGTCATAGGTTATGAAGGCATGATTAAAAGGTCACTTAGCGACGTGTATGTTAGTATGTTAAATGGCATTTTAGTTACAGGAGTAGAAAAACGTCATTTTTAGTGAAATAAGCTAGTGCTAAAAGACCTACTTTTAGTAGTGGGCGTAGAAAAAATTCATTACCGACAAATGCTACTGCCGTCACAATTTGTTATGAAATATTACCTTATTGTATAATATTTGACAATTCGGGAGAGTATTAATCAAATCTCAGATTTTTTCGAAATTTATTTGTTCAGCTTTTAATACTGTTGTCAAAATAATTTGCATATATTTAATAGCCTTTTTTAATTTTTACGAGCTGTAAAATGCACGAAAAAATCGCCGATTCTGGAATTTTATCAAAGCACGTTGCAATTTTCAAATAAACAGATGTGTATTTTATATATAGAATTCGTTGCTAGTTAATTAACGAGGAAAACCCCAAATTTGCCGCACCTTAGTATTAGAATTGCACAAATCGGATAAACATACAAGAGCTAAAAATATCAAGATAATAAACTCAAGCATGTGTCAGTGCAGCGGACAAACATGAATAGCGAAAACGCTATTTGAATACCAATAACAAATAACAGAATTATGAAGGTTAGAAATTTCAAAGCAGCAAAGCATGATTCCAAAAGTAGCAGTGTTTACACGAGCTGCAAATTTTTAAGTTTACCTTAATATTAACACGATTTCAGTCTTTGTTTTAGTCACTGATAAGGAAAAGGCCTCCCGCTGTCCGAGCAAAGTTTGGAAAAATTTGGATAGTTGCAAGACATTTATTATCAATTAATACCACTCCGGGTGCGATAACCCACAGCTGGATATGCCGATCTTCACAGCCCGCGATATTGCTAGATGTCGAGTTAGATCGAATTCAGTGGCGAAGACTGCCGAAGTTTGGATGTGGCTCAGCCACACATGGCGGAATCGCAGACTGATAAATACGGTCTTACATTTTTTTTGCACAAGGGTGGTTGTGAACTTTTAACTGCACGTCTTAACATGCACCATAAACAATGTAATCATATGTTAAAATTTTGCCTAAATATACCTTTTATGAAAACAATTAATCAATTCCTATATTTGACAAGTGTTATACAGGGTGTTATGAAAGTCCACTTAATAATTTAACGAGTGATAAAGCACACCAAACTCTTAAAACAGTGTATTACTGTCGTTGTGAATACCTTTTTGGTTTATGCGCCGTCTTATTTTAAAGAAGCAATTGGTTAACGCTACCAAACTGGATGAAGACAATGTAATTTTATTTACAGACATTTGAATAAATTATCAACGCGTTCCATGCGGGCTTGCGCCTCAATTATATCAATTAACAGGAATATATGTTCCATGTTTGTGTGTAGACAATGACATCTTAGGACCAAGCTATGTTTTTGTTTCTTTTATTATTTTTATTCTCAGGTGGCACTTATATACAGTGCGTCCCCGGATAGGTGAAACGACTCTTGTAAAAAGTTAAAAATTCTCGATTTAAATTTTCATTTTTTGGGGTTCAGCCCTGCTTGGTTAAAGGCGATTTTCTAACATACTTTGTTTTGAAAAATCAAGTATGCCTTGGAAATGTTCAAAAAACCTATTTTTCTGTAAAGTGCCTTTTATGTGGTAAATACGGCAAAAAGTTATTAATAAAAGTTGTTTAGAATCGACATTTAGGCCCCTACACCAAATTTCAAAATCCTCGCCCAACTTTGATCTCTCACATATTCTTTAATGTTTATTTCCCAAATCTAAGAATTTTATTTTTAACCAAGTTTTTCTATTATGAATAAAAAATAATGTTAAAAGTATTTGTTTTCATGGCCGATTTGGGATATACACATAAAAGAAAATGTGAGAGATTAAAGTTGGCCGAGGATTTTGAAATTTGGTGTAGGGTGTAGGGGTCTAAATGTTGATTCTAAACGACTTTTCTTAATAACTTTTTGTCATATTTGCCACATAAAAGGCACTTTACTCTACAGAAAAATAGGTTTTTTGAAAATTTCCAAGGCATACTTGATTTTTCAAAACTGTAATTATGTTAGAAATTCGCCTTTAACCAAGCAGGGCTAAACCACAAAAAATGAAAATTTAAATCGAGATTTTTGTACTTTTTACAAGAGTCGTTTCACCTATCCGGGGACACTCTGTATGTTTGCGGTGTTATATTTTATGATTTTAGGTAATTATATATTGTCTTTGCATAGATTTATTGTGTCTGTTGTATAAAATCCAGTCATTTTAATATTAGAATAATTCGCATTTGTCAAGTAATTTTTGTGTTTCGTTTCGTAAAAGTCAATTTCTAGAAAGTATAAGAAAGTCCGTTCTTCAAGCGCATGAATTTCACAAATATTAACTATAAGACACCTTCTAAAGAAAATTTGTAAAGGATGGCTATATCTCAAGCCAAAGCATTTAGGTCTTTGGCTAATGAATATTTAGCAGACAAATATAACACCGACTAATTATATTGTACCAGACCCTCTGCTTGACCTGGATATTTAATACCTTATCAAGTAATTGAATTACCAGAAAGTAGTTCAATTGCCACAAGTAATTTCAATTATCAGAAGTAATTCAAATACATGCAAGTTATTTAAATACTTTAGAGGAATTTAATTAGGTAGTATTAGTAGTAGTAGTAATTACTTACTTTCAAAAAGTAATTGTCAAGTGCTTTTCGCAAAAATAGCAATTACCAATTACAATTACCAAGCAATTTAATTCCAAAACTAATATACAAAAATTAATTTAATTAGTAATTTAATTACAAAATAATTAATTACTGCCCAGCTCTGTTTCCAACTACACTGTAGTTTTCATATTCTTTGCATTGAATCCTTTCTATTAAAGGTAAAATCATCTTATTTGTATCCAGTAAATATTCATATACTGCATTCTTAAATACTAATTTATAATCGGGATCTTATCTTGAGTTATCGTTAGCTAACTCTACCTAAATTACAGACTTATGTATTTAGAAAGGATTAAGGGAGTATGGTAGTTGAATATAATCAAGATCTATTTAAATATGAATTGGGAACGTGAATAATTATTATACAATTAGAAAGTAAAATAGAATTTATAATTGAGTGGAATATGGCTATTTGAAAAACAGATGGATTCAAAAATAATATAATATTTTAAAAATTAAGGTTTGAAGGGAATGACAAATACTTAATCGTAATAAATTAGAAAAATAGTAGGTAGAAATCAAGTATTATGAGATAGAGTGTAAAAAGTAGAAAAATGATATTGTTAAGCACTTTGTTTTGATGATTAGAAATAACAAATTTCGAAAAAATGTAGCTGAAATAATTTTGGTGTAATTAAAAATATTAAAATAGTCCCTATTTTTATTGAGTAATGTTTGGATGATGAAAAAGGTTAAATACTAAATTGGCGTGGTGAAACAAAAAGGAAATTTAATCGAAAAATAATTAAAGACATAAAAATAAGCAAGCTTACAAGTATGTAGTAAAAATCTAATGGCAAGCACAATTGATCTACAATTGTGAATAAATGGAGTAAAATACTAAGTCACGTTTATTGGAGAATTGCATTTGACATCATACGTTAATCGAATTGGATTACGTCAAGCTGTTTCGTGCTAAGGGAGAGTTCCAAAGGAGAACCATCGGTTAAGGAGGCACTTTTCAGAAAGTTGGCAGATGCAGTATTGGAAGTAGGTAGCTGCAGATTTGGTCTGTTTGGTTGCATGCTGTGAGGAAGGTTTGAGTTGCTAATTCTGGACAGTTGGGTCATCTTGACTGTCAGTGGGGTCTTTCGTTGCAAAAAGGTGCTTGAGAGGTTGGATTCGTAGGTAGAAAGGAGCAGGTTGGTTGACATCCAGAACATTGTTGAGTTCAAGTGAAAGGTGAGTGATCTTGAGTAGTAAGGTAATTACTAGAAAAGGAAATAAAGACGATAAAAGTAAATTGGTTAGTAAAGAATTACTTACTGTTTTGATATTGTTGTGTACTAGTGAAACGATCTGGTATTTGTTATTTAAATTTCAAATCTGTTTGACATATCATTGACATAAGTTATTTTGACTTATAAAAATAAAATTAAAAATCAGAACATGGAATTTCAGAAATAAGCAATCTAGATAAAGGAATTCACCCCTGGTTTTTCAAGACCTAGCACAAATAATAATTATTGATATTCTAAACATAAATAGAGCAATTTTAAATGGATAAACATGAAAATATAATTTATAGACAGATTAATATCACTATAAGCGCTACAAGCCTAGGAGGCTCGTGGCTTGGTGAGATATTTCCGCCCATTCTTTCCTGTTCCAGGCCTTTGCTTCCCATTCACGGACTTGCATCGTCGTCAGGTCCTCTTTTACCTCCTGTTTCCAATTATTCCTGGGCCTCCCTCTTCTTCGTCTTCCTCCTACCGCTGTTTTTCATACTTTTCTTGGACCTCTGGTGAAATGACCCAACCACCTTAATTTCTTTGTCTTCGCCATTCCCAGTAGTGTTGGTTCTTCATACAGGTCATACAGTTCCTGGTTGCTACGCCTTTCCCATTGCGTATCCACCTTTCGTCCACCGTAAATTTTTCTTAGGATTTTGGGCTCCCACGTATTTAACAACATTTTGCTCCTCTTTACGTAGTGATCACACCTCACACGCGTACATCACTGTAGGTATTACTATCGTTTTGTACACTCTAAGTTTTGTCGCTCTTGAAAACACTGTGCTCGATAAAATAGAGTTCACTGCCCATAAACTTCTCGTCCCGGCTGCCAATCTAGCTTTTATTTCCTCACCACTGCCCGGCTGTTTTGTTAAGACTGTGCCCAAATATATAAACTGCTCAACTTCCTCGAATTTAAACACTTTTCCTCCTATTGTAATGCTTAGCGGTCTATTTTCTTCAGATGGCTTATCATTCCATATCATATATTTAGTTTTCGCTTCGTTGATATTCAACCCGACTTTCTGCGCTCCCTTCAGAAGCCTTTCTACTACAACTTTTAGTTCATCCATCGTTATTATTAAGATTGTTAAATCATCTGCAAATGCCAAACACTGATGGGATTTTTGATATATTACACCACTTCTATTGATCATCGCATTCCTTAATACTTGTTCTAACAGTAAATTGAATAACACTGGTGATACGGGTCACCTTCCTCAGCCCCCTTCTTACTTTAAATGATGTTGATACTCTTCCATCTATTCTTACTCTATTTTATGTGTTATGCAACGTCATTTTTACCAGTGTTATCAACTTTTCTGGAATGCCCAACTCTTGGAGTGCCCCGTATAGCTCTTCTCTCCTGATTTGGACATATGCCTACTTAAAATCTAGGAACAATAAGTGTGTAATCAGCTTATATGAATGACTTGCAGCTTGTATCTCTTGTAATGTAAAAATATGGTCCACTACCGATCTGTTTTTGCGAAAACCGCATTGATAATCTCCAGCAATATTCTCCGTGCACTTTTCAAGTCTTCTTCTAATGCAGATGGATAGAATTTTGTACATTACATTCAGCAGCGCTGTTCCCCTATAATTCTCGCACATGCTCTTATCCTCTTTCTTGTACATCGGACATATTAGGGTTTCGCTCCAAGACTTTGGCATTTCCTCCTTGCTCCATACTTCTTGTATCAGTTTATGTATCTTATTTTGCAGGTCTTTTCCACAGTACTCAATTAATTCTGCTTGTATACCAACCTGCTCTGCACACTTATTGTTTTTTAATGACTTGACTACTTCCTCGATTTCTTTAAGATCTGGTGCTTCTTTATGCTCCTTGTTGTTCCTTCTTTCTTCTATTTGCTCTTCTTTTCTTCTCGTATTCCCCATAGTTTCATCATTTAACAGTTCATCGAAGTGCTGTGCCTATCTTTCTACTACCTTTTCTTGATCTTCTATCAGTTCCCCTTACTTGCTTTTACTAAATATGGTTCTTGGTTGGTACCCTTTTTTTATCTTTTTAACCCCTTGGAAAAAATTCTTTATTTATGTATTTCTCTTCTATATTGTTCAGTCTCTGCAGCTCAAATATTCTCTTTTTTCCTTGCATACTCTTTTACATACTCTTCTTTACTCTTGGTATTGCATCTTGCTCTCTTCTGTATTGCTTGTTAATATCTGCTTCCTTTTTTTCTTCTGTCTTTTTAACTTCGGCTTTGCAATCATCATCAAACCACTGGTGTCCCTTAGATCTTCTAACCTTCTCACTGTTCACAACACTTTGAATCACCTCCTCAATTTCTCTCGTTTTTTTCCTGAACATTCTTATACACCGTTTCCTCTTGCAATTTTTCCGTCAGTTTTCTTTCGTACTTTTCCTGCTCATCTATGTTACTAAGCTTTATTACTTTGCACATTCTCTCTCATTTTCCTGGTTTTAACTCATTTTGTGGTACCTCTTGCTGCATCTTTATTCTTACCATAAAATGATCCGAGTCTATATCAGCCCCTCGATAACTTCTTATATCCTTGATACACCTTTCACTTCATCTGTCAATAAATACATGATCTATTTGATTCACATATTCACCACGAGAACCACGTTCCTATATGTAGGTATTTCTTTCAGGTCATAGCAGGTGCATTTGACTCTCATATTATTATCCATGGAGAAATGTACTACCATACTCTCATTTTCATTGCTTACAACATGCAGGCTATTCTTTCCAATAGTTGGTCTATATGCATTTTCTCGTCCTATTTTTGCGTTACAATCCCCAAATTTTAATATCATATTTTGGTATAGTCTGTTCGTCTGACATCTGCGCTGTCACTTGTCAAAATTAAAAAAAATCATTGGGTGTACCTAGAGTTCCTAAATATTATAAGAGTTGAGACAAGTTGGGAATAGATGCTGATTGTTTGTGATCCACTGCGCATGCGCAGTTTCGTCTGAAATTGCGCCAGATTCAAGTCCTATAGTTACTGTAGAAACTAGTTCTGAGAATGTCACATTTGACAAATTTTTATTTGACTTAGGTCTAACACTGATTGATGCAAATGTATTAATATGTACCTATGTGTTCCATTTCTACCTGACAATAGTTCTTTAAATAGCATATCTTGCAAAGTTGTAAGTATGTATATGGAATTTACTTAAAAATTAGTTACCTAAATAATTATTTTTCTACTGTTTTTAAAATACGGATTGTTGCATTTTTCACTTCAAAAGTAGATTCGAACGGGTCTTTATATCCATTGACACAAATTCCCAAAAACGAGAGCTGAATAGTTCAAAAATATAAACTGAACACTCACAAGTAAAGTACGTTTTTTTCCTATAAAAATTTTGAAGGTCAAATAATTTAGGGTTTATGTTGGCATAACTTGGATTTTTTTAAAAATATATGTTGGTAGAATTTGTTTTAGTAACTTTTTAGAACTAAAAATTGGCGGAAAATTTTAAATCTGCCATTAAAGTTCTATGTACTTCAAAAGCTCTTGCTAATCTTTCGTAAACGTCTTCTTCTGGTATGTTAAGATGCAGATCCAACAGTTCCTCTGCACACTTCAGAAATGTTTTTTTTTTACATTTAATTTTAAAAGATTCCGTTTTTTTATGCATATACAGTTTAAAAAAAGAAAAGCTGACAATTGAATTTTAAATGTCAGAATGACACAAGTCGTTTACAGAAAAACCTGACGAAAATTAACTTTCTAATAATTTAAAAAAAGCAGTTTTGCCAATTTTATCTTGACCTTGAAAATTTTTATAGGAAAGAAACGTACTTTAGAACCAGACCCGGTGCGAAAAAGTGCGTCTGGGTGGCAAACGAAAACTAAAATCCAATGCTGTACCTACTTCGTTTACGTTGTCTCAACTCTTTCTCAAAGATTACTTCTATACTAGGATCCGTAGTAGATACCTACCCGAGTAGTTTTCATAAACGCTTTAAATTAACCTTTTTTGACATTGTCAAAGTGGCAACTAATTAAATTCATAGGTGACACATACTAAGAAAGACAGCTCTGGCCTTGTACGTTATCATTTATTTTTGGAACAGTAATGGCGGCTGACATTTGCGTTGTCTCAACTCTGATACTATATAGGAACTTAAGTGTACCCAGTGTACCTGTATCGTCGTCTGCGTTGATTGTTTATAACAAGTCTGTCCAATACCCTAAAAAGTTTGCTTCTTGACAACCAAAGTTTTATAACAGATGTCACCAAGATCGCGTGTTACAGGAAACTGTAAGTAGTCACCAGTACTTCAGAAATACTAAATTCAATGAAATAGAATAGAGAAAACTTATGTGAAGTGACAAATATCATGAAATTTGGTATAATGTCTGCTATAATGGCCATATTACATACATTGTTCCTACTTTAGAAGAACGAATCGATTGTACTTGTCTGGAAACATTGACTAGTGTTAACACACCACTAGGTATTAGACTTAATATATCTACAAGGCAGAGAATCTTTGTAATGCGTTATTTCATTTTCTTAATATGTAATACCTACTACTAACATTGTAATAAAAATAATTGCATATTTTCCACCTGTAGGAAATGCTATGAAAATTAGTGTATCTTTCTGAACAGACCCCCCAAAATCACATTTTGAATTTAGAGATCACAATCAGCCCATTGTTGATAGAATTTTATCAAAATTGATTAAACCTCGGCTTAGCAGTTATTGCAAAACACGAACAAATACAAACTTTTCTACTAAGTATATACTTTGCATTCTAAACCACTGAGTAGAAAGACACTAAAGTTTTTATGTTTTTTTGTGTGTTTATAAGATATATACAAAGCTATATACAAAACTTACTATTCATTCTATATTTAACATTAAAGGAGAAATAAAACGGCCTTTTTAATATTTGACAATGTCATAACACGTGTATAACCAAACATTTGACAACGACATCGATTGACAACTTACAAATCTCAGTGTTAAACCCTGAATCTTAACTTCCATTGACACCATGGATATATTAGATTGACACGCGATAGCAGCGCCTCTCGTTGTAAGTTTAGATGGAATGGACCACGCCTTCCTGGATTAATACGAGACCGAACGTCTGAGACGTTCGGTCTCGTATTAATCCAGGAAGCCGTGGAATGGACAGACTTGTTATAAACAATCAACGCAGACGACGACCTGTATAATACTTTAGTAAGAGTAGAGCAAACAACGGAAAAAGTTGGATAATTTTTTTCATGGCTACCATGATTTAATAAAATATTGAAAAAACAAGGTGTTTTATGTTGGTGCACTGTAAGTCTATGCCAAATTCGAGGTTAGCAGGTTAGATTTTGCGTCAGTTTTGACAGAAAGAATGATCTAACTTTTTCTGCTGTTTGCTCTACTTTTTCTAAAGTATTATACAGGTACACTAAGTGTACCTGTGGAAAAAAACTTGCCTTCAGACTGTACAGCTAAATTAGTTACTAGTGTCAAACACATTGAGGTTACATAAGATATTTGTGAGGTTTACAATAATTTTATTATGAAATGGTTTCTTTTTAATATCAGAAATATCTACTTAGAGTAAAATGAATTATTGATAAAAATCAGATTAATGTAATTAACGTAAGTTTTTAAACTTATCTATTTAAAAATAGAATTTAATATTCTAATAATACAAATACATTGGTAAACAAGCAATATAACAAATAGTATATTTCAAACCAAGGTAAGAAAGTGCAGTCTTGCATACCGAGCGCAAAGTTTATAAACCGAGTCGAAGGCGAGGTTTGTAATTGCGCAAGGTATGCAAGAGCACTTTCTTAACGAAGTTTGAATACTATTTTTTTCCCAGCCGGCCTCAGTGGAGCAAAATTTGACAATATAAAAATAATTCAACAGACTGTTAAAGTTGTTAAAGGTGACAATATCCTGCAAAATATGCAGCATGTTTTTCGATTTTATGCTGTTCTCAAAATGTTTCTAAACAGTTTTATTCATAAGTAACTCTGAAAACTTAAAAAATTTTTCGTTAAAAAATCGCTTTACTATTTATACTTTTTGAGGTTATGTCCACTGAGGTCAAACTGTCAAAGCAGTTTTGGTTGGATTAAAAAAAGCGCGGGAGCGCACGGTGATTTTTAGCCTCTCCTGTCGTGAGTACGCATGCGCGAGATGTTAATTTAATTCCTTCGAATGAAGGGCCACTCACGGGGCCACTTAAGGTTTCGTACTTCCCTGCATCAAAAGGATGTGAACACTCACAGAATGCATTCCTAATTCCTCGTATAAACAGACTGTAACACAAGTCATAAAGTCAATTATCCGTCAACTATCAATATGTCAGCTGTCAGCTAACATGCGGTACAGTTTCTTCATAAAAATTGCATGATTTACTTTCTTACCTAGGTGAGAAAAACGAACTTTTTTACCTCAGATGAGGTGAGCAATGCCTCCTATTCTAACCGGCTGGGAAAAAAATTCTTTTATTCATAATCTACTTATTGGTAAATCTGAATTATCTGATTCTTCTGTTAAGGAAATAACAAGAGGCGAACACTCTGAACAGGCAAATTTCCCATATATTTTTTCCAATCCTGTAAAATTAATTTTTCACAGTGAACAACACTGTTATTCCACGTTTCAGCTGTGAATTTGGATAAACCTTCCTTCCACACACACTTTTGGTTCGCGTGCATCCTTTTAGATCTGATACTGTTTCTGTTTTTAAGATATTCTTATTGTAATAATTTTTAACAAATCCCCATACCAGTTCTATGGCAGTATATTGACAGTGATACGCAGGAAGTCTTAAGATTTCATATTCGTGTAATTTTAATAACTCATCAACAACATAAGTCGTTTTAGTATAATTAATTAAAGGCTGCATTATGTCATAATTGTTTTTTTTTAGTTATTGCAGTGTTCTAGTGATTATATGAAGCAGGAGTGAAAACGACCTCGTTCGCATATATTTATATATCGACAACTACTATACATTGCTATGGATAACCATATATAACATATACAACAATAGCACCGTCTGTAAACAAAGCCTAAACAATACTCCCACTCTTTGTTTGCAGGTGCAAAGTAACTGAAAGTAAATGTCTGTTTTCTATAAACTTCAGTCGTGGTAGAGCCTTGGTAAACATATCAGCCAACTGTGCTTCCGAATTAACATAGATGACTGACACTGAACCTTCTTCTACATGCTGGCGTATAAAATGATATTTAATATCTATATGTTTTGTCCGCTTATGGTGTTCTTCATTTTTAACTAGTCGAATAGCACTTTTGTTATCGACAAACAATTTTGTGAGTCCATTTAAACTTATACCAAGTTCTTGTAGAAATCTTCTTAACCAAACTACTTCTTGGGTAGCGTCAGATGCAGCTATATATTCTGATTCTGTAGTTGAACGTGAAACACACTTTTGCCTATGTGAAGACCAACTAACAGGTGCTCCAGCTGCAACAGTCACATACCCAGTTGTTGACCTTCTAGTATCTTGGTCTCCGGCAAAATCAGCATCAGAATATGCAGTCACATTAAGTTCCTTCCCACTGCAGCATAGACCGAAATCTTTGGTTCCTTTCAAATAACGAAATATTCTTTTTACAGCAGCCCAATGTTCTTTATTTGAATTGTTTAAATATCTACTAACTTGACTCACTGGGTACATGATATCTGGTCTTGTTACAATTGCTAAAAACATTAAGCTTCCTACTGCTTCTCTATAGGGTACATTGTGAATTTCATTACCAGTATGATTTTCTTTTGAAACTTGTAGCACTACGTTCGGATCTGCAGGAACAGCAGTTGGGTTGCAATCTTGCATGTTAAATTTCTTCAGAAGTCTGGTAATATAGCTCTCTTGGTTTAAAAAGATCCTTTTCTGGTCTTTGTTCAGTTTAATTTCGATTCCTTCATAATATTCTGGGTTACAAATGGTAATTTCAAACCTGGCACCCATATCGTTCAATATGGTCTGAATAATTAAATCAGATTTACTTATAATCAGTCCATAATCAACGTAAAGCGCAAGAAAAACTTCTTTTCCTTCAAATTTGCCATAAAATACACACTTATCAGCTTCTAGTTGCTTAAAATTATATGTGGACATAAATTCAATGAATTTTTGGTTCCAACATCTTGGTGACTGTTTTAGGCCAAAAAGACTTTTTTGTAATTTGCATACCAAAGTTGAATCATCCTCAGCAAATTCTTCCGGCTGTTTCATGTAGATTTCTTCATGCAAATCGCCGTTGAGGAAAGCAGTTTTCACATCAAACTGTCTAATTTCTAATTCCTTGACAGCTGTCATTGCTAA
This sequence comes from Agriotes lineatus, assembly GCA_940337035.1. NCBI lineage: Eukaryota > Metazoa > Arthropoda > Insecta > Coleoptera > Elateridae > Agriotes > Agriotes lineatus. Next base: position 116,898,837 of record OW679200.1, on the reverse strand, counting down.
TAATAATCTTACAGAATCATACCTAACCACAGGTGAAAAAGTGTCTTTATAGTCAATACCAGCTTTTTGAGAATATCCTTTTGCACATAATCTGGCTTTGTATTTGTCAATTGTTCCATCAGGTTTACGTTTAACTTTATATACTCATTTACATCCTATTGCTTCTCGATTCTGTGGTAACTTTACAAGCTTCCATGTTCCATTTTTCTTTAACGAATTAATTTCTTGTTGCATAGCTTGTTGCCATTCATTTTTCTTGCCACTTGTTATAGCTTCTTCATACGTCTGTGGTTCATCAATTATCACTGTCGAGCATCCCATATCACAAGTATCATCTCCAAAACGAAGTGGTGGCTTTATGGTTTCTCGATTCCTGAGGCGACATAAATATTCCTCTGGATTTTCCCGTTCCTCTTCAGTGTTTGATACTACTTCATCAGCATTATTATTTGAAGAATGTATATATTCTCCTGGTTTTTGAGCACGTAATTGAAGGTTTGTTATAAAGGGTTTTCTGTGCTGCTTGCCAAACTGACAACTTTGACAGAAAAAACTGTCTGTCTCCTTAATATTTACTCTAGGTAGATATCCTTTATCTGACATTTGTTTCAAAGTTTGAAAATTAACGTAACCTAACCTCTCGTGCCATAATAAAACTTGATTTACCTCTGCTGCATTTCCTTGTTGAATATGAGGCATTTCAAAGTGCATTTTATAACATTGGTTTGCTAGTTTTATACCTGAAACTACTAAGCCATGAGAGTTTCTAACTTCTATTGTATTTTTGCGAAACATAACTTCGCAATTTCTGTTTGTCACTGCTCCCACTGAAAATAGATTTTTCTTTAACTTAGGAACATACAACGTATTTACCAGAGTACGTGGTACTCTTCTGCCATTTACTGATGCAATAATTTGAACCTTTCCGATTCCTTCTGCTTGTATAAAAGAATTGTCACCTATCTGAATTACTATTGAAGATAGTAGAGGTTCAATATCAGTAAACCATTCTTTGTGCGAAGTCATATGCTTTGACGCTGCACTATCAGCTAACCAAATATCTTCACAACCATCAGCACTAATATTTTTAATTTCTGCACTCAAAGATTGATTTTTATCATAATAGTTACTACTACCTCCTTGACCTTGGTTTCTTAGTCGTGATCTGCATTCGGACTTGAAGTGACCTCTTTTTGAGCAATAAAAGCACACTACATTTTTCTTACTTCTAAAATTATTTTTCTTAGCTTGAGACTGAGCTGTCTTCTGAGTTTTAACTGCAGCAAAAGCAGTAGATACATCATCTGCTTCACTTAGTCGGAGTTCTTCCTTGAGAAGTCTGGCAGTGAAATTGTCAAACGTTTGTTTACTCTCGTCATAAGAATCCCATGCTGTTGTAAATGGGAAATATTTGGGAGGTAAACTTCCTAGAACTTTAGCTATTTTATCAAGATCTGCTACTTTTTCTCCAACATCTGCTAAGGCTTGTGCCATCGACTCGATCTTGCTAATATGTTGTGCAATGCTGCCTGTCTCGGACATACGGTAATTGAAAAACTGTTGTTTTAACATCACTTTGTTAACTGAGGACTTCTGTTCATGAATTATTTTTAATCTTGTCCAAATTTTCGGAGCTGTTTCACAGGTCATAACTGTTTGTAACTGACCGAATTCCATCGAAGTTGATATTAAAAGCATTGCTTTTGCATTAAGGTCTTCCCATTCCTTCTTTAATTTGGCGTCGGACGGTTCTCCTGGACGTTCTATCGTTCCATTCACCAAATCTGCGATACCTTCAGCCTTGAAAATAATCTCCATCTGATACTTCCAAAGTTGAAAATTTTTTCCATCAAATTTCTGAATGTTTAGGGATCTAATCTTGTCCATCTTATTATTAAATATCCTCACTGTACTTTCCACAAGCAGATCAAGTAAGTGAAACCTGATGTGACAATGTGACACTTTTTAAATGTCAAACCTTCCCTTTACCAAAAACAGGGTTTTTTATCTATCTTTCTGCTTTAGCCTACAAATCACTATTCTCTGCGATCTGGGCCCTTAACCTTTTAGTTATTGCAGTGTTCTAGTGATTATATGAAGCAGGAGTGAAAACGACCTCGTTCGCATATATTTATATATCGACAACTACTATACATTGCTATGGATAACCATATATAACATATACAACAATAGCACCGTCTGTAAACAAAGCCTAAACAATAGTTTTTAAGCATATTGTCATCAAATTGCACTTTATGTGTTATCAACCAGTCTTTGTAAGACTGCTTTAAAGAATTAGAATTTGGAGGTTTCTCTAGTTTTACTGTATGACATGAGGCGTTGTCCATTATCACAATACATTTTTTTGTAATTGATCCATACCTGGAATAAGTTGCTCTTCACCATTCATTGTATAATGGTAATCACGATGTTCTATTTTTGTGTCCAAAAGCAAGCTACAACCTTCTAAAAAACAGTATTTGCATCCTACATGCAACACGGTAAATCGTCGTCCTTCACTTTTAATGCGTAAAGCATCTTTAGTCACTCGTAGGGCTTTAAACGCCCGCTCACTCGCATTTTAACTCTACCCCACTCGTGCCTAAAGAGTAGCTTTACGCACTTGTATCGTAAATTACTATTACTACACCAATGTAAACGATTTTTAATGTTGCTCTACTGTTGGGATCAATATGTGAATTTATCAACTGATTATTAAATGGGGTCATATTAACCCCAACAGTACAGCCGTACAGTGAATGCGAACAGAAGAGCCGGGTGAAACTAAATCAATAGACGTTCACACTTTCTTTCGTAAATAACGTAAATACCAAAAATATGTAAATTTCTTTCGATATGTGATTCTCGTTCATTATCCATTTGATGCTATGGCATGAGAACAAGAAAAATACAAAAGCAGTGTACACCTTTTATTTACAAATTGTAATAAACAAAAGAAATAAAACCAAATACTAATATTACATACATAAAAAACAGATTACAATAGACACTAAAACAAGACATTATTTCTACGTATTACGTCCTTATTCACAAATCATATAAACACCTCAGTTTCTGTGGAATCAAACAGCCTCATAATATCAGTACAATTTTTGATATTTGCTAAATCTACAGCAGTATTGCCATCTTTATCTGCCATTTCTGCGTTTGCTCCATTTGAGAGAAGTATTTGCGCGCTCTCATAATTTCCAAAGTCTGCTGCTAAATGTAGTGCAGTTCGACTACAATTATTCATTTGATTAAGGTTTACCTTGCTATTTTCAACTCGAACATTCTTTACTAGCGAAGTTACTACTTGTATGTGCCCTTTGAACACTGCTAAATGAAGACACGTATTTCCATCAATATCTTTTTCGTTCGCGTCCATGTTATTCGACAAAAGTAATTCTAATATATCGTTACTGTTACACAAAGCTGCTAAATGAAGTGCAGTTCTACTGCTTTCATCTTTTTCGTTGTAAATAATACCACTTTCAAGCAGAAAACTTGCAACTGTTTTGCTATTGTTTAAAGCTGTTTCATGCAAAGCCGTTCTTTTCATGTCATTTTGCGCATTAATATCTGCGTGGCACAACACAAGTTTGGCAGCAGCTGATCTATGGTCATGCAAAGCAGCTAGATGAAGTGGCGTATTGCCTTTACCATCTTTGATGTTAACGTTTGGCTTTGATATTAGCAGAGATACTATGTTCTGGTGTCCATAAGCTGCTGCTAAATGGAGAGCAACTTTACCTTCTTCATTTTCTATGTTTTGATCAGCACTAAATTGTAAAAGTACTTCCACAGCTCTGATATGTCCACATCCAGCAGCGACATGTAGAGCGGTATTATGACTATTGTCATGCTCATCCACTATGTTTCTATCTTGTGTAAGTAACGATAGAATGACATCGACATGTTTATTCTTGGCAGCTAAATGCAAAGGCGTTTCTCCAGTATCATTTTTCAAGTTAACTTTCTCGTCTCTCTGAAGCAATATCAAAATAATATTTTGGTATCCTTTTAGAGCAGCCAAATGCAATTCCGTGTTACCATTCGCGTCCTTAGAGTTGATGTCTGATCTATCGAGAAGCAAATTCAAAATCTCAACGTTTCCATTGTGGACTGCTACATGTAACGGTGTTCTGCCTTGTTGATTTCTAGCGTTTGTATTTGCTCCCTTAGAAAGAAGTAGGGCAACCATAGCAGTATGTTTATTTTCTACAGCCAAATGAAGTGCTGTTTGCTCTGAAATATCTGTTTTACGTAAGGCGTATCTTTCTTGTTTTTGTGTGACATCATCAGCAGCAGTGAGACACAGAAGCAGATTCATTATATTTTCGTGGCCCATGGTAGACGCCCAGTGAACTGCAGTCCTTTTGAATTTTTGATCTAAAGGGTAATTTATATAAAAATACAACTGGTTGGGACTGTACTCTTCGATCCGTTTGATAAAGAATTCATATCCATATCTACTGCAATAGTATATGTAATTTTTTACATTGCTTTTACGAATTGAGAAAGGGGAAGAAAAAGTAATGGTGGATAAAAGCGCATCTAGGTTGCTTAAAGAATCACTGATAATAGCGTAGTTTAATGGCGTTAATTCCAAAACATCATCTACAATAAATTCCTTTACATCAATACATATTTTCTTTAGAAATACATTTAGATTCGAATTGCTGTTTTCACGTTTATGAATATTAGGATCTATCATTTCTCTCCATTCTGGCATCGGATGTCGGGTTCCCCACGCTGCCGCCAAATGAAGAGGTAATCTTCCACCAGCATCGCGAGTGATTAACAACTCTGGTTTCTGTTCAGTTATTGCCAGTGCCTCGTCTATTTGTTGACGTATAACAGCAAGGTGTAACGGACAATCTTTGGATAATAACTGATCAAAAATCTTGCGAGTCACGCTGTATTGAGATTGAAAGGTTTTCTTTATGAATTTTCGAACATTAGAATTTTTGAAGTTTATAGAAAGCCATTTAGCAGCAAAATATTCTGCGAACGATCGGTGGGAAAAATGTAAACCCAGCTCATTTCTTATTACTATCCCACTTTTTCTTAGAATTTCCACAGCTTCGCTTTCCATATTTTTAAATCTTGCTAGTTCTGAGACACTTTGCAGCTCCTCCAGATCTTCAAACGGAAATAACAATTGAAGGGAAAATAGCTGATGATATTCTTCGAACAATATTTTATCTCCATAAGCTCCATATTTTTCTTGAGCGATAGTATTCTTATTCAGAGTGAATTTTTCATATAAATATAGCAAATTGAAGTTTTTAGTTAACCTCTTAGTTTTTATATAATTTCTATAGTCGACTTCGAAACATTCGACCAAGAGCTTTATATGCAGAGGCACTGCTGTGAATTCCTGCTTCCAGTCATCCAAATTTTGTTGTGCTAACTGAAGCAATTGCTTTGAAAATTCCGCTGTGATTTCTTTCACTTCTGTTTCAGTGACTGTAACGCGTGAAAAATATTGGATAAGAAATCTCAGCTGATCGTCAGAACTAAACGGATTCAAACCAATCGCAAATGTGTCGAATTCTTTTTCTAAATACGATTGCAAGTTGGGGCGAGTTGTCAACCAGATTTTATATTCCTTTGCCAGAAAAGATTTAATCATGTCTGTAACAGTTTCTCTGTAATATTGTGGTACCTCATCAAATCCGTCCAAAAGTATTAAAACCGCTTTCAAGTCTAAAAATGCAGTAAAAGCCTCTGTACTCACAGGACTATTAATTTGTTCATTATCTAAAGCAACTTGATTAAAATAATTAAGATGTCTCACTGGGTCTGCAGCAGCCGATTTAAACTGTTGACTTCTGTAGTAGTCGAGATGTTGGTTTAAATTCACCAGAAGGATCCACATATCTGTTGGTGTCGTTTGAGCAATATAATTCATAATTACTGATTTTCCCATTCCTGGAGCAGCGCTGATGATATTGATTTGATTCTGGAAATGTCCAAGGGCATCGTGTGCATTGATAGGAGGTGTATTAGTGTAGGTGTAAGGTAGTGTATGCTTAAGTGAATATATATTTTTTATGCTTCCCTTGGTGGCCACCCATTCCAAAGTGTGGGTGTTATGCAGTACTAAGTGGTGTACATTTCTATCAATTCTGGTTTTATCTAAAAGAGTAGATGAATAAGGTTTAATAATTATCTTATACATGTCGGGAATTTTGCTCATGTATTTTACGTTTTCGTAGTCAACCATTGCATACTTATCCGAGTGAATATTAAGATCATTTAAAGACTCAAAAAATGAGCTTCTGTCAGAACATTGGATGATAAACAAATCGTTAGTATACTCTAATGCTTCAAGCAATAGCTGCAAATCGAGTGTTATCCTCGGAATAGTTCTAATAAAATGATAAATTGGCAGTTTGTTTATGGTATTTCCGATTTTGAAATTACCCGTCAATATTTGCATGACCTCTTTTGCACCGATTATGTTCACCAAACGACTTTGGCTTTTAAATAAACGTTTTAATTGTATATGTCTTCCTTGCAATTCTACTGTCTTTTCAAGAACCAATTCGTAAGCATTCCTCTCCAAGTCAACTAAATTACTGAAAGTATCTGAAATTTTGTACCTTGGTAAAACCTGGCAGTTGGATTTGTTCAATATGATGCATTTAAGTGTATAATCAGATAAACTCAGTATATTTCTTGTATTTACTACCAATAACACTGGAATCTTTTTAACCTTCCATAGAACGCAGTAAACACGATACAAGGTAATATCAGGATCACTACCAAGTGTTCTATGCATTTCATCGCTAATAGGTGCTTCCACAGCTTCAAAAAAGGCCTTTTTACCTTCAGAAGAAAATTCCTTTTCCCAATCGTTTGTTGGATGATATACCTCATATTCCCGTAGCAACCAATTAAAGTAGCTGTGCAGTAAATCTACACCTCCACCGTTTTCTTCGTAGCTGACAAAAAATTCGATAATATTTTTATGTTTAACTAAGGAGTGCCATTCTTCAAAATTATCTCCACATTTATTGTTGGCAGTAATTAATTCAGAGGTATAGAATTGGCTCATGTACCTTTCCAATAGCAGTTCAGTTAATTTTACAATGGTATGTGTTTTGGTAAGGATATAGTTTCCTCCCAATTCGCCTTTTGACCATTCCACAATAAACGAATTGAAGTCCTTTACTAAATCATGTAGGGCACGCCGAGAAATTGCAATGGGATGCAATAGCTTTAATAGTTCATTGGTTATAAAAAAGTGCATTTCTCTGTTGTGACCACACCCTTTATTACTTTTATTCAATTAATCTATTATTATTGTATGGAAAATTATTAATTTGTTCTAGTACAAAACTATACAAGATATTTTTACAAATTTTCCTGTTGATTTTTTATTATTCTCTGTAACATGCTATGTTCACTATTTTATGTCTATCACGTACTAGATTTACAATATTTAACTAATTATAATTTATTTGACATTTCCTAATAAATTAACCTTTTTTTGCATCAGCGGCTGAGGCTATTAGCCGTTATTAAATGGATAATTTAATTCTTTCAGATTAGATCTGTTCCATCAGTACAGCTTGTTTTATGTATTCCAAAATTGTGCTTTGCCTCAATTATTTTAACGATGTCCCTTCTCGAAAGGTACGAGCTGCTCTGTATCTAACGCATTCCATTAAAATGTGATGTACTGTTAATGGTACCATACAAGTAGTACATGACGGTTGATTTTCACCACACAGCCGGGCAAATTACTTTTTAAAAAGTTATTAATCACCAGTTACTACTTATTGCCCAAGGAAGTAATTGAATTACCAGATTAATTCAAATACATGCAAAGTTATTTAAATACTTTAGAGTAATTTAATTACTAGTAGTAATTAAGTTCTTTCGAAAAGTAAATGTCAAGTACTTTTCGCAAGAATTGCAATTACCAATTACAATTACCGTATTTTGAAAAGCAATTCAATTCTAAAACTAATCAACAAAAATGAATTTAATTAGTAATTTGATTACAAGATAATTAATTGCTGCACAGCTTTGTTTCAAACTACGCTGTAGTTTTCCTATTCTTTACATTGAATCTTTTTTATTAAATGTAAAATCATCTTATTTGATCCCAGTAATAGTTCATATACTGGATTCTTAAATACGGATTTATAATCGGGACTTTATCTTAAGTTATCGTCAACCAACTCCACCTAAATTACATACTTAATAACGCTATATCAATTACAATAAAGTATTTAACAATTAAATATGCTAATCTTGGCATCTGAAATTATTCAATTAGTACAAACTAAAACTAAGCAACATCATAGCGTAATACTGGGGTGCAATATCGTAGCAGTATTATTTTTTATTTTTCATATTTTCTATATTTGCGTGCTTTCATTCTTTCTCTGTATTATTTATATTCTATAATGGTGATATTTTTCCTCTCATATTATTTAGTTGTTTTATATTGTCTATCATCTTTTACATCTTCACCGTTTGCTTTTCCATTTCTTGGATAGCACTTGAAATATATAATGTTCAGCAAGTTTGCGGAAAAGATTCAGTACATTTGCTACAATACTTTATTGATTTTGCAATAAATTTTGTACTAGTTTATAGCAACTTTTCGACTGGAAATTTTGAGCAAGTTCGCAGGAGTTTTGCAGTTTTAGAAAAATTGCATTAGGCTTTTATAAAAGTTACGGAATAGAATACTGTTTTTCAAACTATTCAAGTGCGTATATAGACAAAAAATTGAGCTACCTGAAAGTTTATACAAGAATATATGATATGATTACACCTTCCAAATTATTAGAAATAATGTAATTCTATCGTTCATGAGATATTAATTCACTTGGCTATATCAGATCCAACACAAAATTCTAGTCTATTAAAATTCCATGAATATAGGGCAATTAATAAATATGGTAATTCAATTTAAAGGTAGTTAGAGGACATCAAATAGAACAACTTGAAATAATAACCCGTAGAGTGATATATTTTATGCTTTAACGCGAAGCGAGAAGAGTTTCGCCTCTGGCGTGGTTTACACGTTGAGCGACCGTGCTCTTTTGTTTTTCCTCCTAATGAAGCCCCTTACGAAAGTGGGCAAAATGTTCAGTTCTTCCACCTCAATAATGACACGGTCCAATCCCAGAAGTCGTTTGTTACTTAATGACAATGGCTATGAAAGCCTCTGAAATCATAATTCAATGTAGGTGATAATTTTGCACTAGTGCAATTTCAGTGGAAATCGTACGACGCTCATTAATGACCAATAGAAAAATTAGTTCACGAGCCGTAACCAAGACAACAAAATTTCTTGGAAATTTCTTATAGGTAGACATCACTTCTTTTTAGGGTTTGTGTCGTTACGATTTTCTTACCGAATCTGAATTCGAGCATTAATTCATATCCGGAAATAATTAATGCTCTTATGAGATTATATGTAATAGTTTCCACAAGTGCAAGATTTCTGTACTTATTAGCGCTGCTATAACGTTATAAAAGCTTCGTTCTTACGGGAAATAGTACGCAGGGCAATATTCTTGCAAAACGTACCACGTGCACTGAATATTTCAAGACTCCTTTTAAGCTAAGTATGTGCACTGGCGATTTGTAAATTGCAATTTTTGTTAGAATTTGTTAAATTTGAATCTAATTCAGCGGTAAATCTAAGCAAAAATTGTGTGATTATCCTAGAAATTGGACTTGGAGATGATAGAATAGATAAAGTTGATATACGCAGAGTTCGAATCTGAACTTGAATGTTCTACAAGCTCTTTAAGTTTCTAGATATTTATATTAAGTTGACGTTTTTTTAAATGAACGTCAAATTAGTTGTTACAAATGGCAAAGCTACAACTTCAAAATATGTGTGCATAGTAGACCGTGGAAAAGCATTTATCAGGCATTTATCAAAACAAAAAAGCATAAGTACAAAAGGATTTCGGAAGTTTTTATTAATTAAGGTATTTGTATGTTTTCTTGATTTTTCAACTACCTACCTATTTAATGCTAGCATTAATTATTTATTTCTTTATTGTTGGTTTTTGGTATATGTGAATTGCACAACAGCAGTAAAACTGTATCGCCCCATCTATTGACGACTTGACCATATTTGACATTTATTTAGAAACATGTAAATGTAAATATCTTGAAATTTTAAAGACATAAAACATTTGAGTTCAGATTGGCAATTAAATGTGAATAGCAGCAGCATTTCGGATGTCGAACATTTTATCTAATTTAGCTGAATTTTTATTTCTTACTGTTTACGAGATCCTACAGCAGCCGAGGAAACCCTTGGTTTCCAAAGTACCGCAATGGCGGCCATTGTTTCAGAAATGGCATCGTTCAGTGAATTATTTCTGTCAGAATATAAGTAATGTGATTTTGAGAAGTTTAATATTTGAGTTGCATTGTTAGAAGTTGTGGTTGCATTATTAAATACTTAAGAAAATTCTTAAAGCCCAACCTAAAATAATGGTTCCCTACTGTGTTTCTGGTTGTACCCGTAAAAATAACGAAAAAAATTGCAAAAAAGTCGTATCTAATGTATTCCATATTCTGTTAAACGAAGTAATTTATGAAACAATCTGACCGCCATTTTGGAGTTTCTTTGACTGCTTTGTGTGATCCCCATGTTGAATGCCACGTTCTACTCGTATAACTAAAGTTATCCTACAAAATAGACAAGCAAGCTACTAAGATCACCAACTATTTTACTACACCAATGTAAATCATTTTTTAATCTTGCTCTACTGTTGGTATCAATATGCTCCCATATGTTATTTTATCAACTGATCATTAGTAGTTCTATCGTCGGAAAATATCAATAAATAGGTAGGTAGTTTCAGGCAACTTGTAACATTTTCCAGCAATTTTACTACCAGTCGACATTGTACTTACTTGTTAAAACTTGTTCACACCTAACTGTAACTTGCCATACTAAATTAACGCAGCTCTGATACTCAGTCAAAACAAATGCACGTGAACGCACTAAAACCTACTTCACAGAACTGCAACCCTCGGTGTTGTCCAGTGTGTACTAATATTATTTATTAAGTGCAATTTAATTTACTATTTAGTTGTCTTGTTATTAATTATAAAACAAATGGGGTCATATTAACCCCAACAGTACAGCCGTACGGTGAATGCGAACAGACGTTCACACTTCCTTTCGTAAATAATGTGTAAATCATTTGTTTCGATATGTGATTCTCGTTCATTATCCATGTGCGGCTATGGCATGGCGACAAGAAAAATACAAAAACATTGTACACATTTTATTTACAGATTATAATAAACAATAGAAATGAAACCAAATACTGATATTACATAAGGAACGATAAAGGAAGACATTATTTCTACGTATGACGTCCTTATTCACAAATCATATAAACACCTCAGTTTCTGTGGAATCAAACAGACTCAGAATATCAGCATAATTTTTGATATTTGCTAAATCTACAGCAGTATTGCCATCTTTATCTGCCATTTCTGTGTTTGCTCCATGTCGGAGCAGTATTTGCGCGATCTTATAATTTCCAAGGTCTGCTGCTAAATGTAGTGCAGTTCGACTACAATTATTCATTTGATTAATTACTTTGCTATTTTCAACTCGATTATTCTTCACTAGCGATGTTACTACTTGTTGGTGCCCTTCAAGCACTGCTAAATGAAGACACGTATTTCCATCAATATCCTTTTCGTTCGCTTCCATATTCTTCCACAAAAGTAATTCTAATATATTGTTACTGTTGCACAAAGCTGCTAAATGAAGTGCAGTTCTACTGCTTTCATCTTTTTCGTTGTAATTAATACCCCTTTTAAGCAGAAAACTTGCAACTGTTTTACTATTGTTTAAAGCTGTTTCATGTAAGGCCGTTCTTTTCATGTAATTTTGAGCATCTATATTAGCATTACGATCAACCAGTTCAGACGCAATCGATTGATGGTTATGCAGCGCAGCCAGATGAAGTGGCGTATTGCCTTCATCATCTCTAATGTTAATATCTGTCTTTGGAATTAATAGAGCTACAATGTTCTTGTATCCAAACGCCGCTGCTAAATGGAGAGCAACTCTATTCTCGCTATTTTTAGCGTTTTGATCAGCACCCAATAATAACAGCAATTCTACAGCTCTGAAGTGTCCATATTTAGCAGCTACATGTAGAGCGGTGTTGTAATTATTATCACACTCGTCTATAATGTTGTTATTATGTTCAAGTAAAGATCGCATGACATCGACATGTTCTTTTTTGGTAGCTAAATGCAAAGGCGTTTCTCCAGTATCATTTTTCGAGTTTATTTTCTTATCTCTTTTAAGCAATATAAAAACAATATTTTGGTAGCCTTGTAGAGCAGCCAAATGCAATTCCGTGTTACCATTCGTGTCCTTAGAGTTGATGTCTGATCTATCGAGAAGCAAATTCAAAATATCAACGTTTCCGTTGTGGGCTGCCACATGTAATGCTGTTCTACCTTGTTGATTTCTAGCGTTTATATTTGCCCCCCTAGAAAGAAGTAGGGCCACCATAGCAGCATGTTTGTTTTCTACAGCCAAATGAAGTGCTGTTTGCTCTGAAATATCAGTTTTACATAAGGCGTCACTTTTTTGTTTTTGTGTGATATCATCAGCAGCAGTGAGACACAGCAACAAATTCATTATATTTGTGTGGCCCATGGTAGACGCCCAGTGAACTGCAGTCCTTTTGAATTTTTGATCTAAAGGGTAATTTATACAAAAATTCAACTGCTTGGGACTGTACTCTTCGATCCGTTTGATAAAGAATTCATATCCATACCTGCTGCAATAGTATATGTAATTTTTTACACTGCTTTTTTTACCAATTGAGAAACGGGTAGAAAAAGTAATGGTGGATAAAATCGCATCTAGGTTGCTTAAAGAATCACTGATAATAGCATAGTTTAATGGCGTTAATTCCAAAACATCATCTACAATAAATTCCTTTACATCAATACATATTTTCTTGAGAAATACATTTATATTCGAATTGCTGTTTTCACGTTTATGAATATTAGGATCTATCATTTCTCCCCATTCTGGCATCGGATGTCGGGTTCCCCACGCTGCCGCCAAATGAATGGGTAACCTTCCACCAGCATCGCGAGTGATTAACAACTCTGGTTTCTGTTCAGTTATTGCCAGTGCCTCGTCTATTTGTTGACTTATAACAGCAAGGTGTAACGGACAATCTTTGGCTAATAACTGATCAAAAATCTTGCGAGTCACGCTGTATTGAGATTGAAAGGTTTTCTTTATTAATTTTCGAATATTAGAATTTTTGAAGTTTATAGAAAGCCATTTAGCAGCAAAATATTCTGCGAATGATCTGTGGGAGAAATGTAAACTCAGCTCATTTTTTACTATTATTCCACTTTTGCTTAGAATTTCCACAGCCTCGCTTTCCATATTTTTAAATCTTGCTAGTTCTGAGTCAATTTGCAGCTCCTCCAGATCTTCAAATGGAAATAAAACTTGAAGGGAAAATAGCTGATGATATTCATCGAACGATATTTTAGCTCCATAAGCTCCATATTTTTCTTGGGCAATGGTAATCTTCTTCAGAGTGAATTTTTCATATAAATTTAGTAAATCGAAGTTTTTATTTAACTTCTTAGTTTTTAGATAATTTCTATAGTCGTCTTCGAAACATTCGACCAAGAGCCTTATATGTAGAGGCACTGCTGTGAATTCCTGTTCCCAATCGTTTAAATTTTGTTGTGCTAACTGAAGCAATTGCTTTGCAAATTCCTGTATAATTTTTTTCACTTTTGTTTCAGTGACTGTAACGTGTGAAAAATATTGGATAAGAAAACTCAGTTGATCGGCATAACTAAACGGATTCAAACTGATCGCAAAGGTGTCAAATTCTTGTTCTAAAAATGATTGCAAATCGGGGCGAGTTGTCAACCAGATTCTATATCCCTTTGCTAGAAAAGATTTAGTCATGTCAGTTAGACTTTCTTTGTAATACTGTGGTATCTCATCAAATCCATCCAAAAATATTACAACCGAATTCAAGTTTAAAAATTCAGTAAAAGCCTCTATACTGGCAGGACTATTCATTTGTTCATTATCTAAAGCAACTTGATTAAAATAATGTAGATGTCTTATAGGATCCGCAGTAGCCGACTTGAACTGTTCACTTCCGTAGTAGTCGAGATGTTGATTTAAATTCACCAGAAGGATCCACATATCTGTTGGTGTCGTTTGAGCAATATAATTCATAACTACTGATTTTCCCATTCCTGGAGCAGCGCTGATGATATTGATTTGATTATGGAAATGTCCAAGGGCATCGTGTGCATTCATAGGAGGTGTATTAGTGTAGGTGTAAGGTAGTGTATGCTTAAGTGAATATATATTTTTTATGCTACCCTTGGTGGCCACCCATTCCAAAGTGTGAGTGTTATGTAGTACTAAGTGGTGTACATTTCTACCAATTATGGTTTTATCTAAAAGAGTCGATGAATAAGGTTTAATAATTATCTTATACTTGTCGGGAATTTTGCTCATGTATTTTACGTTTTCGTAGTCTACCATTGCATACTTATCCGAGTGAATATTAAGATCATTTAAAGACTCAAAAAATGAGCTTCTGTCAGAACATTGGATGATAAACAAATCGTTAGTATACTCTAATGCTTCAAGCAGTAGCTGCAAATCGAGTGTTATCCTCGGGATAGTTCTAACAACATGATAGTTTGGCAGTTTGTTTATGGAATTTCCGATTTTGAAATTACCCGTCAATATTTGCATGACCTCTTTTGCACCGATTATGTTCACCAAACGACTTTGGCTTTTAAATAAGCGTTTTAATTGTATAGGTCTTCCTTGCAATTCTACTGTCTTTTCAAGAACCAATTCGTAAGCATTCTTCTCCAAGTCAACTAAATGACTGAAAGTATCTGAAATTTTGTACCTTGGTAAAACCTGGCAGTTGGATTTGTTCAATATGATGCATTTAAGTTTATAATCAGATAAACTCAGTATATGCAGCACGTTCTTGTATTCTTTTCTTGTATTTACTACCAATAACACTGGAATCTTTTTAACCTTCCATAGAACGCAGTAAACACGATATAAGGTAATATCAGGATCACTACCAAGTGTTCTATGCATTTCATCGCTAATAGGTGCTTCCACAGCTTCAAAAAAGGCCTTTTTACCTTCAGAAGAAAATTCCTTTTCCCAATCGTTTGTTGGATGATATACCTCATATTCCCGTAGCAACCAATTAAAGTAGCTGTACAGTAAATCTACACCTCCATCGTTTTCTTCGTAGCTGACAAAAAATTCGATAATATTTTTATGTTTAACTAAGGAGTGCCATTCTTCAAAATTATCTCCACATTTATTGTTGGCAGTAATTAATTCAAAGGTATAGAATTGGCTCATGTGTCTTTCCAATAGCAGTTCAGTTAATTTTACAATTGTATGTGTTTTGGTAAGCACATAGTTTCCTCCCAATTCGCCTTGTGACCATTCCACAATAAACGAATTGAAGTCCTTTACTAAATCATGTAGGGCACGCCGAGAAATCGCAATGGGATGCAATAGCTTTAATAGTTCATTGCTTATAAAGGTGCGCATTTCCCTGTTGTGACTTTGGTTTGAGAATAATAAAAAGTGATTTGAAAACTTTTCGTTTATTTCATTATAATCTTCTTCTTCTTTTACTTTAATTCCTTTTGCCCTTAACGAGCGTTGGATATAATATTTATTATTACCGTGATTCAATATAGTTTCGTTTAAACTTTCTAATTTAAACTTGAAGACATGTCCAACAGTATTTATAAAATCGCAACTTGATTCTTCTAACATAGACAGACAGCTTTCATGAAGCACTCTGTTTGTAAATAGAATGCACCATAGTTCGCATCCTTGTATTTTTCTGTAAATGGATTCGAATGGAGTATCAGAATTAAAATTTTCGGTTATTTCTATGAAATCATCCCTGTAATATACTATACTAAAAAAACCTCTTTTAGAGCGAGAAAATTCTTTATCAGAAAAGTCTTCAGCATGTATGGGCGTTGAATTGTTAGAAAACTTGCACTGCATAAGGAACACTGTTTGTTTCCCTGAGTCTTTATCTCGTGTTGCTATAACAATATCATTAAACCAGCCAAGGTGTTCCATATTACAAGCAATCCACATATCTTGTGTTTTTGAAATGGCTCCGCGTATTGCATATAATGTCATAAGATTTGTCTCGTATGCGCTACCATGATTAGTTGTTCCTGGACGTACTCTAAACCCCTGTAAAACATTGCATCTATTAGTAGTGTATGTAACAAATTCTTACAGTGGTGTTTTAACATTTAAAATGTTTAACGAATTGGAGATGTGACTCTAGTACGGTGCTCTTTTAGAGATTTGTGTGATGCTTGGAAAATACTCAGTTTTTAAGAATTTGTGCAAGGTTACATATTGCAGGTGAATGTTGTTGGTGTCATTTTGAAGCTCTAGTCAAGGGCGAACTTTCTGGAGAGGTTATGAAACTGTAAAATTTGAGGGGACGAAAATACGGGTGTTAATACGATTTTTTCGATACGAAAGCGTTCGGTGCTGTTACATCGCATATTTTTTTAAATATCTAAATGTGATTTGAGGCTAGTTGGAAAGACGATGAACCAACACTCATCGTACTGGCTGGTTTTTGGGGTCTGCGATGCACCGGGGCGAAGTTACAGGGGTATGAAGCTGAGTGCGTTTGTAGTAAATTGGATGTTCGCATAAATAGGGGGAAAGAAATAAATGTCGAATTTTGTTTATGGCAGTATGTGGATGAATCTGTGCGGTTTTAAGACTTTCGCGGATCAGGTGGATTTGGGGGTTGCAAGATGGGGAAAACTGTTATAATTATCAGTAAACCTTAAAATTTATATTTGTGTGACATTCGCTGTTTGGAGACGTTCTACTGGTCGATTGTATTTTTTAGGAGAATGCGGCACGTGGGGCTTTTGCAACCCAGGTGGATTTCGGGGTTGCAAAATGGGGAAAACGATATAATTATCAGAAAAGCCTTAAAATAAAATTTTTGTGACATTCGCTGTTTGCAGACGTTCTACTGGTCGATTGTATTTTTTAGGAGAATGCGGGATGTGGGGCTTTTGCAACCCAGGTGGATTTGGGGGTTGCAAAATAAGGAAAACTTTATAATTATCAGAAAAATTTTAATATAAATATTTGTGTGAAATTTGCTGCTTGAAGACATTTTACTGGTCCATTGTATTTTTTAAGAGAAATGAGAACTCGGGGTTGTGAGGGGTGGATGGGAGAGGTAATTTTTGCCTCATTGTCTCAATTGTTAAATAAGGAAAATGTGCTATTTTGTTTGATTCTGACTCTTTGTGAAATTGTAAATTTGCAAGTATATATTAAGTGATGTGATGCTAACGGAATGTAGAATTGTATTTTTCTCTAACATGAATAATATTTGGTGGGGATGTCATTGCCGCACTAAACTTGTTGTTGCAGTCGTAGATAGCCAGTGGCAGGGTTGGAATGTAGTGTCACCCTTTTGTACTAAAACTTAACAAGAGATTGCAAGAGAATGTAATATAAAAAATTGGTGGAGACTTTAAAAATATAAATACAGATGCATATGTATATGTACGGAAAATTCAAAATTATTTAGTTTAGACACTGTAAGAGCTCCCCAATCAACAAATCCTTTTAAAATGAATTTACTGAATAATTAACCCAAAACTAAAGATACATATCGGCTAAACAACTTCAAGATCTATTCGCTTGTAATCCCGATTTTATACTGCCCCGTTTCTCCTAATAAAAGCAGTAAATCTTTACTCCAGTTATATTTGCTATTAAAGCACGTTTCAGGAGTCAACAAAATAGACTATAAACAATAACATATGGAGCCGCCGAGCGGATGGCATTTAATTCTTAGAAATCTTTCAAAACAATCTGCACAAGATGCTGAGAAGGTTCAAAATTGTAGTACGTAATGATCTGCTATGCAGTAGAACTTCGCAGGTATGTTTGCCATTATGTTTTTATTAAATGTTTTAACATTGAAAATGTTTAACGAATTGGAGATGTGACGCTAGTACGGGGCTCTTCTAGCGATTTGTGTGACGCTTGAAAAATGCGCAGTTTTCGAGAATTTTTGCAGTTGTACGTATTGCAGGTGAATATTGTTGGTGTCATTTTGAAAATCTCGTCAAGGGCCAACTTTCTTAAGAGACTGTAAAACTGTACCATTCGAGGGGGCGAAAATACGGGGGTTAAAACGTTTTTTTGGACACAAAAGCGTTCGGTGCTGTTACATCGCATACTTTTGAAAGATCCAAATGTGATTTAGAGCTAGTTGGAAAAAGGATGAATAAACGCTCATCGTACGCGCTGGATTTTGGCGTCTGCAATGCACGGGGGCGAAGTTACAGGGGTAGAAATCTGAGGTGCATTTGTAGCAAATGGATGTTCGCATAAACAGGGGAAAAGAAAAAATGTCGAATTTTGTTTTTGGTAGTATGTGGATGAATTTGTGGGTTTTTAAGAATTTTGCGGCTCAGGTTGATTTAGGGGTTGCAAAATGGGGAAACCGTTATAATTATCAGAAAAATGGTAAAATTATTATTTGTGTGAAATGTGCTGTTTGCAGACTTTCTACTGGTCGAATTTATTTTTTAAGTGAATTTGGGTGGTGGGAATTTAGCGGGGCAGGTGGATTTGGGGGTTGCAAAATGGAGAACACGTTATAATTATCAGAAATACATAAAAAAATTCTAAGACGTCATCTTAAAATAAAGTAAACTATTACCCAAAGCAAACCTAACACCCTTGGAAGAGCTCCGATTTATATACCCCAACAAGAAAGGGTCATTTCATGTACTTCTCTTTGCTAAATTATTGTATGGTCTGACTTCCATACAACTAAGAGAAATTGCTTTTAAATATGCAGGAAAAAATAAAGTTAAGCATACATTCAATAACGACAAACAATTAGCTGGTAAAGACTGGCATGGCTTTATGATAGGAAATGCACAAATAGGTTTGAGAAAGCCCGAGGTAACAAGTGTAAACAGAGTAACAGCTTTCAATAAAACAAAAGTCAACGATATTTACAAAATTTAGAAGAAATTCAAGATAAATAGGTATCGTTTTCCTCCAGATTGTATGTGCAATGTCGACGAAATCGGCATTTCTACGGTTCCTAAAGAAACAAGTGAGACATTGGGACCCACTAGAATTAAACAATTCGGAATTATTTCGTCATGGACACGTGGTAAAAACATAACAGTAATATGTGAAACGAGTGCTTCTGGTAATTTTATACCCTCAATGTTTGTTTTTCCCAGGCAGACAATGACATCATTATTGGCAAAAAATGGACCAAGTGAAGTAATTAATGTATACTTCCACGAAAAGCGGTTGGAGCAAAA
The DNA here is from genome assembly GCA_940337035.1 of Agriotes lineatus. NCBI lineage: Eukaryota > Metazoa > Arthropoda > Insecta > Coleoptera > Elateridae > Agriotes > Agriotes lineatus. Next base: position 116,879,400 of record OW679200.1, on the reverse strand, counting down.
GTTGGATAGAGTACTATCAAAAGTGAAGTTATGTCTAGTCCAACACATCCAGTGCTACTTGTCTTAGATAATCACACAAGTCATATTTCTCTCAAAATATACCAATACTGGAAAAAATGGAATAGTAATGATCAGCATTCCACGTAACACTTCGCATAAATTGCACTAAATATTGCCCACTAAATAATGCGTATAGTAGCATTGCAACGTACTTTTAGAATAAAAGATCACATCATCCGAATTAGAAAATAAAATTGCCACTGAAATATTTAATTCAGCTTATACGCAAGTGGATAGCATAGGAAAATGAGTTTCTGATTTTCTAGCTTGCGATCTCTGCCCTTTGAATCCCGAAAAGTTCACTGAAGATGACTTTGTCCCTGTCGATAATTTAAGTAATACATCTATAAATCTGGAAACATTTAGTACCATCGCAATCCTCACCAAGGGGCTAGCATACGCAACATATTTTTTACAAATTGTCCAACTTCAACAAGAATGTGCATAAGCAAGTTGTTTTCTACAAAAACAAGTCTTCAATATTTTTCTAGAAAAATTTAACATACATGTGCTGATGCTACCATTTCACCCATCTCAGTGCCTTTTAAAAAAATGGAAACAAAAACAACATTTAAAATACTAACCAGCACTCTCAAAACAGTGCTAGAAATGAAAACAAAATTAAAAAGAAGCAAAAGATGAATCCACGAAAAGAGAGGCATTAACCTCAAAAGGGAAGAGGAAAGCCGCAACGTTAAAACGATAAACTACAAAAGAACAATGAAAATCCCAAGAAAAGAGCAACAAAAATACTATAATTTGATGAAAACGATGGTGAAGAAAGATTAATTGGAGAATATATTTGTGAGGATGTTGAGATGGCTGACCTGAATGACATAACTGAAAATTATAAGTGGAGAGACAGGAGAAAACAATGAAATCTAGTATAGATGCACATCTTGTGGACATTGGTCGCACAAACAGTGCAAGTGCTAATAAATATGTTTGCGACTTTTGTCTACAGGCATAGCTTTATTTTTATCTATTGTTATCAAATGTTTAACAATATTTTAGTTGTATTTTTATCTATTTTTATCTAATGTTCCATGTATTTAACAATATTCTAAGTACTAAGATAAAACTGATTTTCCTTATTTAAGTATGTGCGCCATGTTTGTCTACGGCATGCGTCGTCTTCCCCTACCACATTGCAAAGATGACCAAATTACACAGTAACTATTCTTAACACAGTAAAAAACGAAAAGCGACGAAATATCATAGATAACATATATAGAAATAGCCATATTATTTTTGAATTGTTACATTTTTATAATTTTAAGAGTTATGAGGATTTTTCCTTAGGTGCGTCATCTTCACCCACGTTCCCCTACTCGTTCAATATTAATTTCCGACGCGTTTACTACCTACACAGAAGTTATATAGTTTTATCAAAGAATATAGATAGGGGAAGAAGGACAGCCTTATGGGTTATTAGCGTATTATTTAAAAGCTCCTCAGTTCTTGCCTGGCCCTCAAGCAGCCGCCGCCAGTACTAATGAACTCGTTCACGGCTACGGTCGGGGACGCATTTACAGATCCCTGTCGCATTTTTCCCAAGAACGCGTCTCAGCGTTGCCAGATTGCAAGGAAGTTACAGAGTTATGATTTTAACAGCTATTTGTATAAGAGCGAAATTGGCAATTTGATTTTGCGCTCAAAATATACACAAGCTTTTATACAGAGTGGAGTAATTTTCGAGGTGCCACCATTGGCATCTCGAAACGGTAAGAGATACAACTTCGGTCAAATGGGGAAAAAGGTGCACATTTATGAGGCCAATTTATTGACACTTCTGTTTTTCCGAAAAAAACGCATAGCCTACTTGTTATAATCGAAAAACTGAAACTGGTCGATTTTTTCAACCATGCATAACTTTTTTATTATTTCATATAATTTCAATTTTCAAAAAAGAGCTTGTAGGGAATTGTAGGCTCTACAGAATAGGCCTACTTTAATATTTTTCTGATTCGTAATTTTCGAGGTACAGCCCAAACTTACATTTTTTTAAATAGAATGGATATCAAAATTTTGCATCATTGGAAAGCTTATTTTTTTCCCTTTTCATTCATGTATGGTTTCACATACTTATTTTCACAAACTTTTAAAATATTTTATAAAACACTTTTTAATCTAGTGTGCCTTGACTGTGTTAGTTGTAAAAACAAATGAATAGTGTGCTCTGGTTGCTATGTAACAAAACAAAAGACAATTTGCAGTGAAAACTTTCTAAACATACTGCAATAAGAAATAATAAGCTACTAACTACTCAAAGTTTAATCATATGCTCAAAAGTTATTATTAGTGACTTTTATTTGATATTTTTTCCACAAATATTAAAGTTTGGCAAATGTTTTACGTTTTATGAAAATAGGTTTTTCGGTCAGTTCTATCGTAAATAAGTCAATAGTCATAGGTCGTTACCTACTTTCGATTAATTCTTCATTAGCATCGTTCCTTACTGATGTGCTTTCCTGATAAGACGTGTCCCATTCCTTAGGCTAATTAACAGGACAGTTTATAAGAATTTCTTCTGGAAATTCACATTCAGTTGTGCTGAAGTTTGTCTTCAGTGTTGTCGTATACTCTTTTGACGTTTCCTTTTCCGAAATTGATCACTCGAACGCTTAATCTTAATCATGGTTAATTCGTGCGTATATTTTGAATGTAAGCGAAATCGCAGAACCGACTGCGATTTAAGCTTTTTTCGTTTTCCTATAGAAAAAGAAAGACGCGATTTGTGGTTGATTCATTGTGGCAATCCACAGCTTTTCACGTTATCTGAAGAACAATTACGTGAAAGAACTGTGTGCCATGCATTTTTCCGAAAAGCAGTTTATGAATTCAAGAAAAAATAGGCTGAGTCATAATGCTGTTCCCTTAAATTACAAAACTGCCATGCAACCTGACCACGCAACATCGCCAGTGTCGCCCAAAGAACTCGCATTTAAAAAAGAGATCATGCCAAGGGTCTATGGTAAAGCGACGTCTAGTTCGGGCTCTTTTCATTTGGATGAAGATCATATTGCTTCGCCTATGCAATTAGATGCAGATACCATACCGGATTCGTCTATGATACAGGTTAGTTCCTTTAAAAATGCCCGTTCTGTATACAGTGTGGTGATAACGTCCCGCACAAAATTCATTATTTTCTTATTTAATGTTTTTTGGGAAAACCCCGAAACACGTCATTTTATTTTTTAAAAAGACTCAATTTTCCCCCTTATGTTGATAGATCTCCTCACCAGTTAAATGATGATGTAAAAAAATTAGTGCCCCTCGTAGGTAACAATTGTTTTGAGAAAAATACATATGAAGTTCAAACAATTCAGAATTTATTTTTAATGAAAATAAGAGCTATGACAAAAATTACCTAATTTTGATTTTAAAACATTTACCACTGTTTCACAAATGTGTCAAAGTCAACAATTTAACGTTTCTAAGGAAACAGATGTGGTGCTTTATTTTAATTTAAAAAAATCTGAATTTTTTGAACTTTATGTGTATTTTTCTCAAAAAATTGTTATGTGGGGTACTAATTTTTTATATCACCATTTAACTGGCGAGATCTATCAACATAAGGGGGGAAAATGGGATTTCCATTTGAAAAAATTAATAATGACGTCATAGCGCAGAAACAAAAGCCTCCCTCACCCTTCTATTTTTGAAAAATTTATTGTTTATTCTAATTGTCGTTACTATTTTGCTTCAAAGAATCAGAAAATAAAAAAATCGAATTTTTATGCCATACAAAATATGATTTTCAGGGACTTCGACAATTTCACCTAACCATGTTAGGAGGCGGGGTTTTACGATAGCGCTCAAGCAGCCGTTTTGAGGAAAACAACTATACTGTTAAATGCAAAAGAAAATATGAACAATTTCCAGTATGGGAAAGTCTATGGACGGTGCCATGTCCACTTTTTACTTCCTTTTACTATAAAGGAAGTATTGGATTCACCCCAAAAATTCGAAATTGAGTTTTCAACGGATCTTCACGTTTTAGAGTCCCCTGATCCCAAAAAACATATTTTTTTTCATTGGTCTGTCTGTGTGTGTGTCTGTGTGTGTGTGTGTCTGTGAACAGAATATCTCAAAAACGAAAAGAGGTATGGCATTGAAACTTCATATATAAGTTTTGTGTACTATGTAGATGAGACAGCAAGCTTCTGAAGAAAATCGCATAACCGGAAGTAGGTGTTTACTCTTGTGATTTTTCAGTTTTTTTCGATTTTTTCAAAAACGGCTCGAACGATTTTTTTTAAACTTTACATTTTTACTACATTTTTAATGTGTATTGATGTGAAATAGGTGATTTTCCAGTTGAATACTTCTAAAGTGGGTTTCTTTTGTTTTTTTTGCTATTTTTTTTTATTAACTCCCATTTTAAATAAAACACCCGGTGTATTATTACATTTTTGAATTCACCTTAAAATTCTAGAGAAAATTTGTCTCTTCAACTAACACTCTATTTTGTACCGTTTTTGTAGTATTTGTAATTTTTGAAAATTTTTGACAAATGGCTAAAAATTAAAAATGAAATTTTTGACTAATTATAAGAACACTGTAAAAGGAAGTTGTGTGAGTGTATCACACCAGATTTTTAAAGAATAAAATTGACGTGTCAGGGATTTCCCAAAAAACATTAAATAACAAAATTATTAATTTTGTGTAGAACTTTATCACCACACTGTATAATAAAATTTTTAAATTTTCCATCGATAGTAGGTTAACACGATGTCCGATTATAGGGGCTTAAATCTTATAGTTTCCCCAAATTTGTTGCTCGATCTTCGTGTAGGTACTAATTAAATAAGGTATAATTAGTTAAAATTTCTTTTAAAGTTTTATTAATTAAATCAAAACTAAATCCCAAGCAGTAAGTATACAGGGTGATCAATTTTCACTTCTTTAGGAGTTTTTATTCAATAACACAAAATGAACAAAAGTTGGCAGTTTCATAAAATACAGAAAAATTATTGACGTTTTGAATTCTCTGATAAATTGTGTAGAAATATGTAGGCAAAACAATGAGCTTGTAAAGCATTTTAATGTAGCCTACAGCATGAAAATCTTTTCTGTTATTAGTATGTTTTATTTTTAAAAACCATATTTCAACAGGCCATGTTAGAAATGCCAACACCTACCAAAACAAGAAAGCGCCGTAGTTCTGCTGTGCTACATCAAAAAATTGCAAAACTGCGAAGACAAGTGGCGGCAAAAAATTCACAAATTTACCGTATGAAGAAGCAATGTGCACGAAAGGGGGCTAATTTAGATGCACTGGGCTTGAAACCAAAAACCGTTCGCGTCTTTGTAAATATGCAACTTTCTCACAAATCTAAATAACCTTGGACAGAAGCTGAAAAAGAATTGACCTTAAACATGTACCACAAATCTCCAGCCCTCTACTTTTTTATGAGAGAAAAATTAAAATTTACTATGCCCTCCAAATCTACAATAGTTTCATGGTTACGGTTAAACCAACTTAATACAGGCACCAGTACGGAACTAATGAAAAAACTGGCTGTTAAAGTTAACAGCATGACCGATGATGAAAAACAGTGTGTCGTATTACTTGACGAAATGCATTTAAAGAAAGGTCTAGAATATAATCCACGCCAAGATATGATTGAAGGTTTCGAAGATTTAGGACATCTTGGACGGAAAAGCAAAATCGCTAGTCATGCACTAGTGTTTATGGCAAGAGGACTTATTCACAAATGGAAGATTCCTGTCAGCTTTTATGTTTCTTCAGGTACCATTAAACATGGAGAGCTATCTTCCCTCATTATTAAAAACATCGAAGAGTTACAAAGAATAGGACTTAAAGTGCGTGCTGTTACTAGTGACCAAGCTGCTACAAATAGAGCTGCATTTTTAAATCTAGGAGTTACTGCAGAACAGCCGTATTTTTTTGTCTGCGACGCAAAAATTTTTGCAATATATGCCGTACCGCACTTGATAAAAAGCGTACGGAATAATCTTCTATCAAAGGATTTTTACGTGGAGGGCAAGAAAGTTTCTTGGAAAGATATCGAAGAGGCATACAAAATAGATAAATCTTCTTGTACTGTTCGAGCAGCTGTAAAAATCACGGATGCCCACATCTACCCCAATACTTTCCAGCGAATGAGGGTTAAATTTGCAACGCAAGTGTTTTCCAACACCATGAGTGCTACGATAAGAACTGCTGTTGGAACGGGCGAGTTAAAAAGCACCAGCGCTCTGGATACTGCAGAATTCGTACAGAAAATTAACTATTTATTTGATTGCTTAAACAGTCGAATGCTGAAAGACCGTAACCCATATGCATGTGCTCTATCCGTCAACGTACCGCGTGCTGAAAATAATTTGAAAGAGTATTTGCAGTGGGTTAAGACTTGGCAAACATATACATCTAATAACAAGGTGAACCAAGGTGTTTATTGTTTTAAGGGACTTATTTTAACCATGCAGTCAGTTATGGAGCTATGGGAAGACTTAAAACAAGAAGGGTATCATTTCCTCCTGACCAGCAGACTAAACCAAGATCCTCTAGAAAATCTTTTCGCGGTCCTGAGGTATAGGGGAGGCAATTCTTCGAACCCCACAGTAAAATCTTTCCGCCAAGCACTACAGTTCAACATGCTGGTTAAATTGCAGCATCCTACAGAGAGCTCCAACTGCGAAGTTGATGAAGATGCTGTTGTCAACATGGCGAATGTTGAAGTGCCAGAAAAAGACGTCATGGGATATGTTGAGGACATACCATATACAGTTGCTGAACAAACTGAATTAGCAGAAGATGGTGACCTCAGTTTACTCAGTGAGGTAATAGAAGTTTCAACACAACCAAATCAAGAAGCCACATTAGAATCTTGTGCGACGGTATATGTAGCTGGTTATGTCATTCATAAAACGCTTTTACGTTTTAATTGTGATCAGTGTCAAAATATGTGCAGCCGTGACTCTGTAGTGCATCATAATGAACTGTTTTTACAGCAAAAAGACTATAGTGCGGGCGACTGTGTTATTTACCTAAAAAAACCTTCAAGTATTTTAATAAAAATAGTTACAATGTTACTTGAACATTTTGAATATTATTTTAAATATAGTAAGTCGTGTGTAAGTTTTAAGAAAACATTATTAGCATATAGTGTAAATAAAGTGAAAATTTTAGTACCAGGGTGGCTTAACGAGCAAGACACATGTTACTCTCATAAACTGTTTTTAATTAATCATTTAATTACGTGCAAACTCCATAAAACGTTGAAATGGCTATCGCAAGATTTAAGGACTACAAACCAGTCTGGTACACGCAACAAAAAAATACAACATTTAAGTAATGTTTAAAGCTTAAAAAATGTACGTTTATATGCTTACAGATATATTTGCGTACTTCCTATTCTTTGTAACTTTGTATATTATATTGTTTTATTGTATGTAATATTTACACCTTGAAAATCTCATTTATTTAATAGATCATTGAAATTGGCGAGAGTAAGAAATGTATATCTTTATTTCAAAATATTTTAATTTAAATTGGCGTTAATGGATCTGACTCAAATTTCCTATAATCTGCCTTTAAAAAAAAGTAATTAAACCCGTAAAAGGTTGGGGCAAATTGGGGTTCAATCCCTAACAATAGGTACCTAACTCTTTATTAACAAATTATTATTTATATCGCCCAAAAATTATGTCAAATGCAAGTAATAATAATTTATTTAAAAATAGCTATATGGCATAATTTTTGAGCGACTTAAGTATAATAATAATAATAATAAATGTCGTTTATTGAGCAAAAATAAATGAAATTGTTATTTTACAATATACTTGAATTATGAATACATAAGTTGCTCAAAGGGGCAAAGTTCAGGCGTGCTAATCGAATTAGCATACTGTTCTACCACTTAACCCCAAGGTAAATAAAGAAAAAAGATAATTTGTTAAAAAAGGTATATTGTTGGGTATTGAACCCCAACCCTCGATTAGTTTGCAGCTCCTTAACCACATAAGTTCTTTTTCGTTTCTACTCTAATTTACGTTTAAAGTGCAGTAATTTAAACTAGAGTATAAATTATTAAATAATTGTGAGTTTTCTGTGAAAACCGCCCCGATTCATTTTTTTTAATAACAGATTGTACAGGACTTGGGTCAGATCCCTAATCACCAAATAAAATTTTTGCATACATTTCTGAAAGATAATTTAATGTCGATAATAAATGTTCGAATAATATTGTCTTATTCTTTGCTGAGACTATACATAGAGAGATCGCCAACTTAAATGTGCCTAAATAGATATTTTTTAATGCATCAAGTAAATGAGATATTCAAGGCGTACTGTTTTAGTAGCCGTACTGTACTCTATACGTATCAACTTCACAAGATACAATATTATTTTTGTTTTTATTTGCTTTTTAAAATAGATCACTGTAAACTATATTAATCGTCAACATTACTTGAACAATAATTTCCTCTCGTATTAAAATTTTTAAATAAAATCCGTATATTGTTTATTAATGTTTTTTTTTCATTATTTGTACATAGCTAATTCTATATTCATTATAGAATTTTGTGAGAATAAAGTGGGGACAATCCGTATTCCGTATAATCTTGTGCTCATCGGTGAACTTTTTGTTGAAATTATATTTATTTTACTTGGTACCAGTTCATCCGATTGACAACAAATGTTTTAAATAATAACAAAACAAACCAAAGAATATACACCTATATTTAATATTCTTTGTAACTAACTTAACTTAGATGTAAGCAGAATCAAACTACTTAAATATTCTTTGGCAGAATACAAGTTTATTTCGGGTAGGTACAACCATTGTAAAACTATTGGAATTGTAGAGAGAAAGTTCTTGCAACACTGTTATAGCTCAAGAATGCTAATGACGCATTTACATGCTGAATGCCACTGATAAGGTAAGCACTTTGACGCTAGGAGCTCCCAGCGGCATTTTCGAACAAAAAATGATATATTTAACCAAGTAAATAGTTATGCAACCCAAATCACAGCATATACGTTATAGCCCATAACGCTGTCCTTCCCCTATCTATATTCTTTGGTTTTATGCGACCTTCCATATAATTTTGGATTGGTCTTGGTTGATTGTGAGGTTATGGCCAAAATTGTAAATTTGTAAAAATGGTTGGAGTCGAAAGCTGCCTTAAGAAATTTCCCAATAATTTGAAATTGCGTGCAAATGCAAACATTACGACAGAAAAAAGAAAATTCAAATTTTCACGTCTTTTCAGGTATCTGACAACTACGAAACCCAGGCCAATTCTTTATAACATTGATCAACATTAAATTCTATAATAGGAATCTCAATTCACGGACTTCGTACATCTGACTATTAAAGGGATCCCTACGGTTAAATTTGAAAGACGAGCTCCATAAAATTATAAAATTTGCTTTATTATTACATTCAAGCATTTGCTAACAGTAATCTAAACACTTACTTGATTTTCCATTGTAAGTTGATGTGAAAAGGGGTAGATGTACAAGTCTGTAGTTTGTCTGTAGTAATTAAATCTGAAACAAAATGTGTTATCAACTTGGAAACGTTTTCAACTGAATTTAAAAAATGAATCAAACCTTATCTGCTTTATACAAGGTCACAATATTAGGTGTTTACAGTAATCTTAAGATCGCAAAAGTTTTCAAGGTGTTATTGAGCTTTACTTCCACGTATATGCGCAAATATTAAACAGGAAAAGTATTTAAGGAAGCCATAAACGTAATCTAGCATTTGCTGCCGATAAGATTTCCCCACATGATGCGTTGAACCTTTATACGTAGATTTGTAGTACTGACTGAATTTTTATATTATTTATTAACGTTCGTCATCGAATTAGCACACTAGAAATACAGTTTTTGACTGTTGGGACAAAGTAAATCTTCTATTGTAAAATTTATGTTGTCTGTCTACCAAGGAAAATTATTTATATCGTGACATGTTATAAATTTATAACTACGCTCATTATAAAAGACTACTGCAGTAACACAATTCCATCTTCAAAATTTAACAATTAATTATTAAACTTGCTTGGGCTACTTTTCAATTATGTTGAAATATAAATCGATTCATTGGGACTCCAAGACAAAGGTCTAATGTTTTCTGTAAGCGCTATCAGGTTAAAAGTTTGTTTGTTACTGACTTCCCCTAGATTACTGAATACTAAGATGATGGAATTGAAGTGTAGGTATCGTATTTGCAAAGAACATGCAAATATAAGATAGATGAATGTATATTTATTATTTCAGTGTAGAAATTAGATGGCAGAATCCAATTTATGTAGTGGCAGAAGTGATGACTAAAGCTGATATTATATGACAAATGCATATTTTGTATAATTAATATGCCGGCGAAACTGTTTGCAAATGTATACTAATTATATGAAAACCACTCGTTTAAGCCAAGTTTCATTTTGCATATTTTCAATATTTATACGTTTTTGAGCATACATATATTCTGGATTTTGCATATTTGGTTATATTTACCAATAATTTGTAATGTATGAACTTTTTGAGATTTATTATTTCATTAAATTTATTAATAAAATTATTGTGTGCGACTGAGATATACAGTGACCGCCAAAAAGTCGGTCTAAAAATTTATTTCGCCCCTATCATATATACCGAGTGATTTTTACTTATTTGGAAAATGGCGTTTTTCGAAATTGTCAATTTCCAAAAAGCATTATTTTTCGGAAATTAAGTAAGATTTTAATAGGAGTTTTTTAGAGTGTGTTACTTTTACCTAACTGAACAATTTCAAGGCCCGAAAACACCTATTTTTTTAACTTTAGCTAAAAATTAATATTTCAGTTTTTCAAAATTTCACATACCAAGACTTAATACTAAAATTCAAATTTTTTATATGAAGACTTTAAAGATTTATAATTGGAAAAAATAATATAAAATGTTAATTACTTCTTTAGATTTTTTATTATTTACCGAAAGATAGTATGTTTGCATAATTTTTACGTTTTTTTATGCAAGGCGCTTTTTAGGAGAAATATTTTTCAATTCTAATTAATTTCTATTTAAATGGCTTCTCAAACTCTAATCTAGCCCTGTTAATGAATTACTGTTACAAAAATCCTGTAAATGATCTTTTACAGTTGTCTAAATGAAGATTTTTCTTTATACAATTTACATGTTCTAAAAAATCTCCTTATTTAGACAAGTGTAAACGAACATTTTCCAATTATAAATCTTTAAAGTTTTCACATATAAAATGCATTTTAATATTAAGTCCTGGTATATGAAATTTTTTAAAATATTTAAAAAACTGAAAAATAAATTTTTAGCTAAATTTAAAAAAAATAGGTGTTTCCTGGCCTCGAGATTGTTCAGTTAGCTAAAAGCAATCCACTCTAAAAAAAATCTCAACGAAATCTTATTTAATTTCCGAAAAATAGCACTTTTTGGATTTTGACAATTTCGAAAAACTCCATTTTATAAATAAGTAAAAATCACTCGGTATATATGATAAGGGCTAAATAGGTTTTTAGACAAGCACAAATTATTGACCTAAAAAGTTTTTTTTGAAAAATCAAAAATAAAAAATTTTCCCATATTATCCCGACTTTTTGGGGGTCACTGTATACTTTCACTTTCTGCCGCTGGAGTGCAGTGCGCGTGTCGAAATAAGCAGAGGAAAGGCGACGTCCCTGTTAAAATCTTTGTCTATATAAACATAGACTGCCAGCAACTCCCACTTTTCCAATAGAAGCAATGTATAAGGAATCAGCCAAAATATGTAGAATCCATGTCAAGAGGCGAACTTCGAGTGTAGGTTGAATAATAGTCTGGCGGGAAACCTCATCTTTATGTTGCCTTTACAACGTGAAGTTGGCGTTGGTAGTCCATGTTTATATACTCAAACGTTAAAATGAATGACGTCTTCGAATAAAAATTAGAGAAATAAATATACTCATACAAAATAATTAAAATGCTTACATTATTTCGAAAACTAATTATTTTCAAAAAAATTAGAGCATAGTATGTGGATATATTGCAACTTTGGGTGCATATACTCAACAAAATTTATGCATATACAGTGTGTCCAAGATAAGGAGGGCCAGTATAGGGATCTCGGTAATGGTAAGAGATACAAATTTGGTTAAATGGAAAGAAAGTTCCGCAATTCAAGGACTAAAAAAATGACGTTTAGAAATTCTTGATATGATTTTTCGTTTTTGAATTATCTAAAAAAACCGAATTTTTGGATTTTCTTTTTTATTTTTTTCTGGCGTTAATATTAAAGTTAGAGCGAAACTGATTAAACTTCTTTATAGCAACTTTTAGTGGACTTAATGATTACGTTATCAATTTTTGTATCCCAAGTTTCGTCTTCGAGAAACCATCATCAACTTCATTTTTTTAAATACGGTCCTGGTTTTTTGATGCCAAATTCGTAAAGCCCTTTTTATTCTAAATTCAACAATGTGCCACATAATATGGTTTAATTACGTTTCGAGCTTTTTTCTGATCATTATCAGAAAATTTTTTAGATACGGACCTGCATTTCTCATAATTTTGTAAAAATAAGTTCATACAGTAAGTTAAGCTTTTTACATGCCGTTAAAATATTAAAATGCACATCATAATGTCATAATTCTGATACATTAATTTAATAACCAACCAATAACTATTAACAATAAACAAAAAGGAAATGAGCAAAAGATAGACAGAAAGAATAACAAAACGAACATCGAAACCATTTAATAGGTATTAAATTTACAGAAGGTATTAAAAAAGGTTGCCATCATTCTCTATGCATAAATAACATCTAACTGTAGAATCTAAAACATTATTCAGCAATACTGGCGTTATATCTACTTTGAAAGGCTTCAAAAACCAATCTTCTAAGTTCTTTTTCTATTTCAAAACGTTAAATACCTATTACATTGGTTCAAGGCTCGTTTTCTCATTCTTTCTGCCTATCTTTTGTTCATTTATTTGTGGTTTATTGTTAATAGTTATTGGCTGCTTATTAAATTAATGTATCAGAATTATGACATTATGATGTGCATTTTAATATTTTAACGGCATGTAAAAATGCCTAACTTACTGTATGAACTTATTTTTACAAAATTATGAGAAATGCAGGTCCGTATCTAAAACAATTTCTGATGATGATAAAAAAAAAGCTCGAAACGTAATTAAACCATAATATGTGGCACCTTGTTGAATTTAGAATAAAAAGGGCTTCACAAATTTGGAATCAAAAAACCAGGACCGTATTTAAAAAAATGAAGTTGATGATGGCTTCTCGAAGACGAAATTTGGGATAAAAAAATTGATAACGTAATCATTAAGTCCACTAAAAGTTGCTATAAAGAAATTTAATCAGTTTCGCTCTAACTTTAATATTAACGCCAAAAAAAATAAAAAAGAAAATCCAAAAATTCGGTTTTTTTCAGATAATTCAAAAACGAAAAATCATATCAAGGATTTCTAGACGTCATTTTGTTAGTCCTTTAATTGCGCAACTTTCTTCCCATTTAACCAAATTTGTATCTCTTGCCATTACCGAGATCCCCATACTGGCCCTCCTTATCTTGGACACACTGTATATGCGCATATTTTCGTACATTTGCGTGCATATAATTATCAGCTTTAGTGATGACCCCTCCCATGTCTTATTTGTCCATAGAAAAATTATAGAATACAGAAATTGTTTAAAATTTCTATTCATTTCATTGTATTTTTTAAATAGAATTAGAAAAGCTGCAGTTTTAACTGAAAAAATGTATTTAATTCTACAAATAGAAATTACCCTCAATTATTATGAAGAAAAACTAAATTTTATTTTGAAAATTAAAAAATGTATGCGCCACACTAAAATTTAATAAAATTTTTAGCTTAATCAAAGTACACGTTTTTTATTTCGAAATGTAAAAAAAAACGTAGAAAATAAGAGATAAGTTTACAGATGCCGAGGCTACTTGTATGGGATTTTACCAAAATAGGTGATAAAAATTCAAAGTATTTGCATCCATTTATTAACGAACACCTGCAATTTAAAAAAATAGGGCAATAACTAATGAGAATACTAGACCATTCGGAAAAAATTAACAACATCCCGTAGAATACACCTACTTTGCAAATATATTTCTGGAAACGAGAGCAACCAGAAAAATCGTATTTTCTGATCCAGCGAAAACATTTATCTCAAATTTTATAATCGTCTTCCAGATATAAACTATACCTACAATAAATCGAGCTGTTTAAGCTGTAGCTCATACGTATACGCGTATACCCACACGCATCCATCCATGCATACAACGACGTAAGATACAGTTTTTTGTAAACATGAGACTAGGGATCGATCGATACGGATTTTTTGGCCGATACCGATATACCGGCCGATACCGATATAATCGACGCCGATACGTTGATATATCAGCCGATATATTCTTATTGCTCTCTCCCACTACTTTTTGACTACATGTATGCACGTGTGCACCCTTGCCTGCTGGATTCGGGCGTCGTAATTCCCTAAATACGAACTCACGCTTATGTTCGTTTATTATGCAGGTGTCTTCTTCTAATATCGTTTTAATAACGTAGTTTAATAACACAATCATTTTTACTGGTGGGGTATTAGTTAGTATTGTTGAACTCCCTACCCTGGGCCAATATTCTGATCTTTATTAGAAAATCAGGGAGAAGAGCCCATCGAAGAGGATGGTAATGTAGAGGGGATGGCATGGGGTTGGCAAAAGGGACCTATGGTGACCTACTGCTAGACTTCGGTCTCCCCACAACAACAATAACAACAACAACAACTACTACTACTACTACTACTACTACTTCTACTACTACTACTACTACTACTACTAGTAGTAGTAGTAGTATTGTTAACAATTTCTGATGATGCATTATCTTGAAATGGCATCCCTGATCGAATGTTTTTGCTGATGCGGTGCGTTCCAGAAGCGAGGCGAAGCTGGACGATATTTCCCTGCATGGTGCAACACATTTGATCGAGTGCCTAATATTTTTACATAAGAATTTACAAATATTGAATTTTCAATATTAGATAGTAGTTATATTTTATACTCCACATTGTTTGTTTACATTATATTGTTCATTTCTTATAATAAATATTAAAATATCAAATATTGAAAGAAAATTCATTTTTGCCGTTATATCGGCAAAAAGGAAGGCCGATATGACCGATACCGATATACCCTAATTCGGCCAATATGGACGATATGCTGATACCGATTATCGGTATCGGTCGATCCCTACATGAGACTCATATTTCTTTACTACATTTGAATAAGTATTAGAAATGAAGCTTGGCATCTAATTTTCCTAAATAGTATTGGAAAAGTTGAGCCAATCTGATTCAACTATTTGAGATATAGTTACGAATTATATGATAGCTCATGCGATATATCTACAAGGTGTCTTGTTTATCCCTTTTCGGCAGATGGAGATCGTTGCTGCCAGATATACTCTAAAAATTAATTGTTCAGACAAAAGAAACGCCTACCTGTTAATCCTTTAATCGCTCACTGTACCCGCATTATGCCATTGTGTAGAGTATAGAGACAAAGTAGGTATTGATACTTTTAACATTTTTCCTTAAAGATTAATATAAATGCATAGTGTCACTCCATTAATTAATTTCAAATAAATGAGTTTAAAAAATCGATCTAAAATAAAAACTGAACTACAAATAAACTTGTACATAAAAATATAAAGTTGAGTTTAATAATTCAAAAATTATAAAATAATAAAATACAAATACATTCCTTTGGGTGAATATTAGAAATTTAATTTTAAAGTAAACAAATCTGGTGTGATACACGCACACAAAATTCTTTTACAGTGATCTTTTAATTGGTCAAATTTTGTCAAAAATTTAAAAAAATTAAAATTTCTACAGAAACCGTACAAAATAAAGAGTTAAGTTCAAGAGAGAAATTTTCTTTAAAATACTAAGCTGAATTAAAAAAATGTAATAATATCCTGGGTGTTCTATTTAAAATAGGAGTTAATAAAAAAATAGGTAAGAAACAAAAGAGGTATTCAACTGAAAAATCACCTATCTCACACAAATACACATTAAAATTGTAATAAAAATCTTAAGTTTGAAAAAAATCGTTAGAGCCATGTTTGAAAAAATCGAAAAAAAATGAAAAATCACAAGAGGCAACACCATTTCCAGTTATGCGATTTCCACAGACACACACAACACACACACACACACACACACACACACACACACACACACACACACACACAGAGAGAGAGACAATGAACAAACACATTTTTTTTGGGTTCAGGGGACTCTAAAACCTGAGGATCTATTGAAAACTCAATTTCAAATTTTTGGGGTGAATCCAATACTACTTACTTCCTTTATCGTAAAAGGAAGTAATTAAACTTTGAAATATTTTACAAATGATTTAATCAAATGTTTAAATGAAAATTTTAGGTATTGGGAAATAACAGAACCTCGAGTTAGCGCAAAGCAGTAATTAAACTTGTGTAGTCAAAGTATGACAACATGTTAAAATCAGAAAAATAGAGGAAATTCGAGAATTAAAACAAATATAGTACAATGACAAAATAACAAGGAAGAAGTGATATGCAAATTCCACCACATTTAACTATCGTTTATCCAATAATATGTCATTTACTGTGAATAAAACGGGAAAAGCCATTCCATTTTAGTTGCACACAAATACAAATTTCTTCGCTTTCAATGTAATAATGTTGAAGATGGGAAGAATATATCAAGAAACTTTTCGAAGATGAACGCGGAGAGCCCGAAAAGGATGAAGTCACAAACGCCCTGCCAATTACAAAAAGCGAAGCAGGGCATGCCATCAAATCTGCAAAAGTTAGGAAAGCTCCCGGTCCTGATGGAATCCTGGTTGAATTGCTGAAACTTGTAGAGCAGCAACAGCTTAAAATATTAGTAGATTTGTTCAATACATATATGAAACCGGCATCATACCAACGGAGTGGCTGAGATCAACATTTGTAATGCTTCCGAAGAACGATAATGCGAAGAATGCTTAGACCATCGATCAATAAGCTTGATGTCTCATACGTTAAAGGTCTTCCTCAAGATCATACATAATCGAATATACAAAAAATTAGAATCTGACATGAGCGAAAATAAATTCGGATTCAGAAACGGAATGGGCACGAGAGAAGCTTTATTTTCAATAAATGTCTTAATTCAGAAGTGCTTGGACATGAATAAGGAGATATGTCTGTAATTTATCGATTATGAGAAGGCTTTTGACAAAGTGCGACACGAAAAACTATTAAGAGTAGAAGGAGGACACTTATCCCCCACCACTTTTAATTGATTCGCGGATTCGCGGTTTAATTCGCGGATTTCGCGGTTTAATTTTAATTGACCTAATTAAATTGATCTAATTAAATGACCCAATTAATTTCGCGGTTTGATCTAATTAATTTTGATATGTGCTACTGATTAAATTACGCGAAGGTCATTTTTAATTTGCTTCTGGAATTACGCGGCGGCCATTTTCAATTTTCGCGCGAATATTTAAATTTGAAATTTTTTCAGATTTTTTTTAAGTTCAATTTTTTGAATTTAAACTTTCCGGGTGTCGGCCATCTTTGTTTTCTACGTGCGCACTTCTCGCAGCCGCTTTTTTAATTTAAATTTTTGCGCAAATATTTGAATTTGAAATCAAATTTTTCTAAGTTCCATTTTTGAATTTAAACTTCCCGGCCATCTTGGTTTTCTGCGCGCACTTCTCTCACTCGCATTTATTTAATTTAAAAAAGCTTTTTGCGTCGGCCCAAGAGGGATTTGAACCACCTACGTCGTGCTTTATATCTGGCTTACAGCCGTGTTCACCGCTAGGCCACCGAGGCGCCTTTGTTTTTAAGTTTTGAGCAGTGTACCACTCCAATGCTCTGACGTCACGCTTCCGTATTTTAAACTAAATATTTCTTGAAAATTTTAAATTAAAATAAATGCGAACGAGAGAAGTGCGCGCAGAAAACCAAGATGGCCGATCCCCGGGAAGTTTAAATTCAAAAATGGAACTTAGAAAAAATTAGATTTCAAATTCAAATATTTGCACGAAAATTGAAATTAAAAGGGCAGCCGCGAGAAGTGCGCAAGCAGAAAACAAAGATGGCCGACACCCGGGAAGTTTAAATTCAAAAACTGGAACTTAAATATGAAAAATTTCAAATTCAAATATTCGCGCGAAAATTGAAAATGGCCGCCGCGTAATTCCAGAAGCAAATTAAAAATGGCCGCCGCGTAATTTAATCAGTAGCTAATACGTAATTTAATCAGTAGCATATATCAAAATTAATTAGATCAAACCGCGAAATTAATTGGGTCATTTAATTAGATTAATTTAATTAGGTCAATTAAAATTAAACCGCGAAATCCGCGAATTAAACCGCAAATCCGCGAATCAATTAAAAGTGGTGGGGGATAAGTGTCCTCCTTCTACTATTAAGTCTTCTAAAAACAAGTAAACTTGACAAACAAGATATCAGGATAATCAAAAACCATATTGGCATCAAGCCGCCATAATCCACTCTGACGGAGAAACATCGGACGATATCCAAATAAAGCGAGGAGTAAGACAAGGTTGTGTGCTGTCCCCACTTCTGTTTAATTACTATTCGGAGGCGATCTTTAAAGAAGCTCTTGCAACTAATACGGGGGGCATTAAAATCAATGGGAGAGTGGTCAACAACATACGTTATGCTGACGACACACTTGTTTTCACCGACAATATAAACGATCTTCAGGTAACGTTAAAAGACATTAATCGGGTCAGTAACGAATACGGTCTTAAAATGAACTTCAAAAAGACCAAGTATATGGTAATAACCAAAACACCCAAACATCAATATAAATTCAACGCCGATAGAGAAGGTTTGGATTAACGACAAACACGACCAGACACAAGAAATCAATACCAGAATTGGAATGGCCAAGACCGCTTTCTTCAAAATGAGGCAACTGTACAGCAACCGTAACTTGAATCTACAACTCAGACTCCGACTGATCAGATGTTATGTAAACCCCATATTACTGTATGGGTTAGAAGCCTGGACTATCAGTAAGATCATTATGAAGAAACTGGAATCCTTTGAAATGTGGATTTATCGACGGGCAATGAAGATACCCTGGACACAAAGGGTCACTAATGAGGAAGTTTTAAGACGGGTTAATAAAGGGAGGGAATTACTAACTACAATTAAAACCAGAAAACTAGAATATCTTGGCCATGTGATGCGCGGAGAAAGATATAAGTTACAGCTGATAATGGGAGGGAAAATTGAAGGAAAACGACCACCAGGAAGAAGACGCACCTCCTGGCTAAGGAACTTAAGAGAGTGGTTTGGATGTACCTCTCTGGAACTATTCAGAGCTGCAGTGTCAAAAACTAGATTAGCCATAATGATAGCCAACCTCCGAAAGAAGACGGCACCTTAAGAAGAAATGTTGTTTGGAAACCTCTGGAATTCGCTACTTTGACATTTCTCCATTTAAATAGCATTGGCATATGCTCGCAATACTGCACTCTAAGTATGGTACAATCATCTATAGGTGGTCAATGTGTCGTTCACGAACTTCGAGTTGGGCTGTAAACACTTGGATTTTGAATATGGTGATATTCGGAAAGCCATTTGCAATTTCAATTGCTTCGCATGACAACAAAATTATAGACTAATTTTGGTAGAGATGAAGCACTTTCCCAAAGCTCTTTTTAAGGAACAGTGGATTTCTACTCAAAACAATGGACGATTTCATATTATAAAACAAGGCATACGTCATACAAAATCAAAGTTTTGGTCCAGTAACAGTGTTATTGGTATTTTTGATTTCATTCGAAAGCGTAAACAGTAATTATAGGTAAAGCTAACGCAGGTTTAGATTTTGTACAAGAGGTTTTCTTCATTTTTAAGTGTAGCACAATAAGCGATTATCACCATGAAGTGAACAGTGTAAATTATGGAAAATTCCAAATCTGCTACCAAATGGGGAAATTGTCATAGTCAATGCCTCACATTACATTCAAAATCGATCCAACACCCAACAGCAACTCCAAGAAGCAGGCAATGGTAAATTGGTGAACAAGGAAAACTATACAATTTTAGTCGACTGCTGTAGCGCCAACAGGCAGACAGACAGACCGACAGATAGACCACAGACCTATAGACAAACAGAGGGACGGATTTGAGAAAACATGTTTTTCGTACAGACACACAAACAGACAGACGGGCAGACAGGCGGACGGAATTGAGAAAACCTGTTTTTGTCATCTAGGAACCCTGAAATGTGAAGATCTGAAAAAATGTCCGAAAGTGATTTTCTCCTTCGTATTTCAGACGAGGGAAGTAAAAACTAATTTTTTGTCTCCAAAGTAAAAAACACAGGTATCTTCAAAAAATCAATAACAAACGATTCGAACAATATCAATTCAAAGCAACTATAATTTTGAATTGAAATTAACAAATATTTAGAAATCAAAAACATCCAACATACAAAATAATAATAATAATAATATAGAAGGAAACTTTATTTTATATGACCACCTCCCTACTAAATATTTGTTAAAAGTTTTCCATTAAATATTATAATTATTTGAAATTGTTGTTGATGTTCAGATCGTTTATTATGTTAGTTGAAGATAACAGTGTTTTTTACGTTGGACACAAAATAGCGATTTATATATCTAGGGAGCAAAGTATTCATTTCTTCCCGCGTGTGAATTTAAACATTAAACACACAAGGGAGGAAATGAACCTTTGCTCCAGTGACATATACATGATTTTTTCTTCGAACGTATGTTCTATAGCGCGAATTTTCAAAATTGACAGTTTTGTGCAAAAGCCGACTTTCTATATAGTGAGTAGAAAATAGCTATTTCTGTTATAACTACGAAATTAAGGACTTTTTTGGACGAGCCGCAATTGATGGCCAAGCGAGCGCAGCGGGCAAGGCACAGAACTAACTCGAGTTTAGAAGTCCGCTGTCGTATGAGTTACATACATATTTTTTTTTGTTTTACTGCTTTAGGAGCGTTTGTTCTTATTAAAACCTGACAGTCTAATCTAGGAGGTCGGGAAAAGTCGAGGAGGTCATTATTATACTAACAAAATGGCAGTGTGTATGTTGATTTTGACCAATGGAAGTGGCCGTTAGTTTTCGTTGCTATGGTTATTACTGCCGAAAAGTAAAACATACTAGTAAAAAAAAGTAGGTGTTTTCGGCCACTAACACTACCAAAATTGATAGCTTTTCGATGCAGTAGAACAAAAAATTAGTTTTTAGCTCTAATTTCGATTAACGCAATTTTCTGGTTGCTAAGTGAGAGAAACTGAAGTTCGATAGTGGATCCTTATCAGATCTGATAATAAGATAACTCTGAAGTATCTCATTTTCCGTAATATAAAGTGTGGTAAAAAATTGGAAAGACTAGTAAAAATTGTTTGGATTAGGACCACCTAATCTTTGTATTTGACCACTAAACAACGTTTACAAATAATATTTTTGTATATACCTATTGAGAATCAAGTATACTCTATTTCTTGAGCCATTTACATATTTTCGAACCTCCCTCGTATACGAAACAAGATATTTAAATTTTGGCAAGATTTGAGTTTGAGAAGATTCAAGGACTTTATAAAGAATAATATTTTCTGAGCTTAGGTTGTGACGATAGCTCCTGTACAAATTAATACGTTTAAAGTTATCAATTTGCTAGAGGCAATCTGGCCACAATAATTCGTGATAGGCGAACATTTGGTGCAACGTGGAGGGTAGGAAAAACTTGGAGAATTCCGAAGAGATTCTGCTGATCGTCCGGTATCGCGCAGGTGGGAAGCCGGCGGGATTCGCCAGCTTCGCCGCGTCGTTCGATCCGCGCATCGCTACTCTCCGATGCGCACCTAATTGTTATATTTTAACCCCACTCTAGGTCCACCAGGTCGGGTCCCTCGAAAGAATATAAAACAAAGATCCCCGGGATCCGAAGACAAATTTTATTTCTGGCTTCTGCCAGAGAAGGTGAACTGCCTGAGAACCTAACCTATAACTACCCTTGATCCGGTTAGTCGAACTACAGTCGAGCAATCCTGCGAATTAACACCCTTAATACCTGCCCCGTTAGTTCTTGAGCTCAACGGAATTATCTTGTCGCTTGAATTAACATCCTAAATACCTAACTCGTAACTGCTCTATTAATAAACAATTTCTCCAATCAGTACGCCAGGAATATCACGAGGCTCCGGCAAAAACCAAAGCGGCCTAAATTCATTCAGAACCTGCGAAACGCCCGCTTGCTTGTATTTGAATTACAATTTGAGCCCAAAACTGGAGATTTCGCCGGAGACTCGAATAGAATTACGCTCGGACAAGGCCGTAGTCGGGCTCATTCATTCCTAACTAAGTTTCGTTCGGGCTGTGAATGTTTTTATTTATTAACATTCCGTGCTGTGAATACTTGCCCTAGATTCTTTTGGCTTTAGTCCTATCAGTGCTATAATCTGGAGAATTCCGCCAGGAACAAAATAAAGATTGAAAGTTAAATTTTGGTCTAATTCCAGTAATTCAAACCCCAGGGAGGAAGTCCGTCTCCATCACCCAACATAAGAAGGTATCACGAAGTCACGACTACAGCGCCGAGGTGTTTTGGGAACAGAGATAATTATTTGTTTTTTTTCTTGTATTTGGTGTAAAATCTGAATTTATTTTTATTTTGTAACCAATAGTCAAACAAAATAAATAATTGTTTAATCGGACTCGAATCTTGTCTCTTCAGCTACGAAACGTGAACGAAACCTCGACCAGAACTACCCGCAGGTATTAAACAATAATATAGAGTTATCAAAACTTGATTTTGAGTTTAAAATCAATTTGCATAAATTATCGAAACGTTACAAAGTCGCTTTGGCATTATTTTAAATTTAAAAATTCCATCAACATTTTGAATGTGCCCCATGTAATGTACACTCTATGTGATAGTACAGTAGGCAGTAATTTTAATATTACCATTTTGTGTGATGTTAATACAATATTATACAGTATAATATTAATACAAACATACTATTATGTTAGAAAAAAAGAACGGAAAAAAGAAAATATGACGTTTGAAATGTATCTTCCTGTGGCCATTTTTTTTTCTAAAAAAAGAATCATCAAGCATCTACTAAGGCAGGAATTAACTTGTATTATTTTTCAGCCACTAAGTCGATTTTTTGATATTTGCAATATGGCGGACGAATTTTCAAAATTTAAGGTTGTTCCCCATAATAGATCTTTGGGACTTTTTTGTGGTGACTTTAAGGAACATTAAGAAAGTATTTCTGAAGGAATTAGCTGTCTAAAGCCAGTGTATATAGAAGAGTACCGCCATGCTTTAATCCGTAATATGCCGCCATCGCCATTTTTATTCCGATGTTACTCGTCATTCATTGCGATTTTTTTAAATGCCCTGTCCTTATGCAGTAAATTGCAGCGAACGCTCCAAAAATGGTGTAAGATTATTTTTACTAATTCAAGGGATTAAAAATAAGAAGAGAAAGAAGCAATACATTTATAATATAGCCGGAGAAGATCTTCCGATCGAGGTTATGTATGTTAGGTTAGTTTTTAATCACTTTTTTGCTGTGGTTTTGAATTTTCAGAAAGCAAAGCTCACTCTAAATACTATTATTGAAAGTACTAAACACTGCAACTACGCGCGTAAAACATTTTGTGTTTTCGAAATATTTCACCTACGACTGCCAGCTTGTTAGCAGATTCTGGTGCAAATGTATGTACAATTAAGAGGCATGGAGGGTAAAAAAGTCCCAGTGTTGCAGAAGGATACTTAGAGGACTCCAGAAAGTAAAAGGAAGACTGTTTGTCAAATTCTGCCAAATAATTACCCTTCTTCTTCCAACTATTCTGTTTTAAATCTAATCATAATTATGTGTATTCTACCAACAAATCTACAGTTGCTTCCTCACAATGGTTAAATATAACTAATTGTTGTAATTGTACAATTAATGCAAATATTTACAAATAATTTGTAATTATGTTTGTAATTTGTTGATTAATAAAAATATGATTTTGACAGAATTTTGTGTCAGACTACTTTTAACACTAATGTTAAAAATGAATTAATTTTAACACGCTACCAAATAATATTAATACATTTTTAATTGAAGTGTGAGCCGTGTTAAAAAATCAGTTTTGAATAGTGTTTGTAAAAAATAGCTATTTGTGCAACAAGTGCTAAAAGTGGATGTTTATGCACCAGTTTGCACACAATATGTTTTCTACGACCTTAAATTTACTGGTATTAATCCATAAATGTCGATTTAACAAAGGTTTGCATTTATGACAGTTATAATTTATGTCATAGTAAAGAGATGGTCTTGACGCGCAGGTGACTGTTTCTGCAGCCGGTAGCTGTCAAAGTTAGTTATCCAAGGTAATTGGAAATGTACACATTTTACCTTACACTTTACCTCTAATGAAAGAAGTAACTAGAATAACTTTACAACCCCACTTCCAGCTCGAAATTATAAATTCAACACCAGCTGTTGACTTTATAACACATGTGCTAAAAGTAAACAGCTGATTTCACTTTTAACACGCTAATTTATAAATAGTATATTATGTAACAAGTTTTATAAACGTCATTCTAGTCACGAGTTTTTTTAGGCACGAGTGAAGCGTAGCGCAGCGAGTGATTAATAAACGAGTGTGTAGACGAGTTTATATAATCTGTTACATACCATTCTTTTTCTACGACCACTAACTTAGACAATAGAACATCATATTATTTCATTAACATTTTGACATTTATTATATTAGGTTAAATTATGCTTGACAAACGCTAAAGATGACTGTTGAAAACTAACTTGATTTTAGTTTTGGCTTTGGTTAATAAAGCAAATACTGTTTGAGTCTAACTTCACCCCATGACTAAAACATCGTTGCTACTTCAGCCCGTGACTAAGAGGCTCTTTAGTCACAGGTTATGACGGCGTGATTAAATGGTCACTTAGCGACGTGTACGTTAGTATGTTAAATATCATTTTAGTTGCAGGAGTAGAAAAGCGTCATTTTTAGTGAAACAAGCTAGTGCTAAAAGGCCTACTTTTAGTAGTGGTCGTAGAAAAAGATCATTACCGACAAATGCTACTGCCGTCACAATATAATTTGTTATGAAATATAACCTTATTGTACAATATTTGACAATTCGGAAGAGTATTAATCAAATCCCAGATTTTTTCGAAATTGATTTGCATTTCAGCTTTTAATACTGTTGTCAAAATAATTTGAATATACTTAATAGCCTCTTTTAATTTTTACGTGCTGTAAATTAGCACGTTTGCAATTTTCAAATAAACAGATGTGTATTTTATATATAGAATTCGTTGCTAGTTAATTAACGAGGACAAACCCAAATCGGATAAACATACAAGCACTAAAAAGCATGTGTCAGTACAGCTGACAAACATGAATAGCGAAAACCTATTTGAATACCAATAACAAATAACAGAATTATGAAGGTTAGAAATTTAAAAGCAGCAAAGCATGATTCCAAAAGTAGCAGTGTTTACACGAGCCGCAAATTTTAAAGTTTACCTTAACATTAACACGATTTCAGTCTTTGGTTTAGTCACTGATAAGGAAAAGGGCTCCTCCTGTCTGAGCAAAGTTTGGTAAAAATTGGCCAGTTGCAAGACATTTATTATCAATTAATACCACTCCGGTGCGATAACCCACAGCGCACAGTTGGATATGCAGATCTTCACAGCCCGCGATATTGCTAGATGTCGAGTTAGATCGAATTCAATGGCGAAGACTGCCGAAGTTTGGCTGTGGCTCAGCCACACATGGCGGAATCGCAGACTGATAAATACGGTGTTACATTTTTTTGGACAAGAGTGGTTGTGAACTTTTAACTGCACGTCTTAACATGCACCATAAACAATATAATCATATGTTAAAATTTTGCCTAAATATACCTTTTATGAAAACAATTAATCAATTCCTATATTTGACAAGTGTTATACAGGGTATTATGAAAGTCCACTTAATAATTTAACCAGTGATAAAGCACACGAAACTCGTAAAACAGTGTATTACTATCGTTGTGAATACCTTTTTGGTTTGTGCGCCGTATTATTTTACAGAAGCATTTGTTAACGCTACAAAACTGGATGAAGCCAACGTAATTTTATTTTTCGACGACTGACATCGAAAGTAGATTTTTCTCACTGTCATTTGACAACAGAAAGTTGACATTTGCCGCTGAGCGTGCGTTTTCATCTTTTTGCCGCTCGCCGAGCGTTTTGGGTTTCCGCGTGAACAAAATAGGTAGTCACGTCCGAATGTTTCCTTGACAACGCCCGTCATTTGTGGAAATAATCGCGTCACATGTCATATAGACTGCGCGAGTAATGTTAACTTGATTGTCAATTAATTTTTGCGATAAAACGAAATTTGATATTTTCCTTTAATAAAATGCTCAGTCGTCGAAAAAATAGTATGTATGTTTCGAGCTAAAAGTGCGCTTGCCGCTTTTGCATGATTGCTGGTCTCGACTTCGTCTCAACCAGCAATATTCATGCGCAAGCGGCAAGAATGCACTTTCAGCTCTTAACATACAATATACTATTACATACATTTGAATAAATTATCAACGCGTTCCATGCGGGCTTGTACCTCAATTATATCAATTAACAGCAATATCTGTTCCATGTTTGTGTGTAGATAATGTTTCTTTTATTATTTTTATTCTCAGGTGGCACTTCTGTACAGTGCGTCCCCGGATAGGTGAAACGACTGTTGTAAAAAGTAAAAAATTCTCGATTTAAATTGTAATTTTTTGGGGTTTAGCCCTGCTTGGGTAAAGGCGAATTTCTAACATAATTACAGTTTTGAAAAATCAAGTATGCCTTGGAAATTTTCAAAAAACCTATTTTTCTGTAGAGTAAACTGCCCATTATGTGGCAAATACGACAAAAGGGTATTAATAAAAGTTGTTTAGAATCAACATTTAGGCCCCTACACCAAATTTAAAAATCCTCGGCCAACTTTGATTTCTCACATTTTCTTTAATGTTTAGAAGACTAAGTACTCTCATTGTTAACGAGTAAAAGTAATTAATTCTTAAAGAAGTATGAAAAAATATCGTGCTGATGTGTCTTGTTGACAATCTTACATATAACATAACAACACATTTTGTTTGCTATTTGAGGTTTATTGCAAACGGTTGTATATTGAGTATTATCTACACTATAGATCCGATCTTCAGATCTGCTATACTGCACTTTCTCCTTAATTGACATATTGTCAATAATTAAGAAGCAAATTCTTTCTGCTGGAACTGTTAATTAGGCGACTTTAGCCATTAAACGTTGCTTAATTAATTCATCTGAACAATTACAGTCACCAAGATACCATAACAATGTTGTTTTTGATGGTAAACTCGCTAAATGGTTTCTGCAGTGCTGATATCCTTTAGGAGAGAGAAATCTCCATACTGTATACATCTGAATAGAAACTTCTGACTAACGAGGACCTTTTTTTTATTATAATTAAGAACAATTTTTGCAAGACATTCTGCTTTTTTGTCTTCATCGTTAGCATCTTGGAATATTTTATGGAAAACATTTAATTTGCCCCAATTTTTCTGTATATCATTCTTAAGTTGTTTTATTTTTAATAAACTTTGAATAATTAACACTAATCCGCTTTAGTTTTAAAGTTAACGTTTTAATAGTACATATACTGAAGATCTGCAATTTGCGTTGGAGATATAAGTTCAGCTTGGGTTTCTTTTGAATTGTTTTTGTAAATGTTCTTGTTCTTAATTAATTTCAAAATTAGGTAAAATTTGCTAAAAAATTTACATAATGGTACTTCTAATTAATGTGATAAAAAATATGTATTATTTACAGTTATTTATTTATTTAATTTATTTATTTAATTCGCACTCAGCCAACAGCCGTTAGGCCAATTATAGGCGTCGCTGTGCAGTTATGAGGACTTCCAACCCCACTAACGACTGTCATGATGTTGTATGACCGCCGGGACCAACTTTTTTACGTGATAACCGTACCACACGAGGCGCCGAGAGATGCAGCCGTGGAACTCCCATCCAAGTTCTGACCAGAGACAGCGTTACTTAACTCTGCTGATCGAACGTGGACGCTTGTTCAAGCTACACCACTCGGGACCTACAGTTCGTGTAGCGCTTTTAATCAAACAAGTATTTTTGTCAAGTACTTTTAGAGAATTCTCATCAAAATAGTTAATACACAAAGTAGAGTATTCATTAAGTTTAGAAATATCTGTAATACATGATTAAATATTATAAATAAAGGTAATTTAATTAGTTTTATTATTAATTAACACGTTGAATGACAGTGGCTGACTTCATATAGGGCTGTGTTGTGACACACTGCGAAGCCTATCAGCGTTATGCACAAGTAGGGGCAAAGAGGTAGATAACTGTAAGAGAGCTGTTTAGGGCAAATAACTCGTGTTTGTGTGACACTGATATGACTGTGTACGTACCAGTGGTGACAGTAACAACTAGATTACTATTATTTTATATGGAAAATTAGATGCCGTGCAGCGTTCAGTTATACTGGTAGATACAATTAAGGACGCTGCTCAGCGTTAGTGTCCTTCTACGTCTTAACAATACTACTTCTGCAATAGCTTTGAGCCATTTGGTACGAATCTGCATATCGCTTGGAAATTCAACAAGTGGTTTGTTTGGATTTCCACAGATAAACCACTTTCTAACCATTTTAAATAGCTTTGAAAGAACCTATTTATATAAAAATTACTGACTCGAACTACAGGAATGTGAATTTGAGGATATAATTGATTGAAATATGAGAAGTTTTCATATCTACCTATTTAACAGTATTTGTTTTTAATTTGAATATCGCGGTAGGTCCTGATTGAAAGTTCAGAATAACATTAAGAGGTGGCGCCAAATTACATCTAGTCATGGCATGCTTCATAGAATCATGTTTTTATGGTGAATGTAATGGCTGTATTAGTGTAAGCTATGTTGCTTTACATCAAAACAAGCGCCATCTGTAAAAACTATGTAAACTATGTATTATTTCCGGTTTGAAATAAAAGTTAGTTATGGACGAACTGTTGTCGTGTTTGCATGCGTGTCGCTCTGCTCAATAGGTTATGGGCCCAGGCAATTGAGTTCATAAAGAAGCTTTGCAGATTAAACACGTGTTCTAATTAACTCGCGGATATGGCCATGAATTTGTTAGCTAGTGTTCCGAAGCTAAAAGGCCGGGAAAATTACGCGGATTGGGCGTTCGCGGTAACGAACATGTTAGTGCTGGATGACTTAAATGGTTGCGTTAATGGTGACGTAAAAGACGAGAACAAAGACGCAAAAGCAAAGGCGAAACTGGTTTTAACGATCGATCCCTCGCTTTACGTGCATATCAAGGAAGCGACAACAACAAAGGAAATGTGGACCAAGTTGCAAAAGCTGTTTGCTGACACCGGTTTTTCCAGGAGAATTGGGTTGTTGCGAGCGTTAATATCTATCAGGTTGGATGACTGTGATTCAATGGAGTCGTATGTTAATCAGCTTATGGAAACGGCGCAGAAATTAAAAGGCACAGGCTTTCAAATAGACGACAAATGGATTGGTTCGTTATTATTGGCAGGTTTGCCTGAAAAATATGCACCAATGATAATGGCGATCGAACATGCTGGAATTGATTTAACGGCCGACAGCATTAAAACAAAGTTGATGGACATGGAACCAGTAAGGAATGCAGGAAATGCATTTGTTGGCGGGAAGTTCAACAAAGGCAGGTATACAGCTGCAAGAAATGCGGATAGTTCAAATGCTACAAATGCAGGTAGTTCAAATGCAACTGTCAACAATGTCAAAATCATCAAGTGCTACAAATGTAAACAAGTGGGTCACTATAAAAACAAATGCCCAAATAAAAGTGACACAAAAACTTCAAATGCTTTTAGTGCGGTATTTTTAAGTGGACAATTCAGCAAGCAAGATTGGTACGTCGATTCAGGAGCGAGTGTGCACTTAACAGTTAATAAAAGTTGGTTACAGAACATAACAACAAAAACTGAGTTAAATGAAATTGTGATTGCCAATAATCAAAAACTATCGGTATCTTGCGCGGGTAATGTAAACATTGTCACAGTAGTAGGTGAAAATAATTATGATATAACTATAAGTAATGCTGTTTGTGTTCCCAGTTTGACAACAAATCTTCTGTCAGTCAGTCAGCTGATTCGGAATGGAAATACAGTGAAGTTCGAAAAGAATGGTTGTAAAATTTACAATAAAGACAATGTGTTGGTAGCTACAGCTGATTTGTTGAACAATGTATATAAATTAAATGTCAAAGAAAAATATCAGTGTTTTTTAGCATCTTTAGCTGCCGTCAGCAGTGAAGTTTGGCATCGTAGGCTTGGACATATTAATTATAACGACCTACGGAAGATGCAGGTTGACATTGTTGAAGGTATATTGTTTAAAGCGGAGACGAACATGCAGAAGAAATGTACAGTGTGCTGCGAAGGTAAGCAAACAAGACTTCCTTTCAAACATAAGGGCACTAGGGCTAGCAGATTACTAGAAGTTGTGCATACTGATGTTTGCGGACCAATGGAGAACCGATCAATCGGAGGTTCGAAATATTTTCTTCTTTTTGAAGATGACTACAGCAGAATGACCTTTGTTTATTTTTTAAAAAACAAATCTGAAGTCATCGAACGTTTCAAGGAATTCAAAAGTCTTGTTGAGAACCAGAAAGAATGTAAAATAAAAACCTTGCGATCAGATAATGGAGGCGAGTTCTGCAGCCAAGAAATGGAGCAATTTCTCAAAAAGAATGGCATTGTTCACCAGACGACAAACCCTCACACTCCAGAACAAAACGGACTGGTGGAGCGAATGAATCGTTCAATCGTCGAAAAGGCTAGGTGCTTATTGTTCGATTCCAAGCTAGAAATGAAGTTTTGGGCAGAAGCTGTAAATACAGCTGTTTATTTAAAAAATAGATCTGTTGCAACAGGCTTGGATAGTAAAACTCCTTTTGAAGTGTGGCATGGCAAAAAGCCAGATGTAAGCAATGTAAAAGTTTTTGGAAGTGCTGCGATGGTCCACATCCCGAAGGCAAATAGAACGAAGTGGCACAGGAAATCTAAACAAATGATTTTTGTAGGCTATGGGGAGAATACCAAGGGTTATCGAGTATTCAATCCTGATAATGGCACGATCACTTCTAGCCGAGATGTTATAATCATGGAAAACATCAACGAAGAAACGGAGATTGTCATAGAACTAGATTCAGTGGGGGAAATCGACAAGGAACCACAATTGGAGGAAGATTCATCAGAAAGTGCTGAAAAAGAAGATGAAAGTGATTCAGAAGTAAGCGAAAGCAATAGCAGTAACCATACATTTGAGGAAATTCAAGATCAGATGCCAGAAGAAACATTGCGACGGTCAAAACGGGAGCCGCAGCCAAAAAGATTTGAGGACTACGTCACTTATCTGAGTTCGGCAGGTAATGTAGCAATTGATAATGATCCAGTTACAGTTAAGGAGGCGTTATCAAGACCAGATGGGGAGCAATGGAGGCGAGCCATGATAGAAGAATATGAATCCTTCAAGGAAAATGAAGCGTGGGAAATTACAGATATGCCAGGAAGTGCAAGTGTGGTGCAAAGTAAGTGGGTGTTTAAAACCAAAACGGATAGTGATGGTAAGGCGAGGTACAGAGCCAGACTTGTGGCAAAAGGCTACACTCAGAAATTAGGCGTGGACTACGATGAAACCTTCTCACCGGTGGTCAGACACTCAACACTTAGACTACTAATTGCTTTAGCTGTTAAGTTAGATTTAATCATAATCCATTTAGATGTAATGACAGCTTTTTTGAACGGTCATTTAAATGAGGTGTTATATATGAAACAGCCAGAAGGTTTTGAAATCCCAAATTCTACAGGCAAAGTATGTAGGCTGAAGAAAGCTATTTACGGCCTAAAGCAATCCTCAAGAATGTGGAATAATAAAGTTGATCAGGTTTTGGTTGAAATGGGTTATAGGAAATCAGAACTGGAACATTGTGTATATATAAAAAGTAATGAAAAATTAGTAACAATTGTAGCGTTATATGTCGACGATTTTTTTGTTTTTTCCAATGATATTGTTGAAACAAAATCTTTAAAGTTGAAATTAAATGATCACTTTAAGTTAAAGGATTTAGGGGAAGCTAAGCAGTGTCTAGGAATGAAAATTAGCAGAAATTGGGAAAAAGGCGTAATAACTTTAGATCAAGAAAATTATATAAATCAAATATTAAAACGATTTAACATGTCAAATTGTAAATCTGTGTCTACGCCTTTAGAAACTAATGTCGAATTTAATATGCAGGTAGAAACTTGTAGGGATAATATACCTTACCAACAATTAGTAGGTAGTTTGATGTATCTAGCAGTACTAACTAGGCCAGATATAGCTTACTCGGTAAGTTTCTTAAGCCAATTTAATAACTGCTACACGGAATCCCACTGGATATGTGCGAAAAGGGTGCTAAAGTACTTGCAAGGCACAAAAAGTTATAAATTAGTATTTGAAAAATCGGATGGAGATTTGGAAGGTTTTGTAGATGCCGATTGGGCAAACGATAAAAATGATCGAAAATCTTATACGGGTTTTATTTTCAAATTATCTGGAAGTGCCATATCATGGGAGAGCCGTAAGCAAAAACAGTGGCTTTATCAAGTACAGAGGCAGAATACATGGCAATATCTGAAGCTGCAAAAGAGGCCATATATTTTAGAAATTTAATATGTGAACTGACAGGAAAGCTAAATTGTATTACACTATTTAACGACAATATGAGTGCACAAAAGCTGGCTGTTAATCCTGTGTATCATAGGCGCTCAAAGCATATCGACACACGGCATCATTTTATACGAGAAGCAGTAGCAAACAAAAATGTAAAGCTGATGCATTTGCCGACAGATGAAATGAATGCCGATATTCTAACAAAAGGTTTAAATGTAACCAAACACAATAAACTTATGGGTAATTTAGGTTTAAAAGAAATTTGTAAGTTTTGATGTAGTGGGGGTGTTGCTTTACATCAAAACAAGCGCCATCTGTAAAAACTATGTAAACTATGTATTATTTCCGGTTTGAAATAAAAGTTAGTTATGGACGAACTGTTGTCGTGTTTGCATGCGTGTCGCTCTGCTCAATAAGCTAACCTAAATATTAGTTGGCCATGCTCTGATATTTGAATTAGTTTAACCTTGCTGCAAGTTTTTTGGTTCGTATGCTGTTCAAATAGTGTCTTATCTAGAACAATAATTCTGTTTAATTAATTCGTTAAAAAGTACCTTCCGTTAAATTTATTTTTGAGTAAATTTAATAAATACAGTTTAGAGATTGTAGTTATGTATTCGACATCTGACGTTTGTCGTGTTATGAGCATGTGAAAGCAAATGTCACCAATCTTATAAAACAAATAGTTACCAAAAACAGTGTTATAATGGACTCCATTGTAGCACTGTTTTCGGTGTTATAATAACCATATTGTGACATCAAAGAGGATAAAATATCTTGAAGACATAAAACATTTGAGTTCAGATTGGCAAATTGGGTAACTAAATATGAATGGCAGCATCATTTCGGATGTCGAACATTTTACTTAATTTAGCTGAAATTTTATTTCTTACTGTTTACGAGATCCCATAGCAGCGGAGAAAACCCTTGGTGTCCAAAGTACGGCAATGGCTGCCATTGTTTCAGAAATGGCATCGTTCAGACTTCTGTCAGAATATAAGTAATGCCATTCTGACAAGTTTAATATTTGAGTTGCATTGTTAAAAGTTGTGGTTGCGTTATTAAATACTAAGAAAGTTCTTAAAGCCCAACCTAAAAGACTGGTTCACTGCTGTGTTTCTGGTTGTATCCGTAAAAATAACAAAAAAATGCAAAAAAGTCGTATCTAATGAATTCCATAATTATTCCGTTAAACGAAGTAATTTATGGAACAATGTGACTTCCATTTCGGGGTTTTTTCGACTGCTTTGCGAGATCCCCATGTTGAACGCCACGTTCCGAATACTCGTATAGCTAAAGTTATCCTACAATAGACAAGCAAATTACTAGGATTACTAACTATTTTATCGACGACAGTGTGTAAAATTGCCTTTTAGTTGGAAGTTTTAAGTTTGTAAAACGACTGTTTAATAACATGTTTTCATTAGTTTACGTCGTCAGTAGTAACGTGTTTAAAATATTTCATTAGGCACGTTGTCAGTAGCAACGTGTTTTCAAAATTTTTAAAACAGGCAAAATTATGACCGGTTGCTGGTAATCCTAATTTACATTTATTTTTTTTATATTTATCGTGTTTTCTAGATTCTATCGTAGATAAAATATTGTACGATACACATGCGTAAAGCATCTTTAGTCACTCGCGGGGCTTAAAACGCTCGCTCACTAGCGTTTTAACTCCACCCCACTCGTGACTAAAGAGTAGCTTTACGCACTTGTATCGTAAATTACTATTACTACACCAATGTAAACGATTTTCGATGTTGCTCTACTGTTGGGATTAATATGCTTCCATATGTGAATTTACCAATGATTATTAGTAGTTCTCTGAATGTCATTTTTTGGCAGTGGTCTATTGTGATATGTTTTTATTAGTAGTTGTATCGTCCGAAAATATAAATAAATAGGCAATTACAAGTCAATTCCAATATTTTCCAGTAATTTTACTAACAGTCGATAGTACACTTACTTGTTAAAACTTGTTCACATCTAACTGTAACTTACTATACTAAATTCACGAAGCTCTGATACCCAGTCAAAACAAATGCTGCAGCTCCTAGTGTTGTCCAGTGTGTACTAATATTATTTATTAAGTGCAATTTAATTTACAAAATTTACTATGTAGTTGTCTTGTTATTAATTATAAAACAAATGGGTCATATTAACCCCAACAGTACAGCCGTATGGTGAATGCGAACAGAAGAGCCGGGTGAAACTAAATCAATAGACGTTCACACTTCCTTTCGTAAATAACGTAAATACCAAAAATATGTGAATTTCTTTCGATATGTGATTCTCGTTCATTATCCAGTTGATGCTCTGGTATGAGGACAAGAAAAATAGAAAGCAGTGTACAACTTTTATTTAGAGATTGTAATAAACAACAGACATGAAACCAAGTACTAATAGTTATTACATACATAAAAAACAATAGACACTAAAACAAGACATTATTTACATTATTACGTCCTCATTCACAAATCATATAAACACCTCAGTTTCTGTGGAATCAAACAGACTCAGAATATCAGTATAATTATTGATATTTGCTAAATCTACAGCAGTATTGCCATTTCTGTCTGCCATTTCTGCGTTTGCTCCATGTGAGAGGAGTATTTACGGGATCTCATAATTTCCAAAGTCTGCTGCTAAATGTAGTGTAGTTCTACTACAATTATTCATTTGATTAATGTTTACTTTGCTATTTTCAACTCGAACATTCTTCACTAGCGAAGTTACTACTTGTATGTGCCCTTTAAACACTGCTAAATGAAGACACGTATTTCCATCAAACACAAGTTTGGCAGCAATTGATCTATGGTCATGCAAAGCAGCTAGATGAAGTGGCGTATTGCCTTTACCATGTTAACGTTTGTCTTTGATATTAGCAGAGATACTATGTTCTGGTGTCCATAAGCCGCTGCTAAATGGAGAGCAACTTTACCTTCTTCATTTTTACTTCCTTTTACCACTATAAAGGAAGTATTGGATTCACCCCAAAAATTCGAAATTGAGTTTTCAACAGATCTTCACGTTTTAGAGTCCCCTGATCCCAAAAAACATATTTTTTTTCATTGGTCTGTCTGTCTGTCTGTCTGTCTGTGTGTCTGTCTGTGAAGAGAATATCTCAAAAACGAAAAGAGGTATGGCATTGAAACTTCATATATAAGTTTTGTGTACTATGTAGATGAGACAGCAAGCTTTTGAAGAAAATCGCATAACCGGAAGTAGGTTTTACTCTTGTGATTTTTCAGTTTTTTTCGATTTTTTCAAAAACGGCTCTAACGATTTTTTTTAAATTTTACATTTTTCTTACATTTTTAATGTGTATTGATGTGAGATAGGTGATTTTCCAGTTGAATACTTCTAAAGTGGGTTTCTTTTGTTTTTTTTAATATTTTTTTTATTAACTCCTATTTTAAATAAAACACCCGGTATATTATTACATTTTTGAATTCACCTTAAAATTTTAGAGAAAATTTGTCTCTTCAACTAACACTCGATTTTGTACCGTTTTTGTAGAATTTGTAATTTTTGAAAATTTTTAACAAATGGTTAAAAATTAAAAATGAAATTTTTGACTAATTATAAAATCACTGTAAAAGGAAGTTGTGTGAGTGTATCACACCAGATTTTTTATGTTTTGATCAGCACTAAATTGTAAAAGTACTTCCACAGCTCTGATATGTCCACATCCAGCAGCGACATGTAGAGCGGTATTATGACTATTGTCATGCTCATCCATTATGTTTCTGTTATGTGTAAGTAACGATAGAATGACATCGACATGTTCTTTCTTGGTAGCTAAATGCAAAGGCGTTTCTCCAGTATCATTTTTCAAGTTTACTTTCTCGTCTCTCTGAAGCAATATCAAAATAATATTTTGGTAGCCTTTTAGAGCAGCCAAATGCAATTCCGTGTTACCATTCGCGTCCTTAGAGTTGATGTCTGATCTATCGAGAAGCAAATTCAAAATATCAACGTTTCCATTGTGGGCTGCCACATGTAATGGTGTTCTGCCTGGTTGATTTCTAGCGTTTGTATTTGCTCCCCTACACCATAGCAGCATGTTTATTTTCTACAGCCAAATGAAGTGCTGTTTGCTCTGAAATATCTGTTTTACATAAGGCGTCACTTTCTTGTTTTTGTATGATATCATCAGCAGGAGTGAGACACAGCAGCAAATTCATTATATTTTCGTGGCCCATGGTAGAGGCCCAGTGAACTGCAGTCCTTTTGAATTTTTGATCTAAAGGGTAATTTATATATAAATGCAATTACTTGGAACTGTACTCTTCGATCCGTTTGATAAAGGATTCATATCCATACCTGCTGCAATAGTATATGTAATTTTTTACATTGCTTTTACGAATTGAGAAAGGGGAAGAAAAAGTAATGGTGGATAAAATCGCATCTAGGTTGCTTAAAGAACCATTGATAATAGCATAGTTTAATGGCGTTAATTCCAAAACATCATCTACAATAAATTCCTTTACATCAATACATATTTTCTTGAAAAATACATTTATATTTCAATTGCTGTTTTCACGTTTATGAATATTAGGATCTATCATTTCTCCCCATTCTGGCATCGGATGTCGGGTTCCCCACGCTGCCGCCAAATGAATTAACAAATTTGGTTTCTGTTCGGTTATTGCCAGTGCCTCGTCTATTTGTTGACGTATAACAGCAAGGTGTAACGGACAATCTTTGGCTAATAACTGATCAAAAATCTTGCGAGTCACGCTGTATTGAGATTGAAAGGTTTTCTTTATTAATTTTAGAACATTAGAATTTTTGAAGTTTATAGAAAGCCATTTAGCAGCAAAATATTCTGCGAACGATCGGTGGGAAAAATGTAAACCCAGCTCATTTTTTACTACGATCCCACTTTTGCTTAGAATTTCCACAGCCTCGCTTTCCATATTTTTAAATCTTGCTAGTTCTGAGACACTTTGCAGCTCCTCCAGATCTTCAAACGGAAATAAAACTTGAAGGGAAAATAGCTGATGATATTCTTCGAACAAAATTTTATCTCCATAAACTCCATATTTTTCTTGAGATATAGTAATTTTCTTCAGAGTGAATTTTTCATATAAATATAGCAAATTGAAGTTTTTAGTTAACCTCTTAGTTTTTATATAATTTCTATAGTCGTCTTCGAAACATTCGACCAAGAGCTTTATATGCAGAGGCACTGCTGTGAATTCCTGCTTCCAGTCGTCCAAATTTTGTTGTGCTAACTGAAGCAATTGCTTTGCAAATTCCTGTGTGATTTCCTTCACTTCTGTTTCAGTGACTGTAACTTGTGAAAAATATTGGAAAAGAAAACTCCGTAATGATTATTCATTTGTTATCTAAAGCAACTTGATGAAAATAATGTAGATGTCTCACTGGGTCTGTAGCCGCCGATTTAAATTGTTCACTTCTGTAGTAGTCGAGATGTTGATTTAAATTCACCAGAAGGATACACATATCTGTCGGTGTCATTTGAGCAATATAATTCATAATTACTGATTTTCCCATTCCTGGAGCAGCGCTGATGATATTGATTTGATTCTGGAAATGTTCAAGAGCGTTCTGTGCATTAATAGGAGGTGTATTAGTGCAGGGGTAAGGTAGTGTATGCTTAACTGAATATATATTTTTTGTGCTACCCTTGGTGGCCACCCATTCCAAAGTGTGCGTGTTATGCAGTACTAAGTGGTGTACATTTCTGCCAATTATGTTTGTATCTAACAGAGTAGATGAATAAGGTTTAATAATTATCTTATACATGTCGGGAATTTTGCTCATGTATTTTACGTTTTCGTAGTCTACCATTGCACACTTTTCCGAGTAAATATTAAACTTATTTAGAGCCTCAAAAAATGAACTTCTGTCAGAAAATTGGATGATAAACAAATCGTTAGTATACTCTAATGCTTCAACCAGTAGCTGCAAATCGAGTGTTATCCTCGAAATAGTTCTAACGACATGATAAATTGGCAGTTGGTTTATGGCATTTCCAATTTTGAAATTACCCGTCAATATTTGCATGACCTCTTTTGCACCGATTATGTTCACCAAACGACTTTGGCTTTGATATAAGTGTTTTAATTGTGTAGGCCTTCTTTGCAATTCTATTGTCTTTTCAAGGACTAATTCATAAGCATTCTTTTCCAAGTCAACTAGATTACTGAAAGAATGTGAAATTTTGAATCTTGGTAAAACCTGGCAGTTGGATTTGTTCAGTATGATGCATTTAAGTGTATAGTCAGATAAACTCAGTATATGCAGTACAGTCTCGTAGTCTTTTCTTGTATTTACTACCAATAACATTGGAATCTTTTTTACCTTCCATAGCACCTGATAAACACGATATAAGGTAATATCAGGGTCACTATCAAGTGTTCTAAGTATTTTTCCATAATAGGTGCTTTCAC
This sequence comes from Agriotes lineatus, assembly GCA_940337035.1. Classification (NCBI taxonomy): domain Eukaryota; kingdom Metazoa; phylum Arthropoda; class Insecta; order Coleoptera; family Elateridae; genus Agriotes; species Agriotes lineatus. The sequence continues at coordinate 116,840,062 of OW679200.1, read as the reverse complement.
AGTTCTAAGAAACTCCTTTTTACCTTTAGAAGAAAATTTCCTTTCCCAGTCGTTTGTAGGATGATTTTTCTGGTATACTTTGTATTCCCGTAGCAACCAATTAAAGTAGCTGTGCAGTAAATCTACAACACCATCGTTTTCTTCATAGCTGTCAAAAAATTCGATAATATTTTTATGTTTAACTAAGGAGTGCCATTCTTCAAAATTATTCCTACATTTACTGTTGGCAGTAATTAATTCAGAGATATAGAATTGGCTCATGTATCTTTCCAATAGCAGTTCAGTTAATTTTACAATGGTATGTGCTTTGGTAAGTATATAGTTTCCTCCTAATTCGCCTTTTGACCATTCCATAATAAACGAATTGAAGTCCTTTACTAAATCATATAGGGTATGCCGAGAAATTTCAATGGGATGCAATAGCTGTAATAGTTCATTGCTTATAAAGGAGTGCATTTCCTTGTTATGAATTTGGCTTGAAAATAATAAAAACTGATTTAAGAACTTTTCGTTTATTTCATTATTATCTTGATTAAAATTAATTTCATTTGCACTTTCTAATTTAAACTTGAACACATGTCCAACAGTATTTATAAAAACGCAACTTGATTCTTCTACCATAGATAGACAGTTTTTATCAAGCCCTCTGTTTGTAAATAAATTCGCACCCTTGTATTTTGCTGTAAATGGATTCGACTGGAGTATCAGAATTAAAATTCGTTGTTATTTTTATGGAATCATCCCTGTAATTTAGTATATTAAAAAAACTTCGTTTAGAATTAGAAAATTCTATAGCATGTATGGGCTTTGGATTGTGAGAAAACTTGCACTGCACAAGGAACACTGTTTGTATCCCTGAGTCTTTATCTCGTGTTCCGATAACAATATCATCAAACCTGCCAAGATGTTCCATATTACAAGCCATCCACATATCCTGTGTTTTCGAACTGGCTCCGCGTATTGCATATAATGCCATAAGATTTGTCTCGTATGCGCTACCATGATTTATAATTGTTCCTGGAAGTACTCGAAACCTCTGTAAAACATTGCATCTATTAGTAGTGTATGTAACAACTTCTTAAAGTGGTGTTTTTTATATGAGTATGAGTGCGGCTCTTTTTCAACAAATAGCAACAATGCCAAAACACTTTACTAACGTGTGTTATTTGGAACAGAAAAGGCACACTTGGATAATTCTTCCGAGGTGTAATTTGTTCATTTCTTTATATTATTGATTTGCGTTCTTGTAGAGAGATTGAAATTAGAATTAAGTTAGTTGTTATTTAGCATACTTTATGTAAGGACATACGCGTATAACAGCTCAGTATTGAAATAAAATAAAGTTTTTTATTAAATTGTGGCACTTTAAGATTTAACTGGCGCCGTCGGTAGGGTTACGATCAGGCAAATACTAAATAGATTTGTCGTTCATGCGAACGATTTAATTCCTAATGGAAAAACGTTCGACGTGTACAAAAATCGGACAACACAAGCGTGCGAGACGAAGATATACATCAGCGAATCTTGAATCTAGAGGATCCGACCGAAATCGCTGGACCTATTGGACCACCTAGGTTAAGGACAACGCATTCAGAAGAAGACTTCAAGATAGAATATCGCCGCGAAGAATCAAAGTGAGTTTCTATGCTTTTTATTTGTTCGTTATTCCTTTATTTACCTTCCATATCATTGTTGTCCCTTAATGTCAATTGAAACCCCTGTTGAAAATATATCTAATTTAAATATAAATCAATAAAGTTCTCAATCTTTACATTCTAGGAATAATGCCCCATTCCAAATCGGTATATGTGCGAACTATAAGTACCGTAGTTTAACGGCAATCCTGGGCTTCTATCAGAATTTATTAGCGCTAGCGAATTCATAATTCACCAAATCTTTTTAATAACCACTCTCGTTGATTAAAAGCAAATTAATTGACGATGCAGGCATAATTACCAATGACAGACTTTGAATATCTTTTTTGCACCAAAGAGACGAAAAGTCTTTACTACGTGATCTCATGCTGCTTAGACAAGGAAACGAAACTCCGTAACAATATTGTAACTGCTGTCATGATATTTGTGGATTCCTGTTTTTGCAATTACAAATCCATACTAACGACGCTACAACTAGAAAATTCAAAGGTGCTCTTTACGATTAACTTACTTTAACAGTCTACTTAACTGATACCGTAGAAAAGGCATTAAATTTGTACTAGCCGACGAAAACCTAAATTATCACAAAAATTCTACTTAGAAGAGATTTTCTTCAACTTTAAAAACCCAGAAATCAACACAGCAAAGTAGTACTAATTTTTAAAAGCAGCAATTTACTAGATGACCTTTCACCATGCCAGTTTCAACAGCGATACCGAAGCCTATACCCAGAACATTTCCACTATTTCCAAAATTTGGATATTTAAGATTTCCACCACAAACGCACGCTTGATTGGAATTGGTTGAAAGACAAGAAAACTGTTCGCGGCGAACGTTGTTCAAGCGCGTTGTTTACACACGGGAGGGAGCGTAAAAAGACGTCGCGAATGAAGATCACGCTATGAAAACGACTAAACCAAGGCATCTGGGATATCAAATTAAAGCCCAGGTGATTAGAGTTACAGTTCTGTTATTAAAAGTCCTGGAACACCTGGCAGTAATTAAATAAACAACAAAATTAATTTTGGCACCCGAAACTACCCCATCTAAGCCCTTTCCTGAATTTTACCCGGACCGATTATAAATATACAGGGTGTTAAATAAGTACGTAGACAAACTTTAAGGGGTCATTCCTTGATCAATTCTAAGAAAAAAAGTTCAGACAAACATGGGACCTAAACGGTTTCGTTTTCAAAATATCTTTAAACTAGGATTGCCCAACAGAAAATCGGATATTTCCTGCTACTTCCAAAATGTGCGTGGTCTACGTTCGAAAGTGCAACAGTGTTTCTCTTCAGTTAGCGAGTGTGAATTTGACTTAGTGTGTTTAGTGAAAACTGCTCTTACGGCCGAAATTTCAAGTAGCGAATATTTTCCAGATTGCTATAATGTGTACAGATGTGATCGTCAATACAACATTACCAATAAACAATGGGGAGGTGGTGCCTTGCTTGCAGTAAAAGATCACATTAATGTCGAATCTATTAATGTCTCTGAATTAACTAATGCTGTAGGTACCTTCTATTGACGTCATAGGGTGTAAGTGTTTCATTAATTTTAGTATTTTTTATGTATTTGTTGTTTATATTCCACCTAGCACTACACTCACGCGTTTTCGTGAGTTGATTGAATACTTTGAACAAATGGATTGGTGTCGTAATGAAAATGTCTTGATATTAGGTGATTTTAATGTACCTGCCTTCAATAGTTCTGATACCATTAACAGCAAGTGTAACTTAATATATAATCTAATGGATTTTCTAAATCTGCAACAATGCAACATAGTCCCTAACCATCAGGGTAGACTTCTTGATCTTATTCTCTCAAACACTAGTAACGACGTTCTTCGTGATAATAATCCTTTAGTTGCGGAAGATAATTATCATCCGGCCTTAAATATAAATTTTCAGCTGCAATTCAATTCTGAAACAATTTTTCCTATGAATGCTAGTACGAAAACCTATAATTTTAAAAAAGCTAACTTTATTGATATGTATAATGCATTTCTTAATATCGATTGGACATGTTTGAGTAATTACACAGATGTCAACTCAGTGGGTGATGCTTTCTACAATATTATATATTCAGTATTTGACTTATATGTACCGTTGCGCTGTAATAAAAAACATTCGTATCCATCTTGGTTCTGTTCTGAAATAATTAGGAATATTAAACTTAAAAACTACTACCATAAGAAATATAAGAGAACCAAAAACGAAAATATTCGTCAAGATTTCTGCAGCTTACGGTCCTTAGTTAAAATGCAAATCCATGAAGCCTACACTACTTATCTTCGTAATACTGAACAATCTATTACTACTGATGCCAAAAAATTTTGGTCCTACATCCAAACAAAAAAAGGTGGTACTCGAATACCAGGAAGAATGCGCAATGACAATTCTTCTTTTGAATCGCCTGAATCCATTGTTGCTGCTTTAGGGAGTATTTTAGTAGTGTTTATCAAGCCCACTCTGATATTATTGATTCTTATGATAAACCTGTTAACAACATGCGAATAATCAATATTGCTACTATTACGAAAGACGAAGTCCAGTCATCAATACATAAACTTAAAAATAACATGACGTCCGGCCCAGATCAAATTCCTAGTTTTCTTGTCAAAGATTGCTCCGGAGTACTAGTAAAACCACTAGTTATTATTTTCAACTTGGCTCTTCAAACATCTACGTTTCCAGGCAAATGGAAAACTGGTTTTCGAAATTACATTACACGCCCGAATCTACCTTCTTGTAAGAAGCTATATTTCCCCATATCAGCATGGTTTCATGACAAATCGGTCTACTGTGACTAATTTAGCTCAGTTCACGCAATTAACTTCCGAAGCCCTTGATTCTCAAAGACAAGTTGATGTAATCTATACGGACTTCTCAAAGGCGTTCGATAGAATTGATCACACAATTATTACTGATAAACTGCATAGCCTTGGCTTTAGTGATTCGCTTCTATTATTTTTCAGATCATACCTTAAAAATTAAACCTTTTGTAACAACATCAGGTGCCCTCAAGGGTCTAACTTGGGGCCACTTTTATTTCTACTATTTGTCAATGACTTAGCTGAGACTATATCATGTCAAAAATTATTATTTGCTGATGATTTAAAGATATTTTCTGTTATTGATACGTTAGAATATTGCGATTTGCTTCAAGCGCAAATTGACCAGGTTCATGAGTGGTGTGTTACCAACGGTTTACACCTCAATGTTTCTAAGTGTAGAGTAGTCACTTATACCCGCAAATTGCATCCATTGTTTATCCGTATACTTGTAACAGTGTTCCATTCGATCGTTGTATATCAGTCACTGATCTGGGTATCATTCTCTCGACATATTGATGCTATACGCAGATCTGCGATGAAAATGTTAGGATTCATTATTCGAAACTGTAGGTCATTCTCTAATCTTTTAGCGCTTAAAACGTTGTTTTTTGCATTTGTTCGGTCGAAGTTAGAATATGGAGCACTGGTATGGTATCCATATTATGATTGTTATAAAGAATATTTGGAAATGGTGCAAAGAAAATTTTTAAAATTAGTATCTTTCAAGATTGATGGTTTCTATTCAGCAATTGGTATAGACCAGTTATTATTACTATCCAGATTTAACATTCTTTCGTTAGAAAACAGAAGAATAATTATAAGTGTTACATTCTTATATAACCTGCTTCATAATAAAATCGATAGTGCTTCACTTCTAGCAATGATTGATTTCCATGTACCTCGTTCTTCAATCCGTAATGCTATAACTTTTCATGTTCCTACGGCTCGTATTAATTTACTTGTTAAGTCTTCTTTATGTGTAATGGCTTCGAAATTTAATAAAATTTCAAATAGCTGCGATATAAATTGCTGTACTCTAGGGTCCTTAAAGACATCTTTAAATCAATCACTCATGAACAATTAATATGCATTAATATTAGCGCGTGCTTATGCTCTTTATGCACTATTTGTTTTTATGTTATATGTATACAGTATTCTATATGTCACCTTTTCCATGCAGTTAGTTATTACGTTTGTATATGTTATATGTTATTTAATATTATATTACTGTACTTGCGCATTGTCCTATAATTAGAATTTTTCTGTTGGGCAATAAATAAATTAAATTAAAATACAAGATGTTGAAGTTTAAACAATTTTTTTTTCAAATATTTGGAAAACGGCTAGAGGTGTTCTAACGAAACTTCGTGTAGGCTAGTATTTCACAAAGTGGCATTGTTTGGTCAAAATAAATTTGATTTATTTCCACCAGTGGCGTGCATCGGGGCGACTTCAGTTACCTTATTTTAGAAAAATCTGGTACGCCACTGTTTTTTAGCCAAAAGTTTTGTAGCTATTGTAAGATTGTTTGTCATTAAATAATATTTTTTTAAAACTTATTTAAACTGTATTTTGAAAACGAGGCCGTTTAGGTTCCATTAACTTCCAATGAACGAAATTGCTGTTACAGATTTTTCCGTTTTTCTCGAAAAATGTTTATTCTATCAAAAAAATAAAAGATACATCTTTTGTATAGTTTCAATGGATGAAGCTAAAAAACTGGTTGTATTGGCTAAAAAATAGTGGCGTACCAGATTTTTCTAAAGTAAAGTAACCGAGGCGGCCCCGATGCACGCTACTGGTGGAAATAAATTAAATTTATTTTGATTAAGCTTTGCCACTTTTTGAAATACTAACCTACACTAAGTCTCATTAGAATATCTTCAGGCGTTTTCCAGATTTTTGAAAAAAATAAATTTTTGTTTAAACTTCAACATCCTGTATCTTGAAAACGAAGCTGTTTCGGTCCCAGTTTGTATAAACTTTCTATCTTAGAATTGATCAAGGAATCACCCCTTAAAGTTTGTCTATGTACTTAATTGACACCCTGTATAAGTGGACGCTACATCGGACCAGGACACGAATCGTGGGAACAACCTAGTTCTGGTAGCATCTTCTGTCTTCGAGCTGCTTCCCACAATTTTAGAAAGCCCGGTAGCCCCTAGTGGTCCGGTCTCTACTCCAAAAGCCACGATAGCATCTTGCTCCGGCTTAGCTGTCTGGCCCTTCGGCCATAGCCACCCAGGAATCCTCGCCCGTTGCCCGAGTCCGAAAGATACGAGCCCTTCTCTACTCTCTGTGTGGTTTAGGTTGGAGTTTTCGCTCCCATCTTCTCCAGAAGGTTGGCCAAGGTCTCCAGATCCTGACACTACTCCCGGAGGCAGCATCGCACCCGACGCCGGTACCACCGGAGGGGGAGGGGGGCTAGGTCCCAACGCCCACTGGTCACAAACCCCAACTCAGAATTTGGTCATAACGCCCAACTTCGATTCTGGCCACAACGCTTAACTTGGTCACAACGCCCAATTTTGATTTTGGTCACAACGCCCAACTTGGTTACAATGCCCTCCGACGCCTGTTATAGGAGAGAGCTATCGACGCCACTTAAACCACCGTTTTGGTCATAACGCCCAATTTCGATTTTGGACAGAACGCCCAAATTAGTCACAACGCCCAATTTCGATTTTGGTCAGAACGCCCAACTTGCTCACAACGATCAATTTCGTATTTAGTCAGAACGAAAACTTGGCCACAACGTCCTATTTTGATTTTGTTCACAACGCCCAACTTGGTCATAACGCCCAAAAACGATATTGGTCACAACGCCCAACTTGGTCATAACGCCCACCGACGCCTGTTATAGGAGAGAGCTATCGACGCCATTTAAACCACCGTTTTGGTCATAACGCCCAATTTAGATTTTGGTCACAACGCCCAATTTCGATTTTGGCCAGAACGCCCGACTTAGTCACAAAGCCCAACTTCGATTTTAATCAGAACGCCCAACTTGGTTACAACGCCCAATTTCGATTTTGGTCACAACGTTCAATTTCGATTTTGGTCACAACACCCAACTTGGTCACAACGCCCAACTTTGATTCTGGCCACAACGCCCAATTTTGATTTTGTTCACAACGCCCAACTTCGTCATAACGCCCAAAAACGATATTGTTCACAACGCCCAACTTGGTCATAACGCCCAAAAACGATATTGGTCACAACGCCCAACTTGGTCATAACGCCCACCGACGCCTGTTATAGGAGAGAGCTATCGACGCCATTTAAACCACCGTTTTGGTCATAACGCCCAATTTAGATTTTGGTCACAACGCCCAATTTCGATTTTGGCCAGAACGCCCGACTTAGTCACAAAGCCCAACTTCGATTTTAATCAGAACGCCCAACTTGGTTACAACGCCTAATTTCGAATTTAGTCAGAACGCTCAACTTGGCCACAACGCCCAATTTCGATTTTGGTCACAACGTTCAATTTCGATTTTGGTCACAACACCCAACTTGGTCACAACGCCCAACTTTGATTCTGGCCACAACGCCCAATTTTGATTTTGTTCACAACGCCCAACTTCGTCATAACGCCCAAAAACGATATTGGTCACAACGCCCAACTTGGTCATAACGCCCACCGACGCCTGTTATAGGAGAGAGCCATCGACGCCACTTAAACCACCGTTTTGGTCATAACGCCCAACTTGGTCACAACGCCCAACTTGGTCACAACGCCCAATTTCGATTTTGGCCAGAACGCCCAACTTAGTCACAACGCCTAACTTCGATTTTAATCAGAACGCCCAACTTGGTCACAACGCCCAATTTCGAATTTAGTCAGAACGCTCAACTTGGCCACAACGCCCAATTTCGATTTTGGTCACAACGCCCAACTTGGTCACAACGCCCAACTTTGATTCTGGCCACAACGCCCAACTTGGTCACATCGCCCACTTTTGATTCTGGTCACAACGCCCAACTTGGTCATAACGCCCAACTTCGACTTTGGTCATAATGCCCAAATTTTTTTGAAGCACATTTTTATATTAATTTCGGGCTAGTCTGAAGTTCATAGCTGAACACATGCAGGCACCCAAGTAAGTGTGCAGACCGTATACTTCCATATATGTATCTGGCAATTAAATACTGTTGAGTTTTAATGATTTTTATTGCAACATGATTGACATGCTCGGGTTACAAGTCATTAAAAAGATTAGACACACATACATTTTGAAAAATTGAAAGTGTTGAAGTTGTTGGAAATATTTAAAGTCGCGGCTTTTTTGGAGCGTTTGTCCAGTAAAATTCTTGTAAGCTCGGTCGTCAGCGGAGTGGTGCCTACATTTTTTTAGATACACACGTTTTTGTTATCGGTTTCCACATATTTTGTCAGGAGAATTTGGGTATAGTAGTGAAGTAATTTTCTTTTTCCAATACCTATTTATAAAGCTGTATTGTATCTGTGCAAATCTTCATGGTAAAGCAACATTTTAATGATGAGGATGGACAAAGAGTTACTTTTTCACTAGTGAATAAAATAGTTAATAATCTATAGCAACGTACAAAATACAAACATGTTAACGTGGAAACTAGTACACAACAAAGTAATATGATTACATATTTAAAATTATTTATTCAATTTTGAAACTTATGTATACAATTAATTGTAGGTATTGGAAAAAGTTTTATATTCTACACGTAAATATAGAGATTTTATCCATTCGTGGAAATTATCTCACTTGGCTGTCTCGTGACCTAAAACGCCTTTGATATGAGACAGGCAGGCTGAAATATTGCGGTGCCCGTCTTAATTAGACAATAACCGGCACGCGGTAATTTGCAGCTGCCAAAAACCGCCTCGGATATCGCGCATAATTCGAGAAATTTTAGGAAAACAACCATAAATTTTATGAAACTAGTCTGTGAGACATGTTTGTGAAAAGCACGTACCGGACGAAGCGAAATCTTGCCGCCGCAGATGTTAGCCTGAGCACGGGAGACCATCGGCCAAGACAAACGCGAAAACAAATATATCGCGTTTTGAAACATATGCATATTTGGTATCCACGAGAAGAGAAAAATTCAGGCCATCGAATGCACGCAGGCCCGGGGCTGGAACAAATCTCTTCGCCAAGCGCGCCAGCAAAAACCCACCGCCAGATAGCGAAAACACGCCGAGCCGAGAAGCTCACATTGGCTTAAACTGCAGACTCACCGTTAGGGCCGGCAAAAGGGATCCGCAATAAAAACTGAATTCGCCCGCCTGCTTTCAAAGACCAAAAATAACCGACGCTATTGCCTTTCATATTGGAATAAGTTAATTATAAAGGAATCAATTAGCAACCCCTATGTATCTCGTATCAAAAGATGCCCAATTCAACAAGGAATTTTATAAGACCACTTATTCTCCTGAATCGGGGACGGCCGACGAGCGCGACGTAAAAAACTTGGCTATAATAACACCGGGCCTAGCGAAAATACGACAACATACACGGGGAAAATTCAACCAAAGCTTGGCAAGTGGCATATCAAAATACGCGTCTTTTCACAAGAAAAAATAGCCCGCTAATTAAAAGCGCGGAGGAGATAAAGCCACATTTATGAAAAAAAACAGAAGAAACGACCAGGATCTCCCACCACGGCGACCAATGGGGGCGCAGGAAACGGCCAACAAAGCCCGGCTCCCTTTATAAACCGGGGCAATTTACGGAGAGGATCATCGTCAACTGGAAGCTGAGAGAGTCGAACTCACCTTGTTCGCTCTCCAGGCCTCTAACCCGCACCCCATTGTGCGAACCGGAAAATCCAGCACACTTCGAAGCCCCAGCACATGGAGGAGCCACAAACATAGAAGAAGAGTCCACTGCAAGCTAAAAGGGTCAAACTCATCTTCTTCGCTCTCCACTCCTCTGACCCGCACCCCATTGTGCAAACCAGGGAATCAGGCCGCTGAAGCAAACTTTCGTGCGCCCTAACTCACCGGCGATGGCGTAAGCATTCGGCACCTTTCTTCACTCTCGCCAGCGCCTACAGTACGTTGCCCATCGTGGACGTTGCTAGGATTTTTTCACTTTTCAGGCAACGGGTATTATTCGAACGGCTGTTCGGGCCGTCACCGCCGACCACCCCGGAGTCGCCTTGAAAGCGGAGAGCCCACCAGTGCGTGTGCCGCCCTCACCACCCAGGTATCGCTCCTTCGATGGCCGCCGCGCAGAGAACGCAGCCGCCTGTCGCAGCCCCCGGACATTCGACCCAACAAACACGTCTGGCGCCCTAGCCGCCTACGACGCCGGCACTCCGGACAGCGCGCTCCTGGACCCGATTTCCCGTAGCCGAATCACTTGCCGCCTCCACCGGCTGGATTTAGAGCTGCACCTCCATCTGAACCCCGCCGAGGAGGAAGACTTTGAGAAGCTGTGGGACGCCGCCCACCAGCCACCGAAGCTTCGCGTCTGCTTCTCCTTGACGGAGGTCGAGCTGCTTCTATGCCGCCCCCAGGTGGCTGACACTTGGTCCTCCCGACGGGACCCCCGGCTCAACCTCCAACTTCGCGGACGTACTCGAGCACCCCTGCGCCCGCAGCCGTGCTACATTCCCGCCAGCCGCCGCAGCCAACGCTACCGCCACGCTATGCGCCGCCATCGAGGAGAACCTCCCCCCCCCCCGACGCAGCGCCCCAGGACCCCGATAGTGGTGGTGTGTTGTGCCCATTTTTAGACAGAAACATTCCGCGAATGTGTGTATAATCCCGCCCCTAGCTTTTAGTTCATATTTGTATGTAGGCTAAGTAATATAAATAAAAGACAACCATTAGACAAAGTTTACAAAGTACCCGCTGTTTCGTTTCTCTACTCCAAGAAGCACACCCCCTCCGACTGAGTTACCAGGTGGGTGGCGTTAAACCGCCATTCTGGACGTTGGTCCCGCCCTCATGCCTCATAAGCCGATGATGAGTCAAGTCACCTTTATGGATAAAATGCCTCTTTATTTACTTGTACCATACATAACTACTTTCCAACCCCTACCTATAAAGTTGCTTTAGCCACTAAAGCCACGTTGCTAGAGTAACACTTTAATGATAATAGTGGATACAATTTACTTTATCTACGACAGTGTGTAAAATTGCATTTTAGTTGGCAGTTTTAAGTTTGTAAAACGACTGTTTAATAACATGTTTTCATTAGTTTACGTCGTCAGTAGCAACGTGTTTAAAATATTTCATTCGGCACGTCGCCAGTAGCAACAGTTTTAAAATTTTTAACAACGCAAAATTACGACCGTTTGCAATTTGCATTACCTATGTTCACATTTTCCGCCACTAATCTGTATACAGATGACTAGCAATTTAACCAATTCTTTATTTCAACCCAACGTGCCTTTCGCGAGAGAACATTAGAGGCATTAAAATTCCGACGAAAAACTCAATGGGTGGAAATTCAGAATACGTCAGACATTACAAGACGTATCAAATTCTTAAAATTACGATACCTACAATACCTAATTATCGTTTCTTTTACTAAGCGGGCTCAAATTTATTTTCCTGAACAAGCGCCTTCGCTGTCGAAGAGTGTACAGGTTGGGGCAATTTCGATGTTTTCATAGCGGATCTCGATAACTATAGGAGATATGAAAAAATGGACCCCATCCTCGATCTTTTTTCGAGAAAAACTTGATGGTGGTATCCAAAATGGGCTACCGTCTTTTGTTTTTGAGTTATAAACAAAAATTTAATTTCTCGATTCTTCGTTTTGTGACCATATCTCGCTTATTTATAAAAATAGGTAGAAGTAATTTGACATTCTTCTGGCACTTTTTCGATACGAATGCAGTGGGTAGTCAGTTATTCAAAAAAACTTTTGAAATTCGAGTTATACCATAAGATTGTATTTTTGTATATGAAACCCATAGTTGTATGTGATATCATAAGTAAGAGGATTTTTTCCCATTCCAGTAATATATATTGTAATGACATTCGAGCCGGATCTCGTGCAGACACATTAGTTAGCCTTCTAGGTCATTCCAGAACGACCTCGGTGATTAATGCGCGCGATCGTCATTTTAGAAGGCCGTCAGCGACGGCGCGGTGATGCGACACGTCAGTATTTATAGAATATTCGAGTCATATCGCGAAGCCTCCAGAAGGAATCGCCCGGCGATATATAAGCAAGCGCAGCGGAAGTACGGTCAGTCCGAATCTAGCTTAAAGTGCGCGAAGCTTGCCATATAAATCATTCGTGCTTAAGTCGTGTGTAAATAAATAAACTGTGTTTTTTGTTAAAAATAGTTCCTGTTAGTGTATAAATAATTTGTGTTCCGTATTAATAGTTGTGTTTGTGTTAAATCGTTAAGTTAAACTGCTGTAAATAAATGCTTAAAACAAGAAGCGGCGTATAATTTTTAATAGCCCATAAGATAAATCATAACATTTGGAGTCAGGTGTCGGAGTTTTGTACCAGGGGCTATAAAAAAAATATTGCACATACATTAAATAAACTAATTGATTAACAAGTACCGATAAACGAAAGTCAAATAATAAATGTAAGTGTGTGTTGTGCACGCCTGTGACGAGATCCCAAAGCAGTAAGATAGAGGCCTAATTAAGACAGCTTTTCCAGCTGATGCAAGTTGGCCAGGACAAGGCAGAAAAGGTCCAAGAAGAATTGAAAGTCGGCCAAAAGCAGGCAGAAAAGGCGCAAGAAGAATTGAAAGCCGGCCAAATGAAAGCAAAAAAAGCACAAGAGGATCTTAAGGAAAAGCTGAAAGCCGGGCAGGAAGTACTTAAGGAAGAACTGAAAGCGAGCCATGACGAGTTGGCAGAGGAGATCAGAGATATTCAGAAGGAAATAGAGAGAAAGGTAACCAGATTTCAAGGTGACATACTGAAGCTACAGGAACAAGTTACCAAGTTACTAAGTGGCCAACCAACTCCCTCTGAATCTGCTGGCTTCTCTCCTCCTCTTGCGGTAAATCAGCCTACCTTATCGCAAGTTGCTAACCCTCAGGTTGCTCCTTCCCAAGATACTGCCCCAGTTAGACCCGCAACATCCGGCTTGCATATGAAACTGCCCTCTTACGATGGGAAAACGCCATGGTCAACATACCTGAAGCAATTTGAAGCCGCAGCCGTCGCTAATGGTTGGGGAAGGCAGACAAAGCGACCGCATTGCTTCTGACATTTTGAGGAGATGCCTTTAATATTCTGTAAATGGTTCCAGAAAATCAGCAGAAGGACTTCCAGCAATTGGTGAATTGTCTGGAACGGCGTTATGGCGATAGTCATCTTCAGCATGTGCATTGTGTCCAGTTGAAGAACCGAATTCAGAAGTCGGGGAAGACTGCAAGAACTTGAGGCCGACGTTGCTCGATTGGTTCGGCTCGCGTATCCATCGGCGCCGGAGGACTTTCTGTAGCAGCTAGCCATCCAAACATTCATAGATAGAATGAAAGACGCCGATACTCAGCAAGCGGTACGTCTGGGGCGCCATAGGACACTGGGGGAAGCCTTAGCCCATGCGTTGGAAGTTGAAGCGGCAAGGAGTGCCTCTAGAGGACATGGTCGTGTCCGCGGTGTCGCTACGACAGAAATGACATCTGAATCCATAGAGAACATGTTGCGACGACTCATAAAGCAGGAGACGAGGGAAAAGGAACCCCGTTGCTTGAGCTGCGGAGAGATGGGCCTTCTTAGGGCTCGCTGTCCGAAGAAAGGAGCCCGAGCGTCTGATGAGCCGTCGGAAAACTAATACAGGTCGACAAGAAGGGGCGAGAGTCGACTGGTGATTGGCATGCCTCGGAGATTTCCATCCTTCTGTCTTTCGTGCAACACCAGCCTGATAGCCTCTTCATTGATGGGAAAATAAATGGAAGACTGCGGTCTCTGCTGTTGGATACTGGAGCGACGAAGTCCATCGCCAGGTCTGACATAATACGGGACGAGGGTCAGCTGCTGCCCACCAGGACACGCCTTCGCACTCCTACGGGAGGCGCAGTAACCACACATGGGGAAATTGATTTGACATTGAAGATTGGGAATCAAACCCCCAAGCATCGGGTCCTGATTGCTGACATTGCAGACGAGTTCATCCTGGGAATAGATGTCATGAATAAGTGTGGGTTCACTTTGGACCTGTAACGCGGCGTGTTGCACGTGGGTGGGGAGGAGCTTTTCCTACACCCAAGAGAAGAGATTGCAGTACGAGTGGTAACTGCGGAAGATGTTACTCTGCCGGGACGAACCGAGAGGGTCGTGGATGCATACCTGGATGGCAATCTCCGGGGCAACGTAGTGCGCATGATTGAACCCGATTATGACAAGGATCTCATTCATGGTATCCTGGTTGGGAAAACGTTGGTAAAGACAGGGCTTAAGGTCCCAGTAAAGATGATGAACGTCAACCGGCAACCGTCAAAAGAAACACAATCCTGGGAAGGTGCACACCGATCTCCGCCGTTGTCAGAACGATTAATAGTGACAGCGGCAGCATGGCAAAGGGCTGCCCAGAAGCATTAATTAACACCGTGATGTCTACTTGCAACGGCATGAGCCAACAAGAACGGAAGAAGATCGAAGATTTGGTGGACCGGTACCAAGACATCTTCGAGTGCGGAGATCATCCCAGCGGCCGTACTGACGTAGTTAAACATAAAAACAATACTGAGGATTCTCAACCGATACGCCAACACCCAAAAAGGTTGCCCCTCGCCAAACGGGAACAATCTGAGAAGATTGTCCAGGACATGCGAAGGGATCATCGAACCGTCCAGCAGCCCGTGGGCCTCTCCTGTGGCTCTTGTCAAGAAGAAGGATGGTTCAACGAAGTTCTGTGTTGACTACCGGCAGCTGAATCATGTGACCAAGAAAGACAGCTACCCTTTGCCACTAATCGATGGTACCCTGGACACGCTCTCCGGTTCTCAATGGTTCTCGACGCTAGACTTGAAGAGCGGTTATTGGTAAGTCGGAATGGAACCTGCGGACAGGGAGAAGACTGCATTTACCATCAGAACTGGTTTCTGGCAGTTCTCCGTCATGCCGTTCGGTTTGTGCAATGCCACCGCCACGTTTGGGATGCTGATGGACACAGTCCTGAAGGGTCTATCTTGGCAGACCTGTCTGATATACTTGGACGACATCATAGTGGTGGGTAGATCCTTCAATGAGTATCTGAAAAACCTGGAGAAGATGTTCTATAGACTGCGAGGTGCTAACCTGCGATTAAGTCCAAAGAAGTGCCACATCTTTCAGAAGGAGGTATAGTACTTGGAGCACGTCGTATCCCGCCAGGGAGTAGCAGTAGATCCGAGTAAGGTAAAAACAGTGCAGGATTGGCCGATTCCGAAAGATAAGCATGAACTGCGAAGCTTCCTGGGCCTCTGTACTTACTACCGACGGTTTGTGCTAGGCTTTGCAAACGTTGCAAAACCATCAGGAAGGCCAGTTTATCCTCGATAATGACGCTAGCAATGTCGGAATAAGTGGTATTCTGTTCCAGGTCCAAGATGGACAAGAGAAAGTCCTGGTATATTTCAGCAAGTTCCTGTCCAAGCCTGAGCGGCATTATTGCGTAACCAAGAGGAAGCTTCTGGCAGTCGTCAAGTCCGTGGAGCATTTTTATAAATATCTGTGTGGCCGAAAGTTCTTGCTGAGGACCGACCATGCTGCTCTGAGATGGCTACTGCAGTTCAAGAACCCTGAAGGACAGGTGGCTAAGTGGATCCAGCGCCTACAAAAGTACGACTTTGAAATAAATCATCGACCTGGCACAGCCCACCGCAACGCCGATGCGTTATCCAGGAGGCCCTGCCCTGCAGACTGCGGCCACTGCTCGAAGCTGGAGAGTCGTGCGGTACCCATCAATCGTATCACTGTAGTCGACGACTCGTGGGAGCTAGACGAGTTGCAGAACAGCCAGGAGAACGACCCCGACTTAGGCACGGTTATAGCCTAGAAGCGAGATGGCCGTCGACCTACCTGGCAGGAGGTCTCCGCCACCAACCTAACGGTGAAAACCTATTGGGCGCAAAAGGACTGCTTGCAGCTAGACAACAACGGTCTGACCAGAGTCTTGAAAGATGAGGACGGTAGGTCAAAGAGATCACAATTGAAGGTTCCAAGGAGTAGAGTAGCCGAGGTTCTGCGCCACCTGCATGATGGCTCCTCTGGAGGACACTTTGGATTGAAGAAGACGTTGCAGAAGGTCCGAGAAAAATTCTACTGGGCGAGCTGCAAAGATGACGTCCGAGAGTGGTGCCGGAGGTCCGAAGCCTGCGCTACAGGAAACGGACCGGTTGAAAGACGTAGAGCTCCGGTGCAGCAGTACAAAGTCGGTAGTCCGTTCGAGAGGATAGCCATTGACATCGCTGGACCATTCCCCGAAACCGAATCGGAAAATAAATACATCCTGGTGCGCATGGACTACTTCACCAAGTGGCCCGAAGCGTACTCCCTTCCGAATCAAGAGGCCGGTACTGTCGCTGATGTTCTGGTGAAGGAGTGCTTCAGCCGTTTTGGAGTCCCCCTGGAGTTACATTCCGACCAGGGCCGGAATTTCGAGTCTGGACTGTTTCAGAACGTTTCCAAGCTACTGGGGATACACAAGACCCGGACCACTGCACTCCATCCTTAATCGGCCGGCATGGTGGAAAGGATGAACCGAACCATGGGGAAGCATCTGTCCAAGGTGGTTTCCGAGCATCAGCGTGACTGGGACCAGTACATTCACCTGTTCCTGATGGCCTACCGATCGGCAGTACAAGAGACAACAAGTGACCTCAAATTTGGAAGAAAGCCTGGCAAAGAAACGGCCGGTGAGGGCCACGTGGGGAACCTGAAGAGGAGGATGGGAGAGATCCACGACGCCGTACGCCGAAACATTCAGGATGCCAGCGACCGAATGAAGGACCGATATGATGCCCGCGCTGAGGCCGGTGGTTTCCAGCCTGGCGATTTAGTATGGCTTCATAACCCCCAGAGGCGTCGTGGTCTCTCCCCCAAGCTCCAAAGGAACTGGGAAGGCCCCTACACTGTAGTTGCTCCTCCTAGAGGGAAGTGCAGGGTGGTGCACTTCAATCGGTTATTCCGGAACCAATCAGGAGGTGGAGGCTATCACGGAACAACCCCTGTGACAACTAGCGACCGGAGGTACCTCCTTCCAAGAGTTTATGGCCGCTTATGGGGGTACGAAGACTGCGAGATTTTGGGTTACTACAGAAGTGCAGCGTGACCTGTTCTACACGGTGCGGCGGTATTCCCTGGCACACTGCGTCGCCCAGGACCTCCAGATGTCTTCCGGGAGAAGTTTGGCCGGTTAGACCAGCTGCGAGAGCAGGCACCTCAGGCAGAACTTTGTGGCTGGAGGAAGACAATAGCTCCTTTTATTACCTGGTATCAAAAAGGTTGTCGTACGAAAAACCTAGTTACCAAGAGCTCTGGTCTGTTCTTTTGGACCTTAAGGAGCAGATGGTGAAGAACGGTGAAACCCGGCTAGCGGTGCCGAAATTAGGATGCGGCGTGGGTTCGTTGGACTGGAGGGTTGTACGCAGCATGCTGGAAGTAGTCTTTGACCGGACCGGCATCCAGATCGAGGTCTGCTGTTACAGCCTGTTGCGAAGCATTGAGCCCATGGTGGACTGCTACTTCTTCAGCGAGTCCATGTGCAAGAAGGGCACCGCCTGCAAATACCGCCATCAAACCCCCACAAGAGCGAGAGGAGAAGCACCCGTTGCAACTCGTCCTGAGACAGAACGACCTAAGACGGGGGCAGTGTAACGACATTCGAGCCGGATCGCGTGCAGACAGATTAGTCAGCTTTCTAGGTCATTCCAGAACGACCTCGGTAATTAATGCGCGCGATCAGAATTTTAAAAGGCCGTCCACGACCGCGCGGTGATACGACACGTCAGCATTTCTAGAATATTCGAGTCATATCGCGAAGCCTCCAGAAGGAGTCACCCGGCGATATATAAGCAAGCGCAGCGGAAGAACAGTCAGTCCGAATCTAGCTTTGAAGTGCGCGAAGCTTGCCATATAAATCATTCGTGTTTAAGTCGTGTGTAAATAAATAAAGCGTATTTGTTGTTAGAAATAGTTCCTGTTAGTGTATAAATAATTTGTGTTCCGCATTAATAGTTCTTGTGTTTTTGTTAAATCATTAAGTTAAATTGCTGTAAATAAATGCTTAAAGCAAGAAGCGGCGTATAATTTTTGATAGCTCAGAAGATAAATCGTAACAATATCATAATATACAGATTGGTGGCAGAAAATGTGAACATAAGGAATCAAATGTGTTAGAATACAGTTTATGGAATTTGTATGCGTTAGGCATAAACAGACCTATATGCGATTAACATCTACTCGTAGTATCCGCAGAATCAATGGACACTAAAATGTTCTGATAAATGGATGTATGAAAGACACTCCAATATTATAAGCAACAATCATACCTGATTAATTCTGCCAATAAAACGGTGTTATTGTAACAACGCAAAAACTTTGTTTAATCACGTATATTCTAAATGGCACCAGCCTTCAACTAGAAAACGACAAAATATTAAAAAATGTGAATTGTTGCTATAAAGTAGTGAAAATGAATAAATCGATCCCATACGACATATGTCACTGAAATGGGAAAAAAATCCCCTTTCTCATAATGACATAGCTAACTATGAGTTCCATATAAAAAATACAACTTTATGTTATAATCCGAATTTATAAACTTTTTTTGGACAACGCACTACGCCAATGAATTATTATCAAAAATAAATAAAATTAATACTACTTACGGGAACTTGAAAATTTTCCTACCTATTACTTCACCTTAAAAGTTTAAATTATTATTATTCATTTTAGATACAAATTTTGTTACTTTCTGTTCCGCCTGGGCGATATGACCAAAATCAAAGTTGAGCGTTGTGCCCAAAATCGAAGTTGGGCGTTATGAACAAAAAGGTGGTTTCAGTGGCGTCGAAAGCTCTCTCCCTATAACAAGCGTCGGTGGGCGTTGTGAGCAAGTTGGGCTTTGTGACCAATATCGTATTTGGGCGTTATGACTAAGTTGGGCGTTGTGACCAAAATCAAAATTGGGCGTTGTGACCAAGTTGGACGTTGTGAACAAAATCGAAATTGGGCGTTGTGACCAAGTTTGGCGTTCTGACCAAAATCGAAATTGGGCGTTGTCACCAAGTTGAGCATTGTGACCAAAATCGAAGTTGGGCGTTATGACCAAAAAGTGGTTTCAATGGCGTCGATAGCTCTCTCCCTATAACAGGCGTCGGTGGGCGTTGTGAGCAAGTTGGGCGTTGTGGCCAATATCGTTTTTGGCCGTTATGACTATGTTGGGCGTTGTGACCAAAATCAAAATTGGGCGTTGTCACCAAGTTGAGCAATATGACCAAAATCGAAGTTGGGTGTTATGACCAAATTCTGAGTTGGGGTTTGTGACCAGTGGGCGTTGTGTCCAGCCCCCCCCCTACCCCCCGAGCTGGATTCTCCCGCTAGGCTCCTGGAACGCCATCATGCACCCAGGCAGCTATTCGACGCCGATTTCCCCTCAACCAAGCCGCTGCAGCCAGCACCCAGGTTCTCGCTCTCATCTCTTCACTAAGCCAGGTCGTTTTATTTGATGGTAATGACGTCCATGTGTAGGATTTTTTAAATTATAGGTTCATGTGGTTACAAAGAGACGAGATCTTGGTGTATACATCAACTATACTTATTAATACGCTAACTGACTTTGCACTTATGCGTATTGTCCCTAATTTTAAGTAGGTATCCCTAGCTTGTTAGGTGAATTTATCGTACTAGTGTAATTAGCCTTGAGTTCAGATCATAGCAAGGAAAAATGCAGTAAAGCCAACCCTAGGACTTTTCCTTGGGAAGCAACTCGTCAGCGTAAAGTTTCCGTTGTATTGCAATAAAAAATTGAATTCGGGAAAGTACTGATCAAGTATTTCGTTCCCCAAAGAATGGATTATCAAATAATGTGATTACGAGCACATTTAAGTTACATTCGGGGAAGTTTGTTATCGCAGGTGTGGCTATGTAAGATCGAAGTACCGATTCTTTTATTTCCAAAGTTTACGGCGCCCTTAAGACGCGAAAAAGCTATTAAGAAGGATATTAACGCCTCCATAAATTCTGAGAAGGGCGATCGGTGCGCATGTGTGAAAGGGCTAGGTCAAGTTTTAAGGCCTGGGAACGCTGTGTTGGTAGTTTTGCTAATATTGCTGACGCCACGGCTGTAATTTCCCTTTCAGACGTTCCCGGCGGATTCTGGTTGTCTCTGGACGATGAACGATGTCCGCCCCAGCTGAACCACACCGCTACAAACCTCTGGGAGCTTCCCGGCTGTTCAAATCAAACTCCAAAAGTGGACCCGGCACCTGGAATACACTTTTTAGAAACGCCACAGCCGTAATTTCTTCCTGGAATGCTTTACGTTTCTGATTTCTGGTTGTATGCCAGAAGGAAGGCCCAATATATGCGTTGCATACTGTTATCAGCTTGCCGCTAACTCAAAACTTGTCGAAAACAAGCCCCGAAGTTGAACTCAAGTGAGCGAAACTTCAGGATCATTTCCCTCTTGGATAGCACTTCATAAATTTCTGAAAATTCGCAGAAATGGACTCTGCAAACTGGTGATCAAATACCAGACCAACAGCTAGGCACAAATATTAACTTTTAATATTCAAAATCAATCAACTTTTCTGAGCCAATCTTAAAAACAGCTTCTCGCTTGGCTTCCCTAATAAACAATAACAATAGAACATCTAGGTATCATAGCAACAAGTTAACAATAGTTTTCACGTAAGTTTGTACAATGTTTTCTTAATTACTAAATTGTTTTTGCATAAATGTCATTTCTGGGACTCACTAACTTTACCTTGTTTGTTTTTTAAATTTTATGTTTAATTACACCGGTCCATAAGTTTATTGGCACTGTATTGTTGTCCTTCTTGTATTCTTAGGTTGCCTTTCAATACTCTTTACATTTCTGTTCCTTAAACTGCTTTTCCACCCTTCAGTTGCATTATCGATTGCTGGCGTAATAAAATTAACACTAAACGCTGCATAAAACTTTTGTAATGCCTTGAAACACAATCGTATTCTTGTCTTGACGTTACAATATTTAATCTGTCGGTCATCATAAATTAGATGCATTTGCCATAATGAGCACAAATATTGAATAATAAGCTGAACGCGACCCTGCCGATACTGTTATATTCAAATGCTAACCTCTGTTAATCATATTACAGTTACTGCCAATAATTTCTTATGTAATTACCAATGTTTAATAGTTACTTATTGTTGCAATAAACAGAATACCAATTCTGGGCCTATTTGAATATTTTTTTCATGTTCGTGTGTTAGCAAAGCAACTAGAATTGTTGTAAACAATATACCATAACAATATTTGCAGCAACAACCCTCTTGATAAGTATTCCATCTGTGTTATATATTTCTAAAGTCAATATAGACATTTTCAATTAATCTTGGTTTTTTTAATTGTGATTGCATGCGACGTTCCATTTGCGTTATCTTTTGTCAAGAATTTTAGCGAACAGGGGAGAAAGTGAATGGACGTACCATATAGCTGTGAACAAGCAGAAAGACTATTTCCCCATTTCAGGCCACAAGGGAGCAGTTTCATTTGCATTAATATTCCACACAAAACGGGGAAAAATCATCTTGGTTACGGCGTTTCCGAGTTGCCTAAACACGGCTTTGCTTTAACTCCAAGGCGGTTACTATATTTACTTAAGTTACGTAGTTTCACGAGATCTTTCATATAATTTTTTGGTTGGTCATGATTGATTAAGCTGTTATGACAAAAATTGTAAATTTGTAAAAATAGTCGAAGTCGCAAGTTACCTTAAGACATTTTCACATAATTTAAAATTACGTGCAAATGCGGACACCACGAGAGAAAAAAGTAAATCCAAATGTCCACTGATTTTCAGGTATCTGACAATTAAGAGAGCCAAGCCAATTCTTTGAACATCTATCGATACTAAATTCTGTAATAGATATTGATCTAAATTCACGGACTTTGTACTTCTAACTATTAAAGAAATCCCTATGTTAAATTTGAAAGACGAGCTTTATTAAATTATCCGATTTGGTTTATTGTTATATCAAAGGATTTGCTAATAATAATACTACAAACACTTACTTGATTTTCCATTGTAGGTGTGCTGAATGGGGGCAGGATGAGGTACCGTTAGATGTACAAGCCTGCTGCGGTTATAGCAATTTAATCTGAAACAAAAAGTTTTATCAGGTTGGAATTATTGTCACATATAATCTCATAAGAGCATTATTTCTTTCCGGATTTTTTTTTAGTGCGTTTCAATAACGTCGTATTAATTTGCACGAGCGGGACGCGAGGGCAAATTAGGACGTTGTTGGAATGCACGAAAAATAATTTCCGGATATGAATGAATGCTCGCTCGAATGCAGATTCGGTAAGAAAATCGTAACGTTAGATTGGTCTGCCTACAAAAAATTTCCAAGAAATTTTGTTGTTGTCTTGGTTACGGCTCGTGAACTAATTTTTCTATTGGTCATGAGTGTACTACGATTTTCAACTGAATTTAAAAAAATGAACGCATTACAGAGCTCGGAAATAATTACAATGTACTCCTTGGTTCTTCCCAAATATTAATATCAAACCTTTAGCTGCTTTATCCATGGTCACACCTATTAAAAACCAATATTAGGTGTTTACAGTATTTTTAAGATCCCAAAAGTTTGAAGGGGTTATAGAGCTTTACTTTCACGTATCCGCTCAAATATTAACCAGGAAAAGTATTTAAGGAATCATGCATTGAACCTTGATACGTAGATTTGCAGTACTGACTGAATTTTTAGATTACCTATGAACGTTTGTCATCAAATTAACCCACTAGAACTGGAATTTTTTACTGTTGGAACAAAGTAGATCTTCTAGTGTAGAAATTTATGGTGTCGGTCTACCTGGTCTATCCTGACTTGTTAGAAATTTATAACTGCGCTCTATTTTAAGATTACTGCATTAACACATTTCCATTTATAAAATTCAACAATTAATAACTAAATTTGCTCGGACTTAATAATCACTTTAAAGTATAAATCGATTCACTGGGACTAAATTACGTAAGTACAATATTTTCTGCAAGCGTTATCAGGTTATGGGTTTGTTTTTTATCGAATTATCTTAGATTACTGAATAATAGGACAACGGATATCAAAGTGAAGGTACCTTCTGCACAAAAAACATGAGATACAGTGGCGTATACAGTGTGTCTACAGACTCATTCTCAACATGGAGATCTCCCTTACTACGAGAGATAGAAATTTGGTTAAATGGGATGAAATACAGGTAAGGTTGTACCAAAGCCCATAAATAAACTTTTGGATATTCAACGTAGTTCAGGCGCTGTAGCAAAAAAATGAATTTTTAACTTTTTTTTTAAATAACTCGTCTATTTTAAGAGGCAGTCGAACTTAATTTGCACATTCTTTAGGTACTTTTTAAATAGGAATCTAGGTAGTGTATTCAGATTTTTAAAAACTGTTATCATAGTTGAGCTATAGCATTTAAAAGGAGACTTACTGCTCTTTTCAAAAATGTATAATTTGTTATACCTACTACAAAAACTAATAGCGAACAAATAAAAAAACGTGTTTTTACTTTCAGAAGTGAGAACATCGGCCGTGAAGTTTGCTAATTGAAGGTTTCGAGAATGAAGAAACAAAGAAAAATTGTTTTATATCTATTATTTATTTATTAAAAATATAGAATGCTTTGAAAAATATGTAGATTTTACATTAAACCAAATTATAATAAAAAATTAGAAAAGATGTTGAAAAAAGTTGAATTTAATTTTCACATTCTTCAGGCACTTTTTTATAGGAATCTAGTGGTATGTTCATAATTTTGAAAACTAAAAAATGTTAAGTCCAAACCATCGCTGTCATTCAAGTTTTCGTTAAACATGGTGCAGTAAGTTCTTCGCTTTTCAAAATTGGCTGGCAGCAATTCTTGCACAGCAGATACTATGTAGGGCTTCATATGCAGCTTTTTTTGCAATCCCTCTGGCATGTCTAATACGAAAGCCCTACATTTAATATAAATAATCAGCATTTAGTAATAAAAACATATTATACCAATTACCAGTTTGAGCAGACAGTCGCCTTAAAGATGTATTGGGGTTTTGTTACGTTTCAACTTAGCATTCGATGGTATTTAGTTCGCGTTGTGGGGCGTCCATTCGCGCGTTCTGTAGTCGCGCCTACTTCGACGACCTTGTTAGGCAAATATCTTTAGGCGCATGCTTTTGTCTTCGAGCATTCTTTCTGCTCTCGTCCATCAAATCGACATGGTGGTTTAGCATTTTGAAGAGCTTCGGTGGGATTTTATTAAGGCTGCTGTTAGTTTCGTTTGATTGTAAAATGCAAGCCTACACGGTTGAGTGGTTTTGATGCCCCCCCCCCCTCAAGCTTACGTTAAGGAAGATTGTTTCCTATGTATTTTGCGGATTATGTATGCGACCACGTGGCGTCACACATGGCCTGGAGTTTTTCCAGGCAACTAGTGCCAGCTAACTAGTGCTGGAGAGCCATGCATATTGTGCTAAAAAACCGATCTGAGGCAGTGCTGCAGCTGTTCATTTATTGCTTCCACGGCCGCCGCTTCAAGCGATTTCGAGCCGGCGTATGTTATACCTTCGGAGCCGATACGGGGGCTATTCTCCTAGTTTAACTTCTGCCCTTGCCGTCGTGGTGCGAATCACTTTGAGCCACCAGCTTCCGGCCGTACGAATTGGCAACAAACGCTCTGAAATCGCGCTTTGCGTTTCTTCCGAAACCAAGCAGCATGAAACATCTGCTGTTAGAGCCGCCTGCTTATTCAGCCGGTTTTGATGTGGGCAAATTTATTGTTGCGAAATTGTATGTGAGACTGTGAGTATTGCGTTTGTGTAATTTGCTATTTGTAATAACTTATGCTTCTGATTTTTGAAACTATTGTATCACAATAGTACGGAGACCTACTTAAGCTCATTGAAGAAGACAATATAGATTTTGTTGTTGATTTATTTAACCATATTTAAGAAACTGGTGTGATTCCAAAAGACTGGCTACTATCAACGTTTATTCCAATACCGAAAACAGTTAATGCAAAGAAATGTGAATAATACAAATCTATAAACATAATGAGCCACATTTTAAAAGTCTTCCTAAAAGTTATCCATCAACGCATATACCCAAAACTTGAAGAAAACATCAGCGAGACACAGTTTAGATTCAGAAATGCCCTCGGTACCAGGGAAGCACTGTTTAGCCATAATGTTCTAGTACAAAGAGCACGAGACGTAAACTGTAATGTCTTTGCTTGCTTTATTGACTTTGAGAAAGCCTTCGATAGATCAATCATGGAAAACTCATCGAAACGCTCCACCAGGTGAAATTAGATAACAAAGACATCCGCATAATTTCCAACCTTTACTGGCAACAGAAGGCAGTCGTCCGAGTTGAAGGCAAAATGTCACGAATTTGAAGTTCGTCAAGGGGTCCGGCAGAAATGTGTGCTCTCTCAATTACTTCTTAATGTGTATTCTGAAAGACTATTCAGGGAAACCTTAGATGATGCACGTGAAGGTATTCTATTAAACGGAGTGCTAGTTAACAATCTACGGTATGCAGACGATACTGTACTGCTTGCCGACACTGCAACCGGACTACAGCAACTGATAACGAAGGCGGTAAGAGCAAGCAAGTTCTGCAATATGAAGTTAAACATAACCAAAACTAAAGTCATGATCGTGAGCAAAGACGATAACGTAAATGGCCAATTCCGTGTAAATGGCTTGCAACTGCAAACTGTTACAACAATTAACTATTTAGATACCAGTTTAAACCAAAAATGGGACCAGATGCAAGAAATAAAAATTCGAATTAAAAAAGCGAGAACTGTCTTCAATCATATGAGAAATGTGCTATGCAACATGAATATAACTCCTTATCTTCGAACTGGCGTTCTGAAATGCTACGTGTTCTCAGTGCTGATGTACGGTGTAGAGACATGGACCCTTACCGACGCTACATGTAAACGATTAGAAGCTTTTTAAATGTGGTGTTGTAGACGCATGCTGAGAATTTCCTGGACCTACCATGTCACAAACGAAGCTGTAATCCAACTCATGCCGAAAGAGAAGGAAATTATGAAAACAGTCAAGAAACGAAAACTATCATATTTTAGACATATTATGAGTAATAACAAATATAATCTGCTGCAGCTTATCATGCAACGAAAATGTGAGGGAAAAAGAGGGCCTGGAAGACGTCGAATATCGTGGCTGCGAAATTTAAGGCAATGGACCCGAATGACATCGATAGGCCTGTTCCGCGCTGAAGGTAACAAAATTAGATGGACCATAATGATCGCCAACGTCCAATGAAGATATGGCACAAAAAAGAAGAAGATCACAATAGTTCCAAAAATCAGAATCATAAGTTATTACCAACAGCAAATTACACAAACGCAATACTCACAGTTCCACATACAATTCCGCAACAATAAAATTGCACACATCAAAACCGGCTGAATAAGCAGGCGGCTCTAACAGCAGATGTTTTATGCTTGGTTACGGAGGAAACGCAAAGCGTGATTCCAGAGCGTTTGTTCTCAAATTCGTACGGCCGGAAGCTGGTGGCTCAACGCGATTCGCACCACGACGGCAAGGGCAGAAGTTAAACCAGGAGAAAAGCGGCTCCGAAAGTCCAAGACACGCCGGCTCGAAATCGCATAAAGCGGTGCCCGTGGAAGCGATAAATGAACAGCTGCAGCACTGCCTCATCGGTTTTTTAGCACAAAATGCTTGACTCCTCAGCACTAGTTACCTGGCACTAGTTGCTGTGAAGGGGAAACAAAGGTTCAACGATAAAGAAGTAAAACGAGTCTAGGGCGCTGAGAATACTCACCCTGAAAAATCTCCAGGCCATGTGTGACGGCACGTGGTCGCATACAAAATCCGCAGAATGAGTAGGAAATAATCTTCCTCAACGTGAGCTCGGGGACATCGGAACCACTCAACGGTGTACGCTTAATTTCACAATCAACAAAAACTAACAGCAGCCACAATAAAATCCCACCGAAGTTCTTCAAAACGCTAAACCACCATGTCGATTTGACGGACGAGAACGGAAAGGATGCTCAAAGATAAAAGCCTACGCCCAGGAACATATCCCGAACAAGGTCGTCGAAGTAGGCCCGACTACACATCGCGCGAACGGATGCGCCACAGCGCGGACTAAATACCATCGAATGCTAAATTAGAAGGCGGGGCAAATGTAACTAACAATTTGTTTATCAGATAAAGCAATCACATACGCAGTTTTAGTCTTAATAAAGAATAAGTTTATGTGGATTATAGAAATACAGATAATTTCAATAATCAACTAACTGCAACCAGAATAACAGATAATTTCAGAATTACAGATACTAAATTTTTATGTGTGCGCATATGGTCGCGGGGGATGAAAGTTTCGATGTATATAAATGCATAGTGTCACTTCATTAATTAATTTCAAAAAAATGAGTTTAGAAAACTGAACTACAAATAAAAATGTAACAAAAAATAAAATTGAATTTAATAATTGATAAATTATAAAAACATAAAATACAAATTCTTTCGACTGAATATTAGAAATTTAACTCTAAACTAAAAATTTGAAATATTTTACAAATAATTTAATCAAATGATGAAATGAAAATTTTAAGTAATGGGAAATAACAGAACCTCGAGTATGCGCAAAGCAAATAAATTTGTGCCGTCAAAGTATTACATGTAAAAATAAGAAAATTAGAAGAAAATCCACAATTAAAGCATGTTTATTAAATATCGCAAAATGACAAAACAACAAAGAAGAAGTGATATGCGAATTACAGCACATTTAACTATCATTTATCCAACAATATATCATTTACTGTGAAGAAAAGGAGAAGAGCCATTTCATTTTAGTTGCATACAAATACAAATTTCTTTGCTTTCAATATAATGATGTTGTTTGGGAACCTCTGGAATTCGCTACCTTGGCCTTTCTCCAGTGCAAATATAAGTAAATGTGTAACGCTGCGCCGTATAACTTTTATCCAGAAACTTACACGAATCTTAACGAAGAGGATTCAACTTATATTTTTCTACATATTTAAGTTAGTTTAAGATAACGAAATGTTACATTAAACATAATTGATACTGATTATAATCAGCAAGGAAGAATTTTGGCTGTTTTAATCAACCTTCGCTTTTTTCCCATTACTTACCTAGTTTATTAACAACCGTTGTGTGTATTTTGAATGAAACTTACACGAATCTTAACGAAGAGGATCAACTTATATTTTTCTACATATTTAAGTTATTATAAGATAACGAAACGTTACATTAAACATAATTGATGCTGATTATAATTAGCATGGAAGAATTTTGGCTGTTTTAATCAACCTTCGCTTTTTTCCCATTACTTACCTAGTTTATTAACAACCGTTGTGTGTATTTTCAATGAAACTTACACGAATCTTAACGAAGAGGATCAACTTATATTTTTCTACATATTTAAGTTATTTTAAGATAACGGAACATTACATTAAACATAATTGATGCTGATTATAATTAGCATGGAAGAATTTTGGCTGTTTTAATCAACCTTCGCTTTTTTCCCATTACTTAGCTAATTTACTGACAGCGGTTGTGTGTATTTTGAATGAAACTTACACGAATCTTAACGAAGAGAATCAACTTATATTTTTCTACATATTTAAGTTATTATAAGATAACGAAACGTTACATTAAACATAATTGATGCTGATTATAATCAGCATGGAAGAATTTTGGTTGTTTTAATCAACCTTCGCTTTTTTTCCCATTACTTACCTAATTTACTGACAGCCGTTGTGTGTATTTTGAATGAAATTTTAAAATCATTGGCGTATACCCGCCATGCTGCACTCTAAAAGTATGGTGCAATCTATAGGTGTTCCATGTGTCGTCCACGAACTTCGTTACAAGATCGAGTCGGGCTGTAAACACTTGGATTTTGAATATGGTGATATTCGGAACGCCATTTACAATTTTAATTGCTGTCGTATGACAACAAAATTATCGTCTAATTTTGGCTGAGATGTAGCACTTTCCTAAAGAACTGTTTAAGGAACAGTGGCTTTCTATTCAAGACAATAGACGAGTTCTTATTATAAAGCAAGACATACGTTATACCAAATCAAAATTCTGGTCCTGTAACAGTGTTATTGATATTTTTGATATCATTCGAAAGCGTAAACATTAATTATAGTTCACGTTAGTGCAGGTTTCCACATTTTTAAGTGTGGCACAATAAGCGATTATCACCATAAAGTGAACAGTGTAAATTACGGAAAATTCCAAATCTGCTACCAAATGAGGAAATTGTCATAGACAATGCCTCATATTACATTCAAAATCGGTCCAGCATCCAACAGCACCTCTAAGAAGCAGGGAATGGTAAATTGATTAACAGGGAAAACTATACAATTTTATCCGAATACTGTAGCGCCAACAGGCAGACAGATCGTCAAACGGATTTGAGAAAACAAGTTTTTCGCCATCTAGGGATCATAAAACGTGAAGATCTGAAGAAATCTTGGCAGGTGATTTTTTCAGAACTGCAATACTGCTTTCCCTTTAGGCGAGAGGGAAGTAAAAAGTGACATCAACTCGCCGAATCGCTATACTGCATTGTTTTTTGCGAGTGTGTATGTTTTACTTAAATTTTTGATATTCTAGAAAATCCGATGTTACAAAGAAACAAGTAAACAGAAAACAATGATGCCACCTGGGCATATTTAGATTTTAGCAGGTTCTGTGACCTTCCATCGATGTAAGCTTCCATATCGAAAAATAGAAATTTTAGACTTATTTTGACGAAAGGAGTGGAAGACATCAACTAATAAAACATTTATTAAAGTATCTAAATTTTGTTGCGCTTGGATGGTTTTAGAATTTCATGACAATAACTTTTCGGTTCAGAATTACAGGCGTTGAAAATTTTAAAGTTCAATAATTTATGTAGCTCAATGCAAACGAAAGCAGGTAGGAACCTTCGACTATACGTAGGGGTGCACAGCTAAATTTAAAAATCAATGGTAACATCGAATGATACATTGAAAAGTAAGCGTCGATACAAGTGAAATATCACGTATCAATATTTTCGCATGTTTTCGATCATATTTTTTACAAAATATGTACAAAAACAAATTATGTTGCGGTGATGGCGTTATTTCTTGCTATTATGAGTTACCATTTAGAAAAAATGGCAATTATGCTAACAATTTTTCCGATTCTCTCATAAAGACGAAAATTACATGCTATAAGTATAACATTCTTATTCATTCTTATCGATGTATTGCAATACATCGAAATAAGCACATTATACATCAAAAGCAAAACATTGATACATCGTGGACATCAGTGTTGTTCTTGTTGGCACAATTGTGCTAGATCTAGCACAATCAACAAAAAGCTAGACGCTAGCACCCCAATACCAAAATTCAGCACAATTGCATAGTTTGTTATATTTCCTTAAAACATTTCAAATTACAGCATCTGATGGGCAAAATTTTAATAGTCAGCTGATAATGAGTCGATATATCAGTGAAGATGGCAGCTTCAATTTGACTGATGTATAGGCAAAGAGCATATAACGTGTCTTATATTTGCTTTGGTATAGCTACAAAGACGACCGGTGATATTGGTTACACTTGAATTGATATTTATTAAAATGTTGTTCCTGCTATGGACTATTTTCTTGTACATAGATGGTAACATTGTAATCTAGCACAATTTCCCCTAAATCTAGCACAAACATTTCCCTACTGTCGGCACATAATATTTTACGCCTGGAACAACACTGGTGGACATTCATAACACTAAGGTAAGTCGACAACATAATATGCATTCTGAACGTCGTCATTCCTTGACCTCGTTGGTAAAATGAGATAGAGAATCACTGTACATAAAAATACATAACTTCATAGGCGTAACTAGCGGGGAGGGGGCAAGACCTCCCCAGAGTGCCGTCTGGCCCACCCCAGAAAAATATAAGTTAAATGAATTGAAAAATCTGCTTTTGAATTAAATTAACCCGTTTAAACGTAGAGGATCGCTAACGTCCCACCCACATTCTTGCATTTTCCGGTTTTATTATTTGTTTGGGCTCAAAAAATATAGTATAAATACCATATGTTGGACGAACGGTTCTAATTAAAATAATATGGAAAATAAAACATCATTCCTGCAAAAATACAATTTAGTTTGTCGAATCTTTTGAAAAGAGTGTTTCCGTCTGAATATTTTTTTGTCTAGTTAATTGTGCACCATTTCTTTTAGTTTCTTTTCAATTCTCTATAAATAAAGGGTCAACTTATGTGCCTGGAAAAAGATAATTGCAATTATCATATGCGGGTAAGCAAATGAGCGCGAAACTCGAGTGCATCCTTAACGACTCGCTGGGCATATACGCTACCTACCGCTACCTAGGTACATCTAGTTCAGACGTACCGTGACTTGCGATGTGGATGTTTGCTTTACCTAAAGAAGTCAGTTTATCACTTTGAACAGCACGATCTAGAATTTTATTTTTCATAGTATTATATGTAGCAAAGCAGTGGCGTAACTATAGACCTGCAAGACCTCACAGTGCGGAGGTGGGGGCACAGGTATGGGGAGAAAGAAGTTTTTTTGTAATGTACTCTGTCTACTGTTAAAATACTGGGGCACATATATGCACATGAAAAGGTTTGCTGGAGTCATCTACGATATTATTAATAAAATTAATGAAATGAATGTAATTGAGCATTTTGAAGTGGTGTCATTCTCAAACTTACTGTTTTAACAGTAGTCCTTAACTGTATAATAGTAATTTACGATACAAGTGCGTAAAGCTAGTCTTTAGTCACGAGTGGGTCAGAGTTAAAAGGCAAGTGAGCGAGAGTTTTAAGCCCCGCGAGTGACTAAAGATGCTTTACGCATGTGTATCGTAAAATATTTTTTATTATACCTGCACCAGAATCGCCGTTTAAAGCACGCCTGAGCGTGCGAAAACAGGCGATTAAAGCTCGCCGAGCTTTCACGGTTGTCAAGGAAACGACTGAATGCAACAACGGACGTAGACGCGACAAAAACGTAAATAATTTTCGTAACTATAGTAGCAATATTATTATGCCCTCTCGATTTATCACGACAAAAATTATTTCTAAGTTTTTAGTGCGTAATTTATTTCCAGTATTGCAGGTATAATAAAAAATAGCGTAAAGTATTCGTGGATAACTGGTCTTTTAAACACTTGTTCTATTTCGAGCACTCCGGCTACGCAGTCGTGCTCGAAAATTCGCGGGTGTTTTAAAGACCTTGTCATCCACTCATACTTTAATATACTATTTTCTACTCCTGTAACTAAAATGGCATTTAACATATTAAATACACGTCGCTAAGTGACCTTTTAATCACGCCTTCATAACCTGTGACTAAAGAGCCTCTTAGTCACGGGCTGAAGTTAGCAACGATGTTTTAGTCATAGGGTGAAGTTAGGTGCAAACAGTATCTGCTTTATTATCCACAGCCAAAACTAAAATCAAGTTAGTTTTCAACAGTCAACTTTGACGTTTGTCAAGCATAATTTAACCTAATATAATAAGTGTCAAAATTTTAATGAAATAATATGATGTTATATTGTCTAAATTTGTGGTCGTAGAAAAAGTATAGTATGTAAAACATTATATAAACTCGTCTAGACACTCGTTTATTAAACACTCGCTGCGCTACGCTTCCCTCGTGCCTAAAAAAACTCGTAACTAAAGTGACGTTTATAAAACTTGTTGCATAATATACTATTATCTACTTTGATGTCACAATATGGTTATTATAACACCAAAAACAGTGCTACAATGAAGTCCATTATAACACTCTTTTTGGTAACTATTTGTGTTATAAGATTGGTGACATTTGCTTTCACATGCTCATAACATAACAAACGTCAGATGTCGAATACATAACCACAATTTATGAACTGTATTTATTAAATTTACTCGAATTAAATATAACTTAAACTGAAAGTACTTTTTAACGAATGAATTAATCCCAATTCTTGTTCTAGGTAAGGCACAATTTGAACAACACACGAACCAAAAAGCTTGCACCAAATTTAAATTAATTCAAATGACAGAGGAGCGTAATTGATACTTTTTCCAATAGATGGCGACTGTCAAATTTCACTTGACAGTGTCGCCATCATTGCATTAAAAATCCCTAAATTGCAAAGCAATATTTTTAGTATCCGAAATTTAGAATTTCTATAAAATCAGTAACTCAAAGTAGATAAAATAGTATATTATACTCGTTTAATACGAGCCATTGTATGAGTAGCTTTAAATTGAAAGTAAGCTTGTTTTTCATTTTTAATTGCTAAGTTTGTATAATTACGGAGCAGCTTGTAATAATCCCAAGCACTCTTATTTCGTTGTTTTATATACTTACTTTTCGCTCGATCTCTTAATTTCATTAACAATTTAATGTTATCTGTCAGCCATGGGGCAGGTTTATTTTTAAAGGTAATGGATTGCCATGGAGCATGCTCGTTAAAAAGATTAATTAGTTGATTGTTAAAAAATTCAACCTTATCGTTAACATCATGCATGTAATATATCTTATGCAATGGTAGCATTTCTAAGACTGCGTTAAATTTACTCAAATTAAAATGCATAAAACTTCGAAATACATGAGCCACAGGGGCATACTTAGGAAGTTTCATGTTAATGTGGCAGTACACAAGTTCGTGATCTGATAATTCTACGTTTTTCACACCCGACTTCATAATTAACGCCAAAGACGATGTAATAATCACATCCAACAAAGACATTTTATTTAAACCAACTCTAGTAGGTTCCGTTATAACTTGATGAAAGTTAAATGATTCTAGCATGCTATTTAAATAATCTGTAGCAGGATGATCGGGCGTAAAAAAGTCGATATTACAATCACCCAAGCAAATAATGTCCTGTGAAACAGGTGTGCACAACATAAGCGATTCTTCCAATTCGTCTACAAACAATTTATAGTTGATATGTGGAGGTTTGTAAATGGTTCCAAAGATAAGCTTTTTCGAATTGATAGACACAGATATCCAAAGTTGTTCAATATTACTATTGGTATTAATAACAGAAGCATTCAGAGATTGTCTTACATAGAAAGCAACCCCAACCCCTCTTGTATTTCGATCCCTGAGTATTAAACTGTAATTATCTATAAACAACGATTCCGAACTAATGTCATTTGTTAACCATGTTTCGGTAAGCGCCAAAATATCAAATTTAAAACTGAGTAGTAATTCTTTTACTTCGTTCAATTTAGGGTT
Organism: Agriotes lineatus; assembly: GCA_940337035.1. NCBI lineage: Eukaryota > Metazoa > Arthropoda > Insecta > Coleoptera > Elateridae > Agriotes > Agriotes lineatus. The sequence continues at coordinate 116,805,144 of OW679200.1, read as the reverse complement.
CAGAGAACGTACATTTATATGTGCAGCCTTCACACACTCCTGCGACATAACAATTATGTATTAAAATAAGCAGATAAAAAATAGATAGTCTAACAAAAATGTAAATTAACAAAAAAAGTAGGTACAGACATTATACGGCCACGTTGTGACATTAATAGATATACCTGGTTAAGTTCACTTTATATCAGATGTGGTGTTAATTACTTTAACTGAATTGTTTACGTTCACGTAAACTCTTCCATCGCGTGTCCACGCCTTCCCCTTTCCTACAATTTTTTGGGATTCTCGTAACAGCTGTAGATTTGCCCTCGTCAAGTCTTCCTTAATCACAACCCTGGTATTCTTCAAGAGAGATTTTTAGAGTAGACTGCCTGCCGATATCTGTAACTCGAAAAACTCACAATGATTGGACGTGTCTTTCCAGGCTGTAATCTACCAACACGATGCATGCAATTGATAAAGTGTTCTTGCGTATCCACCTGAAGTTTGTTGATACGTAAACATTGACATCAGATTTTAAGCGCCAGAAACCATTTTCAGTATGTAAAATTGGAAAAATTATTCGTGAACCCAGACTTTTGTCGCTCAGTGTATTTGAACATTTGAACTTGGCCATTAATGGTTTCCAAATCATCAAATGACAGCTGAGATGTTACAATCCTATCTACGTCTTCTGCAGTTCGTAACTTGTCGTCTCCTAAAATGTAATATTTTGTAATTGTTCAAAGTTTTGCGAGGTATCTTTAGAAATACCTGCCGGCTTCTTTGGCAGCTTCAAGGAATGTATCGTAAACTTGGCCGTTAATAACTACACAACACTACAACTTTGTAAAACGTAACCAAATCTGAAAATTTGTAGGTTATCTAACCTAATCTTTAAAGACACGCCTTTTTAGCGCGTGCGTACGGCTTCAATTTTGGGAGCGTTCAATAAGCAGATATGAAAATTAACCAAAGTGGACTTGCCTTCGAAGCTGAGTCAATAGTTTTAAAAAACACAAGAAATATGCATAATAAATAACTGTTTTCTGTGATAATATCGCTATTAAAAGTTAAGGGAAGTTTGTTTACAAAAACCTGAAAATAGAAATGGTTGATTGCAACTATAGTACTTTTAGTTGTGTAAACACGGCTTGTAGTCTTCTGCATTATTATATGGATATGATTAATCAGTTCCTAAATTTGAGAAGTGTTATACAGGGTGTTATGAAAGTCCACTTAATAATTTTAACCAGTGATAGAGCTCACGAAACTGAAAAACTATTCTATTTATCGTTATTTTAATCGTATATTTTTTCAATCAAAACAAATATAAGCTAAAGGTGAACGGCACAAATATACGAAAACTGCAAAGTTCTTGCACTTGAAAACATGCGGCCAATAACTTACCTCACTTGATAAGTTCCGTTATTAACCAGATGTTAACTAAAAGTTTTATCAGTACCTATACAGTTTTTGTTGGTTTGCATTTCAAAGAATTTTTCTGTGTTTTGTGCCATTACATTAAAATATTATTCCATAGTCGGATAGACATTTTTAGAGTAAAACTATTTTCCATTTTAACTCAGTTTTGGGGTGTTTCTAAAGTATGGTAAATGAAAAAGTTGTTTACTGTGGTATGAAATCTCTATGCGGTTAAATGTATTACGTGGACTTCCATGATTGTAAAAAGTATGTATCAAAAATTATGCTGATATTCTGAGTCTGTTTGATTCTACGGAAGCTAAGTGGTTTATATGATTTGTGAATAAGGACTTAATACGTAGAAATAATGTATTGTTCTAGTGTCTATTGTTATCCGTTTTTTATGTGGTATTAGTATTTGGTTTCATTTCTATTGTTTATTATAATTTGCAAATAAAAAGTGTATAATGATTGACGGGGCCCGCTAAGTAATTTCTGGCAGTAGAAAGTTGGATAACACTCAACTGAATATAGTAAGTACAGGCGCCACCGATTTAGATAACCATATCGTGACTATTGGATCAGATCATAAAAATGATTTAGAAATGGTGAAATATAAAGCGTATGTAACTGTGATTTGCTAGTAGCACAGCTGAACACAATTTAAATCGAGGTATAGATAATTTTTTCAACGGCGCTAGTGTACTTTTTGAACACAATAATCTGACCAGACTACGACGAAACCTTTATACTCACGCACCAAAACCATTTTCAGATGCATCACAAAAGCCGTGCATCTACATTTCTGTTAAATTTTGAATTATGACTCCTCTTGGAATTCTTACCCCACGTGATGTTTCTAGTTGTTCGTAACGCAGAGTCTATTTTTCTTCGATTTTAGGAGTAACACATTCGCCCCAACTAATCTTAAGATCTCTTAAGAGATTTTTTAGTTTGAGACATCGAGACAAAAGTGTGAATCTTTCGATTTGTTGCTGATATGTTCTAGATTAGGTTGGTTGTACGTGCGCTGCCGGCAAAAACTCGTTAGTTTCTCATTTAGTGGAGCTCGAAAATTAATATTGGGGCTCCCTAATTAATTATTACGTATAACGAAGATTACATATCCTGACCAGGTGCCATTTCGTCGAGTATTCTTCACTTTTATTTCAAATGGAGTTAGCAAATATTTCCATTTGATTCTGCCTCGGCGAACCCGATTTTTAGCTGCTTAACCCACGGCTTTTGTGCTTACCATCTTCCCTCTTATGTACATCTCACCGTTGCTGCAAGGGTGACATTCTGCTATCAACTAGGACGTTCTGCAATTATTCCAGGTAGAATAATTTGTAATTGCATTATTTATGTAGTTTCGCGAAATGCGCCGCAATTCGAGTTTTTCGCCTATTTTAATCTACGTGTAGCTCTTTTTATTGGCCTTTTGTTCGCTATTTTATTACAGAATTATTAGTCTCTTCAAGGCGCTGTCCTTGATTGTCGCTTAATAACATTTACTACTTTGTCATTGGCTGGACATAAAAGTACAGTTAAATAGTTTGCAACTACGATTACGTCTTCTAGGATTCAGAGCTAAATAACGTGTACTTTTCACTTGGTTTTTGCATTATTCGATAAATAATTCGTAAAATTACCATCTTCCGTTTCTGTATACTTAGAAGTAGTTAATTGTAACAATGGCTGACAGAAGACGCATTGAGAAGGCTGGTTATCTGTCACCTCCCCCACCCCAAAGAGTGTTGTAATTTTTCCCTTCCCTATCTCAAGTTCTAAAGGCGTTAATATGGATTGAGATATAAACTTGTGACGCTCTAGGCAAGTAGCATCTTGTACTAAATTAGCTACCCTAACGTACCAACCCACCCCTCTGTCTCGACTGTAAGCTAGCCGTGCAGTCTTTGTTACAGGATTATATAATATAGCTCCGAGGCCGTATAGCCTTTGGAGTAATTAAAACATTCGATTTGACACCCCTTTAAGGAGTTTTAACTATTCAAGCTCAGTCAAGCGACGCCCTAGCTTTACTAAGGCGACTTGTGCTTGTTTTGCTGTAATTACCATGTCATCCTGTAACAATTCCGATTTCTACTTTAGGTTGGGAAAAGAATACTTTTTGGTAAAATAAATATTGACTACAGCATACCTATTTTTCTGTATTTTATAGATACTTACTACAAAAATAGAATTAATCGCGGGGGCTCATGGAAAATATTATCACTGTTTACAATGCACTTTTTAAAGCTACAATTAACTGTACTAGTTCATGTGAATTTAACGCAGTCTGATCGCTACAAAAATTTGCAAAAATTTGTAATTTTAGCCATATTTATAGATTAAATTGACAGGTAACATTAAAATAGCATGTGCGTAAGCTAAGCAGGATGTTGAAAGTTAACTTTAAACTTTAAAAAAATTGACAATTTTATGTCAACAAATAGCATGCTACAGACTAGGCAAGTTTTATGGTTTTTAAGGGTTCCCACGATGAAGTTTATTTTTATCTCTCTGTGTATCGCATACCCCAGATGTCAACGTACTTATAGATGGAAAATCTGGCGATGAAGATAAAGCAGGTATAAACAGGTTATCAAAATGGCAATTAGCTGCGAGTGTAGAAGTAATTCTAGAAAACGAAGATCGTATAGATTCAAGAATTTCGAACGAGAGCAACATAAGCACTATGTCATAAGTTTTTCGTAGGTTGATGGAGATTAGAATAGATTTTTCGTTGTATAGTTATTGCAAATAGTTCCAATACATTAATATGCCGTCAGCAGAAATTTATATTTTAACCTTTTTCTCGTTTTACAAATAATGGAGTTTGTATAGTGTGCTGATAACAACAAAATAGATACAAATGATTAAGCATGATGAAAGAACGGTTTCTGAACAAATTTAGTCCCAAATTAGGCATAAATTATCAGACGAGTATAGTGCAATATTACTGGCATCACTGGTGTAAAGAGTTCATCCGTAGCAAACCATTTAGATTCAGTTTCAATATATCGTACGTGAAATGGAAAATTTCACAGAAAACATCGATCGAGCCTACGAAAAGACAACCGCTCGATTTACTGCAACGATTCAAGAAATATAAAACGTAAAATACTGCTTTACAGATTGTACAGTGGATATTCTGGAACTGAAACTGTACGTAAGAATTGGGTCCCCAAGAGGATATCCACTGCCAAAAAGAGTTATTTGAGAAAAATACCAAAAAGTGTGAGCACCGACTATAAAAAAAAGAAGTGGCGTTATATTCGTCAAGCGGCTTCAACATGGTATGGGGTCTAACCAATAAGTTACGTTAAAATATATTCTAAGACTGAAAAACCTTAGTTCGAAATAGCAATGTCACCTTATGATCAGTATAATACATTCTATGTAAAAAATGTTTTTTTAGAAACAAATTTTAATAATAGAATGTTATGTTATTAGTAGTAAAAGTGATACTGTCTGTGGCAAGACCGGACACGTTGACTAACGAGCGTAAGCGAGTCGGACACCTCGTGGCGAGGCACACAAAGCCACTTTTACTCTGAATAGCATACAATATTTTATTTTCAAACGCCCGAACTAATATAAATAAATATGTATTTCGAAATTTACGATTATCGAGAATTCACGTCTACGCCAAGAAGGCCAAAAATATTCGAAAGCTAATCAAGTTTCGAAGTACTTACTCCGTCGCCGTAAAAGTAATCACTTTTATGCCTAGGCATAAAAGTAACACATTTACCTTGTCCGTCAAGTCACGTAAGTTGTCACTTTTATGGCGTTTGAAAATAAATGAATATATGGAATATTATGGGTCCAGTTACTACTCTTAGCATGCAAAAACGTCAAGGACAATAGGTTGAAAATTTTTGCGTTCGCTTGTCTACGCTGCGCTTCGCCTCGCAGATGCAAACATAATTGCTTGTCAAACAAAGTGCCACTTTTAATCCTAATAAAACAATATACTAATGCATTAAATCAAACAATATACTAATGCATTAAATCAAACAATATACTATTTCCAACGACTGATATCGAAAGTAGATTTTTCTAACTGGCATTTAACAACAGAAGGTTGACATTCGCCGCTGAGCGAGCGTTTTCAGGATTTTATCTCTCGCCGAGCGTTTTGGGTTTCCGCGAGAGCAAAGTAGTGAGCTATGTCAGAGCGTTTCATTGACAATGCTTGTCATTTGTTTACATAATCGCATCACATGCCAGATACTACGCGAATAATTTTTAGTATATATTATATGAGCGATTATGACAGCCATTATTCATGAAGATGACTTTTGAGCCACAAGCCGAAGGCGAGTGGCGCAAGTCATCTGAGGGAATAATGGCCATAATCGCGAATGTAATACGATACTTTGTCTACTCCTATGCAATAGGAGTTTTGTGTTTATAGTGAATTATGAAAATATAATTTTATGATTGGCTGCAAACCGTGAATTATGAATCATAATTCATGGCCATTATACAGTAGTAGATAAAAATTTATTGTAAAATGATATTTTTAATAAAATGAAACATGATAATTTTCGAATAACATGCTCAGTCGTCGAAAAAATAGTATGTATATTTCGATCTTAAAGAGTGCTCTTGCTACTTTTTTATGATCGCTGCTTTTGGCTGCGCCTCAACCAGCAATATTCATGAGTAAGGGGCAAGAATGCCACTTTCAGGACTTAACATAGGTTCTGTTGCTATTCGGAGCAGTACCAGAATTATAAGTCCTTTTTTAAAGTTACTGTAAATCTTAGCTAAATTAAAAATTTCAAACAAAATGTTCAGTTCAACTCGAAACAGTCAAATCAGATATACAAGCACTGATAGCTATAATAAATATTAGTGACCAAGCATTAACAACGAATGTACAAGATTGTATAGCAGCAAAGCTTGACTAAAAGTTTTCACACTAATGGAAAATTTGAAAAAATTACCTTGACTTGTTTTATGTCGTTGATAGGGAGAAAGCCCTCGCCTACCGGGCCAATGTTTGGTCGACTTCTGCTAGGTGCTGCACATTTCGTTATCATTTAATACTTACCAGTGCGATGTGATAATTCGCGGTTGGAAATGATAAAATTCTTATCGCGCTAAATTGATACATATCGATATCAGGGTCCTCCTGAAAGCTTTAACTATATTTGCTATAAAAAAAAGTTCTATTTGAGTACATAGGTTGTCACATAACAATTTATGCTTAACTTGCACTATTTTAATGGATTATTTAATCAGCCCATTCCTTTTATTATGTACCTTTTTTCAACATTGTAGGTGTCAAGGTTCGGTTTTCATTCGTCATGTTTTCTGTTCTTTGGTAAAAATGACCCATTATTCGTGCCCAGATACGATGTAACAGTACATCTCTTCTCTCAATATCAGAACACTGTTTTATATCCGTTTTATCACATTTCCGTCTTTTTATCTTGTGGGTATTTTTGTTATGAAAACACATTCCCATTTTATTTTTTGCATATTGCTAACAATTTAAAATTTCGATTTTTCGAATACTTTTGAATAATTTCTAAGATTTTTGTAAGCACTTTTTAGATTGCCTTGAAATATTCGTTAGATAAGTAAATATTTTCTAGATATTTGTTATATACTCTTAATATATTTTTAGATGTTCCTTATATATTTTTAATAATTTTTTAAACTTTTTTTATGTATTTTGGATATTCTTGAAATATTTCTAATGCCTAGAGCACCATCTGATGCCAAATTTAAAACCTAAACCATCGTGACTATATGAACATATAGATGTAAGTGGAAATATTACGAAGTTAATATTACCACTGATTTAGGTAATATTACAAGATACATTTTGGTAATCTTACCGCAGGATTATTAGCGGTAATATAATTAATAATACGTAAAATTAGCAGTTTGTTGCAATATTACTCGCGTGAATAGCGTCGAGTATCTGGTACTTCCAATGTAGAAGAGTTAGCAGAGGAAGATCAAGACAGCCATACCTCAGATATTGACAGTTTTATGAGCGAAGAAGAGCTGCCTTTGTCTGCATTCATATCAAAAATATAAAATCTTGTCTCACTTATTGTTACGTTTAATCTCGAATTAAACAGATTTAAAATCCATTTCAAAATTTAATAAACACAGTGTAGAGTATTTATAAGTAGAGTATTTACGGAGACATTCTCCTTGCTGTTGTCGTTCTTAACCTGGAGTTTGGCAATATGTTCAATCTCCAATTAAACAGACATAAATTTCAGTTCCAAATTTACGAAATATAACACATAAACATGACACACACTTCACACAATGGTTGCTGTGCAAGCACAAAAGGCGCGCTCAAACTTTGTATCTCGAATCCGGGGCAAGTTGAGCATTGTACGGCCAGATGCAAGCACATGAAGCGCCAGCCTCTACACCGCAAGGTAAAATGAGGGTAATGATAATACAATACATAGTTCATAGGTTTAAAATGCAATTCTAATTTCACATGCAAGAAGTTTAAATGCCACATCTGCAAGTTAAGCAACCTTGCGTAAATGAACGACCTAGTAAGCAGAGTTGACTGTAACTTAAGTGCATATATTGCGGAAATAAACTGGCTTCAACGCTGATGTCTGTTATGAAATGTTATAGCGTCACAGCAAATTTAAAATACTTTGCACTTTGAATCGTAGTTCCTAAGCAAACATATTTGTATAAATAGAACTTTATTTTTATAATAGAATCAATCGGCAATTACTGTTTGACTCATTCGCATCGTGGTGCTACCCTTCCAAGCCTAAACTTTTGAAGCGTGAGGCTGCGCTTCAGGGCAGCTACCAAATATTATCGTCTCTCTGAGTGGCGTGACTACATTGTCTTAAAACAAGGGTGCAGCCTCACCCTTGTGCTCAGAACGCTAGAGACAAAACCAGTGCAAGTAACGGAAACCTGATCGAGCCTTCAAGCAATTCTGTTCAGTTATTAATCTCATACTTCGTTTCTCTTTTATTTACACTTTTGCTAGTCGTATGAATGAACTGTTTTAAGTTTTAATAAATTAATTTGGAAGTTTTTGTTTTGTATGGGTATCAATAATATTACCCTTATGTTAGGTACCGGTATTATTACCGGAATACTACTAATTATTAAGTTGGCGGTAATTTCATATCACTGCATTAGCACATTTGAGGACCGGTTAGCTGACAGTGGACACGAAGCGGCGTGAGGTTTCATTTATTTAAGATAATACAAAAAACGAAAATTTGGTGTAATTTGGCATAGCTGTGCAATGTTTTACGCTATATTAGAAACCCCGAGAAAAATTTGATATACAGTTCAGAAGGAGTAGTTTATGCAAGAGTGGGGGATGCTTTTATCGTAACCTTAGAGCCAAAATTTTGGTCAATTCTAGTTGGACATTCTAGCAGTGATTGTCTGGAATAGCTAAGAGTAGTACTTATCTAGAAAATCTAACGTAAATGTTGAAATTTCTTTAATTAAAAAAAAATAAAAATTTGACTAGCAATATTAACTTACCTGCTTTTAATTCGCTTTACATAGACGTTATCTGAATTTTCTGGAAAACGAGTTGCTTGTATTTTTGAATGGGATACCCTAAAACCAAAGACGAGTCGTATATTTATGCACGATGATGATCCACCTCATTTTGTTTAAGAGGTCAGGGGATTACTTCAACACCCTTTCGATAGAAGCTCGGTATTCAAATTACGTTGTCTATTCACTGCTATGGTATTGTACCAGCAAGCAGTTTTCTTTGATCTTCAGTTATATTTTAAAATAAATAAATAAAATAGCAAAATTGGTTACAGTTTAATCGTTAAAAATATTAATATTGCTTACTACAAAAAAATGTTTAATAACATGATTATGTAGATTGTTACAGCACAAAATAAATTTTACCACCTTAAAGCACTTCGGGGATAGTCTAAACGGGTCGCTAGAACAAGTTAATCTTAAAAAAATATAAAGCTCACTCTAATTACGCCAGAACTTGCTGTAACAGACGAATGTCCGGCTATTTGCTCAGGGAGAAGGGTGGTTCGGATAAACACTAGGTAATTTAAAGCGAAATGTTGTCACCATGGGGGTTGATTGTAATAAAAATGTGGGGGAGGGGGAATTGCAAGCTACGAATTTCGTTGATAGAATGGGGAAGAAACTTTAAGTCAAGGAACCGACGCTCTACTTCGACGGACGGGGGAACGTCCGGATGCTTGAAACCTACCTTTACTGGTCCGTTAGTTTCGCCGGTCACCTCGCAATTAATAAATTTAAGAAAGCATAACACGTGTACATGAATACCTGTAAGTATCATAAATAAAAGTCCAAGAAGTTAAAAACGAATGCAAATCTATTAACATTTAAGAATGCTGGCAAAAGTCCGACATATACATTTGTAAAGGATGGTTAGTAATTCTAAAATCTACTTAACAATGAGAGGTATGACATAAAAGTACATTGGTTACATTGAAACGACAGTGGTAAACAAGCCGCACACAAATTTCGTATGTTATGACGCAACAGTAATGACAGTTTATTCCCAAAGTAGGTCACTCACGTTAGCTCTCAAATGTAGTTGTTGCCACACATAAAATAACGTCACTTTCAAGACAACAAAAGACCATCGCACAAACGCTCTAAAGTACCCAGGCAATAAAAGCAGTAGATTAATAATGTCCGGTGAAGTTGTTGATTCTTGCAGCCGAAAGATCCCTCCTCATCGTCGTCTTCTCTGCAGATGGTTAAAAAGGTAGATTGCTGGCCGTCGAAACGATGTTGTAAAACGAACACCCAAGAGGCTGGGTTTGGCGCTTAGATCATTGTAACGACAAGTATTAGGAAGAGGGCAAGACGACATTCAATTACCACAGCTCCCCAGATTTGGCACGTCGGAAAACTTCTCTCGTAGAATCCGCCCAAAGCGTTGATCGCTCAACCAGTGCTACTATACAACGAAAAAGATTGATCGGGCCTAAACACCCACACACCCCAGCCAAGGGAAGTTCAACCACACACCCTGTACGCTACTAGCTTCAGACGTTGAGTCACTTACGATGAAATGCACCACACAAGCATACGGACAACGGCTTAATATTAATTTGGAAGACCACCCAACGGCGGCCGGAGCCTCCGTGAGGTCGACACCGCACAACTACCTCGTAACGCTTCCACTGAGGCACTGAGTGAATGCCTCGTGACGTTGAGTGTCAAGACGGGGGCTGAAGAAAAAAGGGTATGAGGTGCATATAAGCATTCTTTACAGACCTGGAGCAATAAAGGAATGTACATATATTTGATTCGTTACCTATACTCCCACCACTTAAACAGCAACAAGTTTCATGGCTGAACAATTTAAACACCGCGTTGCATCCAAATGTTTTTTAATTAAAGAAATGTATTTCTTTAAATTAACTAGTGATTTGTTTCCAGATGAATTTGCAAATGCGTTAGCTAAATAAAATGAAGAATGCAATAGGTACCTACAGTAAAAATTCCTAGTTCCATAAGAAATATAAACGACATTAATAAATGGGTTTAATCAAGGTGGTCTATATTGTTCCAGGCCATGACATTGGACCTATAAAGTGCCTTTGGAATGGCCTACCACAATCTGGCAACACGGCTGCGCCAACCTTTAACAAAAAATTACTAGTTTTGGTCACTAAATGAGCAATCTGTCAGTGCACTTGATCCCTGTCATTGTGATGCATGCCAGTTGGCAAAAATCTATAAAGTCACTGCTATTTACATTGCAGTGCGTCACTTCACCGCAATATTCGATTTAAAAACAATTCCTAATGGGTAGGTACCTCATTTTCCATTGCAAGTAAATTGTTACTAATTTTGACTTACAGTAATTTCTTCAAAATAACTTGCGTGTAAGCTAGTGATATTGCAGTCAGAACAAGTCTCTTCATCTTATTACCCTTTATATCCGCACTAGCCTTTCCAATCCGCCAGTGTTCTAAATGCAAAATGTCTTTCCATTTTTGTGTCACCTTTTCATTAGATGGAAACTTGAACATGCTAACATATGGACCAACTGATGAAGCGTAAGTTGACTTGCAGCTTGGTACGTAACACCTCAAAGGCATTTTTGGAACTTATATGAACTGCCTTGTCAAAATAGTTTTTAATGTCAAATATATTTCAAACAAACGAAACTTAGTCTGTCTTGGAATGGCCTACCACACAATCTGACAACAGAGCCAGTGTCATGACCTGGAACAATATAGACCGCCTTGGTTTAATGCGTTTGGTATTAAAACCCAAATGAAATGGAATTCAAGAACTTCTATTCCTAATCGTTAAAAACACGTTTGCACTTAACTTAACCAGTTTAATGTGTGGATATACTTATATTTAAACATTTTATTCAAACAGAAAAAAAAATCGTGGGCCCCCAAAGCATCTATACAAAAGTTGAAAGTAATAAAAATAAGCGAACTAGCACAAGTTCCTGCCGCCCTGATAATCACAGTATCACTTTCGTACTTGCATGCTGTCCAGCTGGTGCTGTGCCTTTGGGTATACTTATAAGTAAAGGAGAAACGTATGAGGCATATTGGGCTGGTTTAAATGTTTTCAAGGGTGACATGAATTCTTTTTCCTACGACCACTGCTAAAAGTAGGCCTTTTAGCACTAGTTTGTTTCACTAAAAACTACGTTTTATAAATCAGCGTGTTAAAAGTGAAATCAGCTATTTACTTTTAGAACATGTGCTAGAAGTAAACAGCGGGTGTTGAATTTAGAATTTTAAACAGGAAGTGAAGTTATAAAGTTATTCTAGTTACTTCTTTCGTTCGAGGTAAAGCGTTTTCTAAATAATTAAAGCATTATGTAATAAATAAAGTAAAATGTGTACTATTATAATTATCTATGATAATAACTTTGACAGTCACCGACTGCAGAAACATTCACCTGCAGCGTAACGGCCATCTCTTTACTAAGACATAAATTATAACTGTCATAAATGCAAACCTAAATCGACATTTATGGCTTAATAACAGTAAATTTAAGACCGTAGAATAACTATTGTGTGCAAACTGGTGCATAAACATCCACTTTTAGCACTTGTTGCACAAATAGCTATTTCCCGCTATCGATCATGTAAGTCAGTGATACAGCGTTAATAACAAAACGTGTATTTCGGCGATTATATTTGTTTGCTGCTTTCCCTTGACAACGGAACTTAATATTATTATTAAGTTCCTAGGATAATAAAATTAACAACGCAAGATGCAGACATAATCGTTTTGTTTATAATTGTGTTTATGACCAACCAAACGATTTTCTTAAAAATCTAGGAAAATTTCGATAAGCAGTGGGAAAAATATAATAAGATAACTCGGAATGTACTTGCCTACCTCAAATGTTAATACCTAGGTCCTTGCATTCTTTGTTACTTCAATAGCTATTTTTGAACAGGGATACCGAAAAATATTTGTGACTGATCAAAGCGATGCGTAAATTAATGCAATTATTAAAACTGTTTGGCCTGAAAGCAAATCTCTTGTGTATCTTTCATGTGCTGCATGCTGTCTAGCGCTGGTTGTTGCACTTGAAACAAAGTTTCTTTAGAAAATAGACAGGAATTCATAGCGCATTTTCGTCAAATTTTATACTCTTGTACACCTGAAGATGCAAACAAAGCATTCCGAAACGCAAAACTAAAGTCGAAGTTTGAAAATTGGACAAAATATTTAGAATGTTATTGGCTAATAAAAGAAAGTTGGTGCCTAGCCTGTACAGATTATAACTCAAGAGGTCACTTTACTTGTAATCTTTCCGAGGTTTCAGTCCGATTGTTTAAATATAATGTTTTTTCACGAGTAGATTTTATTTGCAATGTCCTCGAAGATCATTATCGACGTAGACTCCGTGTTTTTGCAGATAGCAGAACTGCAAATGCAAGATTATTTTTACACAACAATTTGACAAAGTCAGTGTTATCTAGAGAAGGGTCTAGGACATCTCGCGCCGCCATCGCGGCGCCGCCACTTCGGCACCGTCACTTTGATGTAAAAATTTAATGTTACATGAAATTCGATAAAATAATATAGGGAAAGTATTGAAAAAGTGGTACTCAAACCAGCCATATTTGTTTATAGTACGGTACCATTGTAATAATATCTATATTTAAAATTTTCGACAGTCTAATTAAAAAAATACATTGCTTTAGTGTTTATGGAAGTTATCTCTGCTGCTTTTCTTCTTTTAGATATAAATGTTTGCATTATAATGAATATTAATTATACATTTTTATAAATTATTTTGATTTCTCAGATACATGATACTGTTCGTTCTCGTTTATATAACCTTAAAAAATATCAATATATGTATTGCTACTAGTTGAAATACACCAAAGCATTATTTATTCCCTATGTACTTATATTAATTTTGATGAGACAAAGACTAGGTAAAAGACATTGCGTGGTAAATTCTACGAGGGGGTATTAATAAGTATTTAGCCTACCATATAAAACGCCACATTTAGCAGAACGTTCATAAAGTAATTCTAAGCCATTTAAAAAAAATCTTTGTCTTGGTCTGCAAACCACTCCTCAACGACACATATTGCTTCGTCATTTGTCGAAAATCTTTTACCTTTCAAATGTTTTTTGAGTTTTGGGAACAAATAATAGTCTGACGGTACGAAATCCGGAGAATAGGGCGGGTGGTCAACCAATTCAAAACCAATTTCATCAATTTTTTGTAGTGCAATCAACGACTTGTGAGCTGAAGCGTTGTCTTGCAAAAAGAGCACACCTCTGGCAAGTTTTCCGCGGCATTTTTCCACAATTTTCTTACGTAATTTAGTTAGCAACTCAGTATAATATGCTCCCATGATAGTTCTGCCCCGTTCCAAATAATCTATCAGAATTATCCCATCTTTGTCGCAGAAAATTGAAGCAAGAATCTTGCCAGCCGATTTTTGAACACGGAATATTTTGGGCCGTGGAGAACCAACATGCTTCCACAGTTTGAATTGCTCTTTAGTCTGTGGGTCATAGTGATGGATCCACGTTTCGTCCATAGTAACTAGCCGATCCAAAAGGTTTGAGGAATCTTCTGCAAAACGGCGGTAGATTTTCTTTGACGTTGTCAATCGTACGCGCTACTGTTCAACATTCAAGCATCTTGATATCCATTTGGCCGAAAGCTTTCTCATACCCAAGCCGTGATGGATGATGTGACACACACGTTCATAGGAAATGTGCAATGCTTCTGCAATATTCTTAATCCCAATAGGTCGATTTTCTAAAATCATATCATGGACAGAATCAATGTTTTTCGGAGTGGTCACAGAAATTGGTCTTCTAGGGCGGTGCTCATCTTTCACATCTGAACTTCCTTTTTTATATTCCGCAATCCAGTTTTTAATAGTGACTTATGAATGACACTAATCACCTAAGGTTTCTATCATATCAGCAAAAATTTCTTTGCCCGATAACCCTTTCAAAAATAAATACTTAATAACTGACCGAAACTCGATTTTCTCAAATTCTATCTTTTTCTCAGACATGCTGTTTTCAAAAATTCACCGTTTGACCACCTTAACTTATGGACGTCAAAATTTGACAACTTATTTATAAAACATCATAGTTGTAACCGTAACAACCATATTCACTTTTCTTTACTGAAAAGTTTCCAGGCTAACTAGATATCAATACCCCCTCGTAAATATTAAAATATTTGGTAATTTTCATATAGATCGAGTATTATAACTATAAGTATCGAGAGATCCAAAAAAAACTGTTCCTCAGCGGGCTGTGAAAATTCAACGTATGAATAATATGTTGGTGACACTGTACGTCAATGTCAAATTCGAGGTTATCAGGTTAGGTTTTCCGTCATTTTGTGTCATAACTGACGGAAAACCTAACCTGATAACCTCGAATTTGACATTGACGTACAGTGTCACCAACATATTATTCATACATTGAATTTCCACAGCCCGCTGAGGAACAGTTTTTTTTTATCTCTCGATAGTACCGAACATACAAATACACAAGAAAATAGCAACTAAAAATGGCACATTTCAATATCAAATGACTTGGGGTATTTTCACATCAGAAACGATTTTTGGGGAATTTCACCTATTTGATGGGTACAGACAGAAATTGAAAGTATGTGCATAACAATAAGTATAATTAATCTTTTCGTTTATACTCTTTTTTATATGTTATATTGAGATGGTTTTAAGCCTACAACTTGAATCTGTTTGCAGTGCAAAATATTTAACCAAGTCAATAAAGCACAGAGTTAAGATATTTTATAAAATTTCAATTTAAAACAATAATAAAAGTATTAAATGCATTGGTAATGAGATGTGAGAAGTAGTAATTAAACGAATAAAGGCACGCATAAGCAAAGCATATTTTAGAGATATGTTTTTATCGGACTTTTTCCACTCTCTAGGGCAGGGGTGGCGAACCAATGGCACGCGGCAAAATAATTTGGGCACGGCCTTAATTAAGGAATTTAGGTACCTCATCGAAACAATTTATTTTTTCGTCTACATTTGAGGTCATAGTAACAAAGTTCATTGTAAACAAGGCTAGCGGTGCCGGAACGGCAACAGACGGCGCGACAGAGATAGGTAGATTTTCCTCGAATTTCTGACCGAACGGGTGAGAGTGAGCTTCGAGTGAGCTAGAGCGGGCGACACGGAGGGACGGCGAGAGGGGCGCGGTTACGCTTAGTTTGTAGTTCGCATGCGGTATTTGAAATAACTAGTTGGATTTTACTTTAAGCATTTATTTTGTAAGTTCTCCCCTGGATCGTTAGGCAGCCCTATTCACATTTATTTTTAAATATTGAATACATTTTCCCCTGCGTAGCTAGGCAACCCTATTTTCGTCTTGCGATAACATTTTTCAGCAAATTACAGCTATGTTGCTATCAATTTAGACCACTCTGCATTCCAATAGTTTTTCTGGTGGTCCTTTTCAAATTTTTGGGAGATTTTGATAACCTGAGTTGAAGTGCGTGTGGTAGTATTTCTCGACCTTTTCCATCCCAGCCTTCACTTGAATAAGTTGTTTGCCCCTCGGCTTCGTGCTTCATCAGCTTAATTATAGCTTGGTTCATTTGTGAGGGAGAATTTGGAAGCAACGAAAGTCCACTGAACGTTAAGATAATTGTTTATGGATGCAATCCTTACGTTCACTACGCCCTTGTGGAATATTGGGGCTCACTTTCGTTGTTTGCACGGCACTCCAGGCTGTCCGCCACCTCCAGGTTAGTCCTCTTCAGCTCCCGCTTTTTAGCTCGGTTAAGTATCTAGGAATATGTATTTTTAGCTTATTTCTACCTGGCATTATTTGATGGCACGTTATGACCTCATTAACCATTTCTTTAGAAAAAATGGCACGTAGATCAATAAGGGTTCGCCACCCCTGGTCTAGGGTGTATATCACACAACGTTTCGGAAGTTTTTATCTACTCTCGTCTTCAGGTGTTCCTGGTTAGTCCTGAGAAGGACTGATATTGTACGTTTTTTTACGTAAACTCGTGCCTCCCTCGGGGTTTGAACCCGGGACCGCTGATCGCTGTGATTACTAGTCTGCCACTCTTACCACTAGGCCACCAGCGCGTTATATATTTTAGTTGTAAACTTATATATATCTTACCGCTGTAGACTATTTTTGTAATTCTCTACGCAGTAGTGGCATCCAAATGGGCTTTAGTTCTGCGCTAGCCTGGCTAATTGGTTCTACTGCCAGCGCTATGTATGTAGCTTCTTTCAGCTTCCTACGAAACCTGTTTTCCTCTTTAGCTACAATTGATGCGTTATCCCATTGTATGTGGTGGTCTTCGTTCCAGACGTATTCTGCGATCTTGGATTTGATGGTTTCGCCCTTTCTAATATTTTTGCAGTGTTCCGATAATCTCACTCGTAGCGGTCATTGTGTTTCCTCTATGTATTGTCTTCCACACTCGCACGGTATGCTGTAGATACAGTTCTTTGAACTCTGATCTTGAACTTCTGAGGCTTGGTATGCCTGATCATGCCTCTTAGAGTTGTTGTGGACTTGAAGGCAGTTCTTATATTGAATCTGTTTCCGATTCTTCTCAGTTTGTCGGAAACTTTTCGGATGTATGGTATTATGGCCGTGGTTGTTGGTTTCGTTTTCTCATCCCCTGCCGGTGTTGTATTTCTGTCCATCTCTTTTAGCGTTTGGTTTAGAGTTCTTTTTGGGTAGCCATTAGCTTGCAGCATTTCTGTGATTATCTGAATTTCCCGTTTAATGTCTTCTTCAACCGAGCATATGGTCTTGGCTCGGCTATATAGGCGTCTTGCGACGCCACGTTTCACGCTATTGTGGTGTATAATAGGTGAATGAAAATTTGGCTACTTCGATGAAATAATAAGGTTGTGGAGATAGATAGCCAAAAAGTTTATTGTAGTAGGTATAAAAAATCTGATTGTCCCTTAAGGTCCAAGCGTCATACATGTGAAGGTTGATAAAATATTTGACGTTTCGCCACTTTAGATGGCTTCATCAGAAATTATTGACAAGTAATATAACTAAAATACAAAAGTTAGAAAATTAGATTAAGTGAACACAGAAAAATTTTTCAAGGCTTACCAAGATGGCTTCCATAAAGTTTATAATAATTGATAACAAAATTTTGCAAATGACTAATTAAAGCCACATTGCATGTATACGGCGTTTAAATGGATAAAGGTGAAATATTAAACAATCATTATTGATTGAGGTTAAACATTAACTATATTATAGATAATGTAATTGAACAATAAACTTTTAATAGAAAGTAAAGGACATCTTGTTTTGAAGAAGCAAGCTGCCAGAATGAGGAAAAATGCAAGATGTCAATTGTATGCGTACGCATATTTAGCTTAAGGTCAGGTCCGTATTTCGGATGAATTTTTGAAAAGATGAAAAAATTAAATAATTTTAGGGGCAACTACAAAATTGGAAAAGAAAAATTCGAACCGTTTTACTCAATTAAAAATATGATGAAAAAAGTTAGGGAGTTATTTAAATAAGTTATGGTAAATAGTACTTAGATTTTCAATGTCAGTTTTATAATTGATAGCATTTGGACTTTTTTTAATTTCGATCATTTCTAAGCACTTTCTTTTACGAGTGTTGGCCTCTTTATGTAAAATTTTAGGTGTTGAAAAATTGAAGTTATGAAAAGTTTCTATAGTGTGATCTGTGAGTGCAGTTTTATTGGAAGGTGAAATTAAGTTTTTTTTAATTGAGTATTTATGTTGGTATAAGCGGTTTTTCAAAAGTTGTTTTGTTTCGCCTATGTATGTAGAAGTACAATTATTACAGTCAATTTGATACACTAAATCAGATTGCATGTTGATAGGTGTTTTGTCTTTGAGGTTTGTGTAGACAAATTTTCCTATTGTATTGTGATTTTTATAAGCTGTATTGATGTTATATTTCTTTAATTCTCTTTCTATTTTTTCCGAGATATTAGGTATATAAGGTATTGATATATATTTGTTTTGAGATACTGAGTCAGGAATATTAAAATCAGAACCAAAAAAGTTAGGTTGTAAGTTACAAGAAGTATTTAGTTTGTTTTTAATTTTTTGTAATCGAAAATTGATTTGTTTATTTATGAATTTAGGTGGATAATTGTTATTTATAAGGATGTTAGTTATCAATTTTAAATTTTGATTATGAAATTGTTTAGACGAGAGTTTAATTGCTCGGTCTACTAAACTGTATATGACACTTTTTTTGTACTTTAAATTAGTTATGGAATTGAAATTTAGATATCTATTTGATTTTATATTTTTTCTATACCAGTTAGTAAGAATTTTTCCGTTGGATTGCCTGTATAATGTTAGATCTAAGAAATTTATGGAATGTTTTGTATTTTCATTTTCAATAGTGAATTTAAGTCTAGGAGTTTGTACTAAAAACTACTTATTTCTCTTTTAAAAATGAAATTTATTCACAAACTTTTGGATGTGCTATGGGCTCACCCATATCATCCACAATTGCAAACCTAGTTTTAGAAGATATTGAGACAGAGATTTTGAAACAGAATCCTAATTTTTCCCTTTATCAAAGATATGTCGATGACATAATCATGGCAACAGATCCAATTAATAAATTAATTTTTTTAAATACATTTAATAATATACATCCTAGACTTAAATTCACTATTGAAAATGAAAATACAAAACATTCCATAAATTTCTTAGATCTAACATTATACAGGCAATCCAACGGAAAAATTCTTACTAACTGGTATAGAAAAAATATAAAATCAAATAGATATCTAAATTTCAATTCCATAACTAATTTAAAGTACAAAAAAAGTGTCATATACAGTTTAGTAGACCGAGCAATTAAACTCTCGTCTAAACAATTTCATAATCAAAATTTAAAATTGATAACTAACATCCTTATAAATAACAATTATCCACCTAAATTCATAAATAAACAAATCAATTTTCGATTACAAAAAATTAAAAACAAACTAAATACTTCTTGTAACTTACAACCTAACTTTTTTGGTTCTGATTTTAATATTCCTGACTCAGTATCTCAAAACAAATATATATCAATACCTTATATACCTAATATCTCGGAAAAAATAGAAAGAGAATTAAAGAAATATAACATCAATACAGCTTATAAAAATCACAATACAATAGGAAAATTTGTCTACACAAACCTCAAAGACAAAACACCTATCAACATGCAATCTGATTTAGTGTATCAAATTGACTGTAATAATTGTACTTCTACATACATAGGCGAAACAAAACAACTTTTGAAAAACCGCTTATACCAACATAAATACTCAATTAAAAAAAACTTAATTTCACCTTCCAATAAAACTGCACTCACAGATCACACTATAGAAACTTTTCATAACTTCAATTTTTCAACACCTAAAATTTTACATAAAGAGGCCAACACTCGTAAAAGAAAGTGCTTAGAAATGATCGAAATTAAAAAAAGTCCAAATGCTATCAATTATAAAACTGACATTGAAAATCTAAGTACTATTTACCATAACTTATTTAAATAACTCCCTAACTTTTTTCATCATATTTTTAATTGAGTAAAACGGTTCGAATTTTTCTTTTCCAATTTTGTAGTTGCCCCTAAAATTATTTAATTTTTTCATCTTTTCAAAAATTCATCCGAAATACGGACCTGACCTTAAGCTAAATATGCGTACGCATACAATTGACATCTTGCATTTTTCCTCATTCTGGCAGCTTGCTTCTTCAAAACAAGATGTCCTTTACTTTCTATTAAAAGTTTATTGTTCAATTACATTATCTATAATATAGTTAATGTTTAACCTCAATCAATAATGATTGTTTAATATTTCACCTTTATCCATTTAAACGCCGTATACATGCAATGTGGCTTTAATTAGTCATTTGCAAAATTTTGTTATCAATTATTATAAACTTTATGGAAGCCATCTTGGTAAGCCTTGAAAAATTTTTCTGTGTTCACTTAATCTAATTTTCTAACTTTTGTATTTTAGTTATATTACTTGTCAATAATTTCTGATGAAGCCATCTAAAGTGGCGAAACGTCAAATATTTTATCAACCTTCACATGTATGACGCTTGGACCTTAAGGGACAATCAGATTTTTTATACCTACTACAATAAACTTTTTGGCTATCTATCTCCACAACCTTGCTATTGTGGTGGTTAAAATCGTAGTGTAGGTATCTCCCCGTATGGGTTTGTTTTCGATATACCTTTGTTTGTACCGTGTCACCATTCTTCTGGACTAGTACGTCTAGGTTTGGGAGTTTGCCTTCTGATACTATTTCCATCGTGAACTTAATTGATCGGGCTTGATTATTGAGATGTTCCAGGAAGCCGTCCAGTATCTCTCTTGCATAGGGCCATATTACGAACGTATTATCTATGTATCGCAGCCATAGACTAGGCTTGTTCTCATATTGAGATATAGCTCGTTCTTCAAAGTCTTACATGTAGTTGTTACTGACTACTGGAGGTAGTGGAGATTCCATGGCCACTCCGAACTTTTGTTGGTAGAACTGCTCGTCTGCTTGGAAGTATGTGGTCTTAATGCAGATCGTTAACAGCTCCATTATTGTATCTACCTGTAGATCTGTGCCTTCGGCAAGTGTGTCATCCAATTCCAGCCTGTTTCTGATGATTGCTAGTGCGTCATCTGTCGGCACATTTGTGAAGAGGTTTACTATGTCAAAGCTCACCATCATGTCATTCGGAGCTATGTGAGTTTGTTTGATTTTGTCTACAAAGTGTTCAGTGTTTTTCACTGCGGATGTTGTTTTCGCCGCTAGTGGAGATATTATTGTTAACAGGAACTTTGATAGAGGATGGTATGGTGAATTTATGGAACTAACTATCGGTCTTAGGGTTATTCCCTCTTTGTGTATCTTGGGTAGCCCGTATAGGTGAGGCGGTTTGCTGTAATGCGGAGTAAGTTTCATTCTATAGAAGTTTGAGAACTTCTCCTTGTGTTTCTACAACGTCTGGTATATTTTCCGTTCGACTTTCGGTGTTGGGTCTGTGGGAAGCTTCTTGTATTACCCCGCGTTGATCAGGTCTTGGATTTTCTCGGAGTAGTGTTTGAATCCTTGATCACTGTTGCATTGCCTTTGTCTGCAGGTAGTATCTTGATGGTAGCTTCGGTTTTGAGAACTTTGATCGCTCTAATCTCCGCTCTGGCGAGATTAGGTTTAATTCTCCTTGATGGCTTAAGGCTTTCCTTGTTCTCCAGTCATACTCTTTTGCCTCTTCTGTCTTTAGGCGTCCTGCTGTTTTCTCAACGCCAGTTATGAGATCGAATTTCGGAATATACCACTGCCAAAAAATGACATTCAGAGAACAATATTTTAGAGAGTTTGAGTAAAGTAATATAATTAAATGAAATAGGTTTGTGCATATTTAACTCCAGGCCAAACAAAATTAATTGACGCCAAAGGTTTGTTATGTGCAGACTAAATGAGCGTCATTATTACTAAAAGTACAGGTCAGTGAATGGCATGCAATCTGAAAGATAAATGGGATCGGAATAAAGGATAATAGAAAATTGCAAAAAGTAATCCCGATATTAGGCAACGGAAAAGAAAGAAAGCGAGCAACGTGTGTAAATTTGAACTCAGTTTCCAGTGCATTAATAAGATAAAATGAAAAAGCAGAGCAGTGATTTTAAAACATTTGTGTTCGTAACGGAAGGAACAATGATAGTTATAGGCAAAGGGCATTTTTTTTTAAACTTATGTAATCAAACTTTACCCCATTTGTGTATTTTGCTATCAAAACTAATTTCTAATTAACAAAAATTTACGCGGTATTATAGCAACGCAATGCGTTTTTGTAAAATAAAGGGAGAACAATTGAAATTATAAATTAAGACAGTTTGAGCGAAATTGTGCTCTCCTAAAATTAATATTTTTACAATTAAAAAGTGTTTACCAGTTATAAAAAGTGCTGCATTTTATTGTACACATCACCGTGCACCAGTGGAAGTGTTTGTGGCTTTTTCCGCCACGGTAAAATTAAAAATTTTCCAATCTCATCTGCGACTGAAGATCGTCAGCCGACAAGTAAAATTTTAGAACTTCGATTCCGGCACAATTAAGCATCGAAAGCTAGAGATCTGCACTTCATCACATCATCGGGGCCTGCAGGAGCATCCTAAGTGAAAGTTGCAGCCAGGGGAGCGTTTCCAGCAGAGAAATTTGTTAGCTATATTTATCTATATTTTCCTTTACCTACCTTTAGGTCATCGCTATATCTCTTAGTTAACAATCGATCACTATAAGAGTATATTTGAGGCCCGTCTCTAGCATCAGTGAAGACGTCGCGGATTCTAGTTTATGATGTTGATAATTGGCGTCAACAAGTTAACTCAAATATACTGATATTAGCCAAGAAACTTGTAACTTCACTTTCTATCAACTAATAACAATACGATTATTGAACTCCCTATCAAAATGAAAGAAAGCAATACTTGTAGCTAGTTTTATTACTACTAGAACATTATTACCATCGATCAGACAATTAGCATCTTTAATATTACAACATAACGCAGGGTACCCCAAATAGCTTAACTTAAACCGCTCGTAAGTTTAATGGTTACACAGTTTTTATATGCAAAAATATCATCAGATTCTAGCTAAAACACTTATCTTTGTGCCGATATACTCGCAGACATTTAATACGTCCCGTTACTCCTATCACATGTCAGCTTGACAGGCCCCAACCTCGGCTGTCATTCGCTACACATCGACCCCCAAGACTGCGGTTGATTCTCCGTAGATTATCTTTCCAATATTTTCCGCCTAATAGTTGTTGCTATAAATCGAATTTCCAGGTAACAAAAGGCAATTGCCACATTAAACTACATACTCTGTTCACAGGCAATAAACTTCGCAATCGTTGAATTCGTGTTTCCCAAATCGCTTCACAGCTTGAATATAATATTCATTGGAAAAATGACATCCGCTTAATGATCTCCCTTACAGGAACGGTTGGCCAGTAACCCAATTCTTTACTATCACCAAACCATATTAAATGGCGAGATTGTCATTTATACCCCACGAAAACTCTTGCCTTTTTAAAAGCTGATATATAAATTTTCTCTCAAACAAACAAACGTTGTTTTTATCTCCTCTCTAGCAACGAACAAAGCCAATCTGATATTAATTTTATCGCGTCACTCTCACTAGATTCCTCATTCAACACTATTATTAATATCAAATGCTTTTGACACGTAACAAACTCCCCCCTTACCAGAAAGGAAAAATTTCAACGAAATTTTTAACTAAATAAAAACTTTATCCTAAAAGGATACATACATATACGCTAGAGAGTCAGTAAACCGTCTGTCATAAGACGTCTCTAACAATTAACATAAAAAAAAAACCCAATACCCACACCCAGAGCTGGGCAGTAATTAATTACTTTTTAACTAAATTACTAATAAAATTCCTTTTTGTGTATTTGCCTTGGAATTGAATTACTTTTCAAAATGCGGTAATTGTAATTGGGAATTGCCATCTTTGTTAGAAAGTACTTGAAAATTCCTTTTTAAAAGTAATTAATTACTGCATTCAATTACTCAATTACTTTCGTGTAATTAAATTACTCTAAAGTATTTAAATTACTTTATAGGTATTTGAATTACTTGTGGTAATTGAAATTACTCGAGGTAATTGAATTACTTTGTGGTATTTCAATTACTGAATTACTGACCTCGTGCTAGATCTCCAGAACGCATAAATAAGATAAGGTCTTATTAAATTACATATTAAGCAAATCGCAGGGTATTCCCCGCGCAATATAATTTATATTTCCTCTGACGGGTCGAATAACAGCAACTTCTGCATTTTGTATGACGCGTCCACGAACATTAGTGCGTGTATTTGTAGCTTGTAATGATGACAATATTTATTGTGAGAGACGCTAAGTGTAAGACGCTATAAGAATATTTGCGGTAAGTACATTACAGATTACAATACCTACGGTAAAATAATAATTTTAAATAGATTCATTAGACGATATTGGTTCATAATGATTATTTACTGATTTCAATTTGCTTGTTTTAAACGATCCGTGCAAGTGTAGCAGACGTTAGGTCAAGAAAATTATGTTTTTGAGTGAGGAATTGAATTAAACGGACAAAATCCGATAACAACATTTAAACAACGGAAAACACATATATAAAATGTACCTAATTGCAAAATCCCATGTCTGGTTGACTCAAAAATGCATTATGGCGTATGGTAATTTTAAAACGCCGCCGCATAGGTTTACCCCATTTTTGCATTGAACATTTTGTAAATTATCCATTCTTTGTCGCTTTCTTGCCTTGTAATGCTCATATGCTGCTTTCTATACTGGCTGCAGCATGTTAGCCTCAAATATTATTAAAAAAAACCCGTGCTAATTACGAGACATTCAAATATTGGCTTCTTAATGATTTTACACAAAATTCCATTTAGTTTTTTAAAAGAACAGTGTATAGTGACCCAATTTACGTAATTTCAGATATTTTATTTCCCTAAACTTAAAATCAATAGGTATTATTAAAGATGTTACTAACATTTTGAAATTTGAAGTAAAAATATGAAAGCAACCTGAGCAATTTAATTGTCGAGCGTTCACAGTAATTTTCTTATTCGGTGTGTTGAAAAAGGAATTACTTAAGGGTTGGCCATTGAATATAAAAGTATTATATTATGGCAACATTAAGGTTTAGAATTCATTAACATAATCACTGTTGTTGCTGTCATAAGTTTATATTATACGCTGATACCGCCATTGAAAATTCTAAAAATTGCCATATTCAACCCTTATGTAATTTCTTTTTGAACACATAGTATAAAGTTCACTTGAATGTAAAATGACTTCATTGTTACGTGCTTGAGCAAATGTCTTTTGTTTTTGTATCTAAAGTACGAATTCTTATTTCAATCAGCCGTTTTCAACTAGGTTTATCAGTCATCTGTCAACTTTCAATCGTCCCTGATCAACACCAGATTGATATTTTGTTTTATCATTTCAGAAGTTACCTAATACATTTTTAATAACTATATGTATTACTAGGGAGGAAAATGTATCATCCCTCCCGCAGATGTAGTTTAGTTCGTCAGAGTTTGCGAGAACAGTACCTAATCAATTTATTGTAATCATGCAGGGGATGAAATGACGTTTTAGTCCAGAGTTATACATACAACACTTTTACATTTTATGATGAGACTATCTCTTGTAATCAGCTGCATTGAAAAATATTTAAATATGAAAACCAGAAGGCTAGTTGATTTATTATTAATAATAATAACATTGTCTCCCGTCTCTAATGGTAACGGCAGTCAATGTTATTCCCTCCCATTGACTGCCATTGGAAACCAACCAAGGACCCAAACGTATATTTATTTTTCCTATACCCCTAACAGGCGACAGAAAATGTCACTTTCGTATAAAGGGGTAAAAAAAGTATTTTCAAACAGAGCCAACAAAAAATGCTCAAGTTGCGCCAATTGGATCGTTCTTCTACAAAATCTAAATAGAAATTTGCTGTCAAACACTTAAGAAATCCAATGCTTCACCCTGTATACTTAGGTAAGTTACATATTTTTGTCATTCAGCCTCATGTTAAGTGTATTTAATAATAGATTGTTCTACAAGTTAAGAAAAGTGAAAGTTTTTCAACGTTTAATTCACGAGCGAGTGATGCAAAGAGAGTGGATTAATTTATCATGAACATGTAAAAATCACTTTTATAACATATTCAGCGTGCTATTTTTTCTAATATCATTACAAAATGTAGCCAAAATTAAATTTGACATTTCTTCATATTCGAAAAAAAAATTTTTGAATTGGCAGTGAAAAACGTTGAAATCGTCAAATAAAATACAAGAAATCGGCAGTGAAGTAATCCATTGTTTTACAACTTTTTATAGGCGGCTGGGCGATAGGTAAACGTCAACCGACGTGAACGTAACCTATAAAAGTTGGTTAAAATGTTGTAACTTCGCGATTTCTCGATTTTAAAAAACAGTTTACCCCTGGGCACTGGGAGTTCCATTTCAATCCTTGTGTGGTTTATTTGCTTTGGCCATTCGGGCCTCGGCAACTAAATACATAATCGTGATAAAAAGCTCAACTTTAGTGATAACTTATGGGGAAACTAATATAAAAAAATATATAGATTTGAACCTCCAAGTCCCTATACCTTCTTACTGAAGGGACTTTGTACTAAAGTATATTAGGTTTAATCGGTTTATTATAACCTAAGGAATCTATGCCAAATCGGTGTCCCATTTTTTTGGGACACCCATGTATAATTGTTATCCTTGAATTTATTTATTTACTTACATCTTACATCAAAACAAACTAAAAACTTTTGGTTTTGGTGAACGGTGCATGTAGCTAGAAGATTTAATTATCAAAAAACCTTCAAGAGTGATAAAGTATTAGGTTACTATAGCTAACAAAACATAAAAATTAAGCATTTTTACACTAATGATAGTTGCAACTTGCAAGAAAATTCTACTAAATACAACCATATGACAATTATTTTTATTGAAAGTAATTGAAAAAGTAATTGATGCTGTACAATTACAATTACTAAGTAATTGGTAATTGAATTACTATTTTCTGCGAGTAATTGAATCTCTGGTAATTAAATTACTACATTGGGCGGTATTTGGTAATTAGTAATTAATTACTTTTTAAAAGTAATTTGCCCAGCTCTGCCCACACCACAAACAAGCAACTACACTGTAGAGACGGTGATGACCCCAGGAGGAACCCAGGACCAGATCAACCCCACGACAAGGATCAAGATTGTTCGTCGCTGCTGGATGTAAATGCTGCGCCGGTGAACAACCCTGTAACAACCTGTCGTGAAGAAGTTCCACCCCCATGAACCCCCAAAATCACTCCAAATCCCCACAGCGTACCCCCCCTGACAACTTCCAATAAACCCCCGAGGCGGAAGCACACCTCCACACAGTTTCAGGTACTGTCGGACCGAAAATAGTTAAGCCAAAACGAAGAATAACCAGGGTTTTCCTTTTGACACGCCTGGGGAGGAAGTAACCCCAGTGACAGAGGGTTAAAGAAACCAGAAAAGTGAGAGGCAGAAGCCAACATCCACACAACTCTCATACGCTCCGACGGAGGGATCCTTCAGCGCCCCGAACGGCCTGAAGAAAATCCCCACCAATCTTCATCTCACATCCAACAATCACTCATCACCAGAGATTTCATCCGCACCAGATCAAAGAGAAATAAAAGAAAACAAATTGTCATTCATCTAAGTAAACAGTTCATTCAAAACAAAATCGACATTCACTACATTACAAGAGAGAAATATAGACAAGGCTTTAAGAAGAAAAGAAGGCGAAGAATGAAGGACTGGTCATCTTAAAAATTTTGTTTTGTAGGGAAACACCCTATATCCCCAAACCCCAAGGGATACCTAAAAGAAACGAAGAAGTTGTACTTCTTTAACGATTAATCTCGTTACCCTTATGTCCCCTTAGGAAAAGCAGGATAACGTAACGCTCTTCCAATACAATCAAAAAGAAAACCATCCATTAACATTTCCCAACAAAGAACTCCCTATACGTTATACCCAAAAGAGGGAAAAGAACAAGATATTAAAGTTTCCCAAATAGTGTCCTTCCCGACTGTGCCCTTCCAACCACCCTATACCTTAAAATGGGGAAAGAAGAAGATATTAAAAGTTCCCCAAAGAGTGACCTACCCTACTGTGCCCTTCCAACCGCCCTATGCACATCTCACATCATTAATTCATCTTAGAGTTATCATAAGGTTTCAAATCCTAGGCATGCCAAGTCCCCTTTAATATTTTTCCGTCAGGATCTTTGAGATCATAAACCCATCGTGAAAACTTTCGATTAATAATAAACGGTCCTATAAATTTTGCAGCAAGCTTGGAAGTAAACTGACGAGCAGCATCCGATAACACATAGTGTCTACGCAACACTGCTTGATCCGGCACGAACTCGAAAGGTCGTCGACGAAAGTCATAGCGAGTTTTTTACTTTTGATAAGCCTTATCCAAACGACGTTTAACATCAGCATACAGTTGCTCGAGTACTGTAGAACGATTATCTAAATCTCTATCCCGATTAAATTGAATTTCCGGATTTCCATCACCAACTACCGGTTCGTGATTTAATATGATTTCTCTGCCAAAATTAATGAAATATGGAGTTTTTCCCGTAACTTCATGAACTGAGGTACGTATAGCACAAACTACGTGAGACAAATATTTATCCCAGTCTCGATGACGGTCTGATACGTAAGCTGTCAACATAGATTTCAGCACTCTGTTTATACGTTCCGTAGGATTAGCTTGAGGATGATAATTGGCAGTGAACGAAATCTTACAGCCATACTTCTGATTTAAAGTTTGAAACTCATGACTGCGAAACTGAACGCCATTATCACATATGATTCGTTTGGGAACCCCAAACATCAAAAATACGTCTTCCTCAACAATACGTGAGATAACCTTAGCTGATGCTGTACGGAGCGGAAACACTAATGGAAACTTACTAAAACAATCAGCCACTACGAATATATACGCGTACCCTCGTACTGAACGAGGTAAAGGACCTACAATATCACAACAGATTTGTTCCGCTTCGAAATTAATGAATGTCCACCCATATACCCTGCAGGGGCTCTCTGTTCTGGTTTAATTCGTTGACACGTTTCGCAACGGCGAACATAACCAGCCACATCATAACGTAGTTTAGGCCAGTAGTATCTTTGTGCAATACGATGAAAAGTTTTATTAACACCCGTATGACCAGCGGTCGGAATATCGTGATTTTGTTTGATAACTTCTTGGCGTTGAGTCTTTGGAACAACCAGTTTCCAATGATCTTCATCATCTGCCAAGTCTGGATGATCGGTTCGAACATATTTATACAATTGACCGTCACTAACTCTCCAATGGGGAAATTTTCGAGAATTGTTAATAACAAATCGACACATACGATGATACCATGGATTACCAGCAGGACCAAACTGAACGTTAATAGCATCAATAACAGGAACAGCACGAGACAAAGTGTCAGGCACAACATGTTCTTTACCTTTTCGATGAATAATGTCAAAATCATATTGTTGAAGGCGAACTGCCCATCGAGCGATACGACCAACAGGGTCTTTAATACTATTAAGCCATTTTAAGCTATAATGATCA
Organism: Agriotes lineatus; assembly: GCA_940337035.1. Classification (NCBI taxonomy): domain Eukaryota; kingdom Metazoa; phylum Arthropoda; class Insecta; order Coleoptera; family Elateridae; genus Agriotes; species Agriotes lineatus. The sequence goes on along the minus strand of OW679200.1, from coordinate 116,775,021 downwards.
GTTACTACCGTGAACTTAGTTCCCTCAATATATGGTCTAAGTTTTTCAATAGCAAAAAGGACAGCGAGGCATTCACGCTCTGTTGTGCTAAAATTTCGTTCGTTTCTAGTAAGCGACCGACTAATGTAACATATAACTTTCTCTCCATCAGCTTGATGTTGAGTAAGTACGGCACCAATACCATAACCAGAAGCATCCGTTTGAATAACAAAGGGTACAGAAAAATCAGGGCAAGCTAATATCGGAGCAGATATCAAATGTTCTTTAATATCACTGAAGGCTCGTTCACAATTACTATCCCAGAAAAATTTCGCATTCTTGCGGAGCAAGGATGTAAGAGGTCCGATAAGTGAAGAAAAATTCGCAACAAAGCGTCGGTACCATGACGCCATACCAATTACACGACGTACTTCCTTCACTGACACAGGAGTAGGAATACGATTAATTGCATCTACTTTTTCTGGGTCTACTAATAAACCGCGTGAATTCACTACATAACCGAGATACTTAAGTTCTGGCTTACAAAAATGACATTTATTTTGGCTTAAAGTAAGACCAGCAGCTAATAACCGAGACACAACCTCACGAAGAGTAGAAAGATGTTTTTTGAAAGTTGGCGTACATATTACAATATCGTCAAGATACGTAAAGACATATGGTTCCAAATCAGCACCAATAACCCTATCAATTAGGCGTTGCCACGTTGCCGGCGCCGTATGCAAACCAAACGGTAGGCGGCGAAATTGAAATAACCCCCTATTAGGTACAGTAAACGCTGTTATAGGGCGTGAAGAAACAGCCACAGGTATCTGCCAATATGCGGATTTAATATCAAGAGTCGTAAGATAATGTGCGTCACGAAGTTTATCCAAAGTACTTGATACATATGGAATAGCATAAGCATCAGGTTGACTGACTTTATTAAGTTGGCGATAATCAACACAGAACCGATAACTACCAATTTTCTTTTTAATCATTACTATCGGAGATGACCAAGCAGAAGTCGAAGGTTCTACCACTCCCTCATCCAACATTTTCTTTAACTCAAGATCTACCTGTTTCTGCAGAGCAGGAGAAATAGGATAATATCGCTGCTTAATAGGCGACGATGTGGTTTTAATCTCATGTTCAACAAGATGGTGCATCCTAACTCATTTCCCATTTTACTAAAAACTTCTTTGACAAAACAATCTAATTGTTCTCGCTGAACTTCAGATAAATGTTCTACAGCCTGTATTGCATTAACTTCCGGGATCAAGTTATCTTTCGAGAAGGTCCATTCGTTAATTCTAAGATCGGTCACAATACCCATTCTACGCAAAAAATCGCATCCCAAAATCAAGGTATGGGGTACGGAAGGCACAACTAATAACTCACAAGTACAAACTCTATCGCGAAGCATAAGTGGTACTGTAACTATACCTAATATTTGACATTCTGGTCATTTGGAAATGTGGTAATAAATTCCTACGTATTAGAATAAGGCGCTTTGTTTTAGAAGGCATCGATGGTAACCGATGGAATAAGTTTTCCATTATCGACACAAATACGGTCACGGGTTCATCGGCCCCCTGAGTACGATTGCGTATTTCATCCCATAAACAAGCTTCATAATCACATGCAAGAAAAGCTGAACGTAACGCATTAACTAACTGGTCCCAATTATACAAAGTATTTTTAACCGATCGATACCAAATCAAAGCATAATCGGTGAAAAATTCAACAGCCGAAGTAAAAAGTTGTTCCTTAGTAACCCCACGCGCCATTCGCAATTCTTCAACACGTTCTAGAAAACTAGAAAGTCCCGATTGACCATCAAAACGAAGGTTCCATTTATTCATCGGAAGGTAATTGTTATAACGTGGAGTAGCATCAATGACTTTAGTGCTGTTAAAACCAATAGGTATCGGTAACGTTTGGAAATGTTGACTATCAATTACATTTGAATGATTAAAATGGTTTGGTGATTGATTGGCTTGTAATGGCTCATCGTCAAGGTCCATCAAGTTAACTGTTTGTGAACTAGAAGGAACTACAGGTTCATTTTCAGATGTTAATCTGGACTCGAGATCGCCCATAGCCCCTAAACACCTATTATATAGCTCATCTTTATCATCTGCTGAAGACCCCTCAAAAACTAATAGTTCTAGTCGATTTGAAATATGTACCAAGCGGGTCTGAATACTTTTATAACCATTACCACCCCTAACAAATGACTCAGAAGCTAGTATCTCTTCCACAAGAATGTCAAGTTTCCTACTGCATATATCCAATTCTTCTACGTTATTCAACTCTACTTCCGGAAACGAAGCATTTCCCTTCTCTAACCTAATACGCGCTCTAAGCAATTTACGCTTTTCCGGTATATTTCCCTTACAAACAACTCCCCGTATTTGTAATTCATAATCTATCTCGTCTACCAATAACCTACCAACATCCATTCTGATTCCTCAAAGTAAAACCCTTTTTACCACAAGTATACCGTTTTATGTATTATTCTCAAAGTAATTCTTTGGTTTGTCACGTTCTGACGATATTTTTCCACTTACATAAACGAGTACAGAAAGTTATGTATAACTATTGTCAGTATTGCTCCTTTCTATTATAGTACGACCTAAAGGTATATGTTCCAGACTATAGCCCCTCATTAGCTCATCAAAAATCTTGTTCAAGCCCCACGTTGGGCGCCAAACTTGTTAGCTATATTTATCTATATTTTCCTTTACCTACCTTTAGGTCATCGCTATATCTCTTAGTTAACAATCGATCACTATAAGAGTATATTTAAGGCCCGTCTCTAGCATCAGTGAAGACGTCGCGGATTCTAGTTTATGATGTTGATAATTGGCGCCAACAAGTTAAACTCAAATATACTGATATTAGCCAAGAAACTTGTAACTTCACTTTCTATCAACTAATAACAATACGATTATTGAACTCCCTATCAAAATGAAAGAAAGCAATACTTGTAGCTAGTTTTATTACTACTACAACATTATTACCATCGATCAGACAATTAGCATCGTTAATATTACAACCTAACGCAGGGTACCCCAAATAGCTTAACTTAAACCGCTCGTAAGTTTAATGGTTACACAGTTTTTATATGCAAAAATATCATCAGATTCTATCTAAAACACTTATCTTTGTGCCGATATACTCGCAGACATTTAATACGTCCCGTTACTCCTATCACATGTCAGCTTGACAGGCCCCAACCTCGGCTGTCATTCGCTACACATCGACCCCCAAGACTGCGGTTGATTCTCCGTAGATTATCTTTCCAAGATTTTCCGCCTAATAGTTGTTGCTATAAATCGAATTTCCAGGTAACAAAAAGCAATTGCCACATTAAACTACATACCCTGTTCACAGGCAATAAACTTCGCAATCGTTGAATTCGTGTTTCCCAAATCGCTTCACAGCTTGAATATAATATTCATTGGAAAAATGACATCCGCTTAATGATCTCCCTTACAGGAACGGTTGGCCAGTAACCCAATTCTTTACTATCACCAAACCATATTAAATGGCGAGATTGTCATTTACACCCCACGAAAACTCTTGCCTTTTTTAAAAGCTGATATACAAATTTTCTCTCAAACAAACAAACGTTGTTTTTATCTCCTCTCTAGCAACGAACAAAGCCAATCTGAATTAATTTTATCGCGTCACTCTCACTAGATTCCTCATTCAACACTATTATTAATATCAAATGCTTTTGACACGTAACAAATTCCAGCAGCATCATCTGCGACATCTCCGAGCAAAGTTGAAATCTTTACGAGGTAGGAATTAGCTATAAATCTAGTGTCAAGAGTTCGGGAAACTTATCAAAATACGAGATTGAACCTTGCTGAAGAGGCCTATCGCATATCTAAGGATCCAGATACGCCGTAACAATCCAAAACATGCATAGCGTCATCAAATTTTGTGAAATTGGCGGATTTCCAAGCAGCAGAAACAAGTGAATGGATGGCGTCCTATCTACGTCATTCCTGTAACAATGAAGTGGAGGTTTTGTAGCCAAGCGATAATTGAATCGAATTACCTGATGATTCCTTGTTAACTTCACAATTTTTTTTTGAACATGCAAGTAATCGCTGTTGCACTGGCGAAGTTTTTGTCTCATCTGACAGATTGTAAATTTTATCTACCAGAACCGCGTATATGAGCTACTCAAGGACGAATAATCTAAAATGAACTACTAATTTGTGAATATAGTGAAATTCTGAACCTAACCTGAGATAAGCAGTTTTGTGTTTGCCGAGAGCTAGCTTAAATAATATTGCAGTTTAATAAAATAGTAAGAAAGGGTCATTCAACCATTTTACTTTGAACATCAGCTAATACATTTCATTTTAACTAGTCTTAAATTACTGCCAGGCAAAGTGAGCACAGTATACAAATCAACCTGAGAAGTGTGTGGTGATTTGTCTTAATTTAAATTATTAATTTTGTACCAAAATAATAACAAAAGAAATCGGGCAGGTCATTGCAATATATCATTTTGTGATTCTGTGCAACTTTAATAACTTTCGATAAAAGTAGGCCGTGATTTTTAAATTTAATGTTCCGCATTTATTTTTTATTGCAGTAAGCTGCTTATGAGTTTGCAGTAACTGTGTTTACGCAACCCCTTCTAGTTGTAAGGCTATTATTAGATCGTTTTTAGACCTCTAAAGTGGCCCATAGCCCATTAATCACGTAAAAACCATAACCCGCTAGTGAGAGAAGAACCATGTCACTTACTACTACCAACAATATTGGTAACACTGTCAAATTCGAGATTTGCAGGTTAGGTTTTGCGTCAGTTAATAAACAAAACCTAACCGACTAATCTCAAATTGGACATAGACCGACAATACACTTCAGCACTGCCAAACGTATAACTTGTACCATAAATAATTAATAAATGTACTAATAACTCCTTTAATGGATGACATAATTCACTAGAATTTGATATTAAACGGAAGATAAAAGAAATATAGGTATAGTGACGAGAAGGTGAGATGTGAAACACACTGTACAAATTGGTTGTAATTTTCTTTCTATACTTTTTCTCACGAATTTATTTTTCAATACCGACATGCATTATAAAACAAATACTCAATACAAGGAGAATGAATAATTCCCAAAAAGGTTTTTGCAGCTTGGTCACTTTTGGTATTTTTTGTCGGTGACAATGTGAACAATTGAATGTTCAATTTGAAGATAACATTTTACATACACTTTTTTCACACCATCTTATAATCCCTGCCTAATTGGAATTGTAAATTACACAAAATTATAACATGGTACTTCTTATATAAAATACTATCAAACTATACAAATACAGTTATGACCATATTAAAAATAACTTGATTTCACTTTGAAATATTAAAATTTGTTATGTTACTTAAAATCTGCAAACTACGCTATTAAAATAATTTTATATCACAGCCTTTCGGAATTCCATAATTTAAAGCTAGAGCATGGTATCTACATTCCGGAGTCATATGGTTTTAATATTGATACAAGCAAATAGATGGACATAACAAGTAACAATTACCTACTAAAATATTTTCATGAGCTATAGTAATGCACATTACGCAACAAAATTTAATACTGAACATGGTCTACAGCTGCATATAAAGACGCAACTAAATCTAATATAGCATAGGGTCAGCAGCCGTTAACCAATAACAGGACATCGTTTGTTACCATTGCCTTAGCCGGGCTCCATACATATATCTAATACTTACTATATTGCTAGCGGCTATGAGTGGGAAACTCACCAAGGAAGTGAGACAGACAACCAACTCTTCAATGTATAATGGTGAGCTGTGTGCAAGCGCGGCGGCGTCGTCCGGCCAATGAGGAAGTGGGCAAGTTTAAAATTCGCTTCTAAAGGCGGAGTTCGAATTCTCACGCATGCGCACGAGACGCGTTATACTCTAAGTGAGACTATGTCGGCGCCGTAATGTTTTCTGACGTTTCCAGGCCCTACTAGCAATATATGTGTATTATATATATGGCTCCATAGCTCAGTGGTAAGCATTCTGGCTACTGATCTAAGGGCCGAGAGTTCGATCCCGATCCCGGTGAGGTTTTTAAAAATAAAAAAATGTTGATGAAAACCTCTACAGAATGCCATCATTCGGAAGTGATTTAAAGCCGTAGGTCCCATGTTACTACGATGTGTAGCATGTAAAAGATCCCTTGCTAGGGTTGGAACTCCTTAGTCTTGGCAAAATTCTAAGTAGGACAAAGGTACCTGGTAGTCTGCATGCCTAGACCTTGTTGATGGGGTTGGCAAAAAGGCCTATGAAGGCCTACTTGCTAGACTCGCTAGAGTCTCCCCAAAAATACTACTACTACTACCATTGCCCTAGGTCCGTAAAGAATGCTTATATGCTGTCGGGCCGCTTACACGATCGATATTTGTATTTGAAAAGGGAGCGCGGAATTTCCAAAATTTGAAATAGAAGACGCGGGAAAGCGCGGATATTTGAAATGCAGGTGCGGGATTTGAAATTGGTCTTAACAATGTCATAATAAAAGTTAAAAGGGTTTTAGGTGAACATGAACAACTTAAATTTGAAGCAGGTTGCATTTGAGGCCAGTACTTACTTGCTTACTTATCCGCATCAATCTTCCAGTGTCAAAGGCTGGAGTATCACTACAAATCAAGTTTTTTCTAATCTTTCTTGTCCCTTGCCCAGCAGCTGTCTTCAGCTACTTCTTCTATAGCTTTATTTCAGGGTGTCGTAGACCATCTTTCCCAGACCACTTTCACCAAGCTCAGCTGTCTGCGTTCTATCACTAATTCCAGATTTTCCGCTTTGATGTTCTCCCGTATCACATCATTTCTTACTTTATCCTTTCTTGTTATGTCCGTTATTCTTATTAGAAACTCCATTTCGGTGGCTTGTACTTTACTTCTTAGCTTCTCGTTTAATACCCACGATTCGCAACCATAAATTAACGTAGGTATGTATACAGCAGGGTAGATTTTCATTTTTGTCATTCTGGATATTTCTTTCTTGCCGATAAAGATATTATTTAGTGCATTATATAATCGGGTTGCCTCCGCTATCCGGTTGTTAACTTCATTTTCCAGTCCCCCTCTTTCGTCTACTGTAGCCCATGGATATTTCAAATTTCTTGTTTGTTTTATTTTTTGTGTTGCCAACATTATGTTTAGCTCCTCTTCTTGTTTTGCTATAACCATAACCTCCATTTATTGTAAGTTTATTTTCATTTCGTATTTGGCGAGGGATTTTTTTCAGATTTCGATATTTTTCTGTATTTGTAATTGCGTACTTCCTAACAAAATAAGATCGTCACAAACTGTTTCTGTGAAAGCCTAAAAATGACATGGTCAATATATATTTTTTAAATTTACGACTGAAATATTAAACTAAAATGTATTTAGATAATATTTCGGTAACTTAATTACTGCCATTTTTTAAATTAGATAAATGTATTTCTGTACAGACCTCAGATTTATATTTTAATGCAAATGTTATATGATAAGCCCAACTAAATACAGCAAAATCCTTGAGACTCTGTATGAATTAAAACACACAAATAACAGTACATGGCTGCTCTTGCACTATTAAGAATTTTTTCATAACACCTACTTATTATTTGTCAATAACAGAACTGTCAACTTGACCGAAAAGTTCCCCATAACAGCCATGGTTGTTATACATTTAACAGTCTAAGTCGTTAAGAAATAACAAAACAGTAACATTTTAACATTGACAATACTGAAATGGTAGGTGACACTGTAAGTCTATGTCATATTCGAGGTTAGCAGGTTAGGTTTTGCGCCAGTCGGTGTCAAAACTGACGCAAAACCTAACCTACTAACATCGAATTTGACATAGACTTACAGTGTCACCAACAATTTCAGTATTGCCAAACGTAATTTTTTTCTACAGGTGACTCTGATAAGACAAGTTTTCTAACACCCATATCTAATACTATTTAACTTTTTCATTTAAATTGCTCTAAAATTTAAATTTGTATAGGTGTTATGAAAAATATTCAACGACATACGACCATTATCGCATCTAATTAACTCCGATAAATTTATTAGTCTCGGCCTCGGCCGCAGGGTCTTTATGTATTAACTTAACGTGGCCTCGTCAGGTAAAATATTACTTAAAATTCAACAAACTCATATACTGTTGAAAATGCCAAAGACAAATTTGCACCCTATCCTAACGGTTGCACGCAATTTGGATTCACACACCTACAATGCAGTTCAGATGTAGCAGCAAAATGGCCGCTTGCGGTGATCTCTCGATGTCCATAAAAAGTTTTGCTGCAAGATTCTTTCAAAACCTCTTGTTAACTGTCTTGGGACAGGACAAATCTTTGATTTGCAGTCACTTGGGTCGCTTCTCAAAATTTATCAGCCTCAGGTAAGTTTTTAGAGTTGCGGTTTACTAATATTTTGCTTATATTTTTTAGCTTATCGTCGAAATTTCTTGCAGTCAAGGGTTTACTTAGAACCCTAATATCATCGATTTATTGTTATTATCAGCTGCTATTGAATCAAACACCCAGTACTTTTAATAAACAGATATTCCTTTTCATTTGTCATTTTTAGGTATTTTAGCTAAGCCAATATTTTTCAAACTGGCAATTGTATTACAAATTCTTTTATTTACTGGAGCACAATATACTATAGACACATATTCGGACTGTCACCGCTATCCGATCTCCATACTTTCATTGTATTCGATTCAGGAATTCTTTTTGTAAATGTCGTTTGCTTAAGGCTTTGCGAATTCCTTTACCCCATGATCGTCTGGGACTTCCCCTTTTCCATCTCTCTTTGGCTTCCATTCCATGGTAATCCTAGGCAGTTTTCCATGTGACAATTTCCTTACATGGTTGTACCATATTAATTGCCTTCTTTGTATATCGTCTATTATTGTTCCTTCCACCTTCATAATTTCTCTAATTCGCTCGTTTGTTAGCCTTTCTCTTTGTGAAACCCTACATGACCTTCTTAATACGCTCATATCCACTGCTTTAATTCTTCTTTTATCTGTTTCAGTAATCCTCCATGCTTCTGCTCCATATAAAGTAATGCTTTTCATTATTGTATTGTATGCCGGGCTCCATAGCTTAGTGGTAAACATTCTGGCTACTGATCTAAGGGTCGAGAGTTCGATCCCCGATCCTGGTGAGGTTTCTAAAAAAATAAAGAATGCAGATGAAAACCTCTACAGAATGCCATCACTCGGAAGTGATGTAAAGCCGTGGGTCTCATGTTACTGCAATGTTTAGCATGTAAAAGATCCCTTGCTAGGGTTGGAACTCCTTAGTCTCTGCAAAATTCTAAGTAGGGCTAAAGTACCTGATGCTCTGCATGCCTAGACCTTATCTATAAGATTGGCAAAATGGGCCTATGAAGGCCTACTTGCCTGACATCAATCTCAACTAATACTACTACTACTATTGTATTGTATATATGCTTTTTTATTTTCTTTGGAATGTCTTTGTGCCACCATATTTCATTCAGTTTTTTATGGCTTTTCTTACATTCCCTATACGTTCTTTTATTTCTCCTGTATCTGTACCTTCCTTATCTATTTGCATTCCCAAGTATTTATATTGATCGCAAACCATAATATTTTCTGCTTTTTATAATTCTAAATTCGTTGCTGTGCCTCCAATACATAAGTATTTTCTTTTAGAAGTATTCATCGAGAGACCCCATTGCTGATATTCCTCTATAATTTTCCTCGTCATATACTCGAAGTCCTCTTTATCTTGGCAAATGAGGACCTGGTCATCAGCAAATGGTAAAGTATATATTGTGCTGTTATCTACTTTACTGCATTTCCTTTTCCATAGACGTAATGCGTGTTCAATAGATATCTTGAATAAATAGCATGTATTAGCAAAGGCAAAATACAACTGTCTTTATATTTAATAACAAAAGTTACGCTTTGATAGCTATTTGTTTAAACATTTACATCTTATTGGTCGAATAGCAAACGGCCTGACTATTTTTGATCAATGAAACATAAAATCGAAATTGAAAATGAATTCAAAACTAATAATGACTAATAGCTTAATTAAATTCCACCTACTTAAAAAAAGATTATGCATCACTTCGATAGAGATATAACAAACGTTTGACGCCTCAGTCAACATAAGTCCGAAAATGTTGCAATTCATTCCCTTATACTTAACACACATTTATAAATAAACTAAGTAAAACTATTTTAACATTAAATACATTTTATCTCCTATCTTTGCACAATTTTATAGCAATTTAGCATATAAAGAAGAAGACTTACAATAATAGAACCTCTTTGATAGCTTACAATAACACTAAAATCGGTTGTACGTCTTAAATTCCTTATCTAAGCATTTTTACTTGCAACAGATCTATAACAGGAATTTAGCAATATTCGATTTTCAAGTACTGCTTTCTGTGCTGAAACGATTATGACATATAAAACGACTTTTGAAAGCAGAACTAACGTATGGAACATGCCATATCAATCAAGGACTACATGTAAAGGAAATTAAGTCTAGTCCAATGTGATATGAATGAGAAAACTAAAATCGTAGATTTTTGAAGAACGGCATAGTATGTTAATTTTATATTATAAGCTAAATTATGTACTACAAACTAACCAAAACTAATACCTGACAACTAAATTACTTTAATTATGTATAATTATTAGTATTACTAAGAAATAAGGTTTGTCTGAACTATTTAAAAAAGTGACATAGCTTCACCTGTCGCTTATTGTCCATTAATTTTCCATTGAAATCTTATTCAAGCACATGAGCTGTCAAGGTGTTTACAACCTACCTTCATTTCGGTTACTTTAAGTACAAATTTACTTAGCGAGACCACTCAAAACCGCTTAAAAACCATGTGACAAAGTTCATGGAAAACGAATCCAAGATCGGAGAATTTTAAATGTTTACTCCCCTCGTCTAAAAGACAAAGGACAAAGGTAATCGCGCAAATATCACCTTTTGAGATTTCTCCAAATATTCACGTTTCAGGGTCCCTAGATGACGAAAAACAGGTTTTCTCAATTCCGTCAGTCTGTTGGTTTGTCTGTCTGTCTGTCTGTCTGTCTGCCTGTTGGCGGTATAATTCGAAAACTATTTGTTGGAGGTAGACAATATTTTGCATACACATTATATATCTATCTGGCATAAAACCGAGAAAATTTCAGACAAATATATACAGGGTGAGCATCTTAAAAAAATAAAATTTCGTTTATTTTTATTTAACTTAGCAATAAATACACGTAATAATTTGTTCTTAGCGCAGGCCATATTCTTACCAAAAATAGGCCCTAATAAATTCAGAATAAATGTTGTACAACACAAAAAGGAGCAACAAATTAGTGCGTTACTTAATATACCAGTAGTTGCAACGCAGGAATTTGAAGGATCGGCTTCGTAGCTCAGGCAGAAATTGCCCGTTTCCTTGCAATATCCCACAAAACGTTGGGACTGCATACGCAGTCTGCCTGCCGTTTGAATTCGATCACCGGTAACGTTTTTTTTTTATTTGAAAATTGATTTAAATTATTAGAAACATGAAGATATGTTTACTCACTTAATTTCATTTTAAAAATTATTTAGTGTCACAATGTTGACGAGGGAAGTTCTGGGTAAAGCCTTTTACAATTTTTTTTTAAATAGTTTTAATAGCCAGTCTGAATCCTACTTCATATATTAATAAACATAAAGAAGTATGAAATGCAGACATCTGTTGTTGTAATATGACTACATACAGACTTTCCTAGTGGCACTAAGTGAAAGTCTTAACGTTTCCATTATCTTTAAATAAGAATTATGTCAATTAGAAAGTAGAATTGCTTGCTAGAACCACTATTTTCTCAGTATTATTAGTGAGATTAAATTTGACTATGATCAAGTAATGGTAAGGAAAAGCTAACTAAAGGTCTCCAGAATTACTATCGAAAACGACCTAACTGTAAAGGAAATGGAAATACAAAGAATTATACAGCAAAAAGCCATAGCAGAAAGAAGTAAAAAGGAAGAGGATGATACCAGGAAAACGAAACAATGGAAACGACCAAGGCAAAGTACAAGGAATATGAGAGAGGACAAAACAGAATAGAGAAGAAACAAAAACAGTGGGCAATGGGCATATGGAATCTACACAGATAAAACTATGAAGAAACAATAATAGAACTGAAGTAGAAGCAAAACGTTACAATTTAGAAGTTCTGGCATTACAAGAACCGATGCAAAAAGACAATTTTGAAATATCGCTGGAGGAGTAAATATTTTTCAATGGCGGAAATGAAAAGATGGATATTCGAGACTGGGTTTCTGGTAGCGAAGAAGTTAAAAGATAAAATAAGAGGTTTTGACCCTATGTTATATAATAATAGAAGTTGGAAAAAATATGACAAGTATTATAAGTGGCCATGCTCCAACAGAAAAGAAGGAAAAGAAGACTAAAGCTGAATTCTAAAACACTTACGGTCAAATAAACCATGTGCAAGCAAAGATGATAAGAACTTTAATAGGCGACTTTAACTCAAATATTGGAAAGGAAGAAGTTTTCAGATCCACAATAGGGCAACATAGCAAACACAGTGAAACAAACGAAAATGGAACAAAATTAATAGGCTTTGCAGCAGGAAAAGACTATAGAATCATAAGCACTTATTCCAAGAGACAACAAATACATTAAGGCACATAGGTAGCGTATGATAGCAAGACTATCAACCAAGTGGATCATGTGCTGATACAGAGAAAATATATAAAAATGGTGAAAAACGTAAAATAAGAAGGGCAAACGCGAACTCTATTTTTTAGTGACAGTCGTAATGGAAAGCAATCCCTCATGTGGTCTATTTGCCTTGGCCCTACGGGCTTCCGCAACTAAATCCGCATTGGTGATGCAAAGTTAAACTTCAGTGCCTTGGTATACAAATAACTATTTATTGACTTGTTCCTAGTGTACTTACATGTATTTATGAGATTAATAGACCATATGATAACAGCAGTCGGTGTCTAAATTACCTGATACTTCGCATGCCTAGACCTTGTTCATAACTAACAAACAAACAACAAATATTTTGCTTTCATATGTTTTCATCTACAGCTGATTATGAAATTTTTATGTTATTTGTCATTTGTCAGCTGTCAATCATATTCAGGCACTTGACAGCAGGTACTTATCGTAGGCTGTTTCTCACTGTTCGTTGTGGGTCTATTCAATAATATTGATTCTGAGTGTATGTTGTATGTTGACATTTACATGACCTAAATCGGTAGTCAAAGTGACCGTTTTTTGTTCACTGGATGTAATGACGTAATGAGTTACTTATCCCACTGGAGTAGATAAAAGTCTTTTACAATCTAGAATAAAAAAGACTTTTATGTTCAGCAATTTTTGATTAAAGAAGAGGATAAGACTAGAAACTGCACTTCATGCCGCTTCTAATACATCCAAAGGCAGATCATCTTCATCACTTTCGGAACTCATTTTTGTTTTTTCTTCTTTCTTTTATTAAACACCAGTAATTCTCACAAAATCGCAACCAAACCTTACAAAATTAGAAATTATAACGTTTGTTTGACGGTTGCTATCATAATTAGTTGGTCAGAGCATACCAGTTTTAAAACATCAAGATGATTGTAGACAAAATTTTCTTTGAGTTTCCGCTAATGTGGATCTGTGCAGTTTTCGAAAAAAACGTTGTTTGATACTCGATTGCAAAATTCTTTTGCATTCTCGAATCAAAAATAACTATTTTGAAAATTTCCAAGGCATACTTGATTTCTCAAAACTGAAATTATGTTAGAAATTCCCCTTTAACCAAGCAAGGCTGAACCCCAAAAAATAAAAATTTAAATCAAGAATTTTTTAAGTTTTACAAGAGTCGTTTCACCTATCTGGAGATACACTGTATATTTGGTCAATATGAAATTCCAAACCATTTCCCATACGCCAATAGCAAGAGAAAAATACTAAAGTTTGCACATTGTTTATTAATAGTATATACGATGGTAACAAAACTAATACTCAAGAATATCTAGTATTAAAAAGCAAGCCACAGTAAACACTAAAATATACTCTATTACTTACACATTTACTTATTTTTAAGTGCACAAATTATATAAATATGTCAGTTTCTGTAGAGCTACACAAAGTTGCAATACTAATACAATTGTTCATATTTGCTAAATCTACAACAGTATTGCCGTCTTTGTCTGTCAGTTCGGTGTTTGCTCCATGTGATAAAAGTACCTCTGCGATGTTATAATTACCAACTTCTGCCGCTAAATGTAGTGCAGTTCGATGACGATCATTGGTTTGATTAATGTTTACCTTACTATGTTTCTTTCTGCCGTCCTTCAGTAGAGCGGTTACCACTTGTAGTTGACCTTTAAGTACTGCCAAATGAAGACAAGTATTTCCATCAATGTCTTTGTCGTTTGGGTTCATATTTTTGCGCAAAAGTAATTCTAACATATCGCTACTGTTGTACAAAGCTGCTAAATGGAGTGCAGTTCTGTTACTTTCATCTCTTTGCTCCAAAATAACACCGCTTTCAAGAAGAAAATTTGCAACTGTTTTACTATTCTTTAAAGCTGATTCATGCAAAGCCGTTCGTCTCATATAATTTTGTTCATTAATATTTGCTTGGCAAGAAAGAAGTTCGGAGACAGTCGATTTATGGTTATGCAGCGCAGCCAGATGAAGTGGCGTATTGCCTTCAACATCTCTAATGTTAATATCTGTCTTTGGTATTAATAGAGCTACAATATTCGGGTGTCCATGCGCCGCTGCTAAATGGAGAGCAACTTTATTTTCGCAATTTATTATGTTTTGATCAGCACCCAGTGACAAAAGTAATTTTACAGCTCTGGTATGTCCACATTCAGCAGCGACATGTAGAGCGGTATTACGACTATTGTCATGCTCGTCTATAACTTTGCTATTATGTTTAAGTAAAGATTGCATGACATCAATATGTTCTTTTTTAGTAGCTAAATGCAAAGACGTTTCTCCTTTATTATTTCTTAAAGTGATATTTTCCTCTCTGTTCAATAACATAAAAAGGAGATCTTGGTGGCCCCGTAGAGCAATCAAGTGCAGTGCCGTGTTACCGTTCGTGTCCTGAGCATTGACATTTAATTCATCGAGAAGTAAATTTAAAATGTCAGCGCTTCCATTGTGGGCTGCCACATGTAATGGTGTTTGATATTGTTGATCTGTAGTGTTTATGCTTGCCCCCAAAGAAAGAAGTAGGGCAACCATAGCAGTATGTTTGTTTTTAACAGCCAAGTGAAGTGCTGTTTGCTTTGAAACATCTGTTTTACATAAAATTGATGTAATTAAGGTGTCCCGTTCTTGTTTGTGTGTGATATCGTTAGGAGCAGTGGGAAATAGAAGCAGATTCATTATATTTTTGTGGCCCATGGTAGACGCCCAGTGAACTGCAGTCCTTTTGAATGTTTTATCTAAAGGGTAATTAATATAAAAATGCAACTGGTTGAGACTGTATGCTTGTAAAATCCGTTTGGTAAGGGATTTATATGCATACCTGCTGCAATAGTACATATATTGTTTCACTTTGCTTTTACTAATCGCGACAGGGGATGAAAAAGTAATGGTGGATAAAATCGCATCTAGATTGCTTAGAGAATCACTGATAACAGCATAGTTTAATGGGGTAAATTCCAAAACATCGTCTACCATGAACTCTTTCATACCAGTACATATTTTCTTTAGAAATACGTTTATATGAAAATTATTATCTTCACATTCATGAACATTAGGGTCTATCATTTCTCTCGATTTTGGCATTGGATGTCGAGTTCCCCAAGCTGCCACTAGATGAATGGGTAATCTTCCACCAGCATCGCGAGTGTTTAACAATTCAGGTTCTTGTTCAATTAGAGCACGTGCTTCATCTATCTGTTGATGTATAATAGCAACATGCAACGGGCAGTTTTTGGCTAATAACTGATCAAAAATCTTACGTGTCACGCTGTATTGAGATTGAAACATTTTGTTAATTAGTTTTCGAACATTCGGATTTTTGAAGTTTACAGAGAGCCATTTAGCAGCAAAATATTCTGCAAACGATCGGTGGGAGAAGTCTAAACTTAGCTCATTCCTTACGACTATCCCACTTTTGCTTAGAACTTCCACAGCTTCGTGTTCCATATTTTTAAATCTTGCTAGCTCCAAGTCAATTTGCAACTCCTCTAGGTCTTCAACCGAAAATAAAACTTGAAGAGAAAATAATTGATGATATTCGTCAAATAATATTTTGTCGCCATAGGGTCCAAATTTTTCTTGGGCAATGGTAATTTTCTTCAGAGTGAATATTTCATATAAGTTCAGCAAATTAAAGTTTTTATCTAACTCCTTAGTCTTTAGATAATTTCTATAGTCGTTTTCAAAACATTCCGCCAATAGTCGCATATGTAGAGGTACTGCTGTGAATTCCTGCTCCCAGTCGTTTAAATTACGTTGTGCAGACTGAAGCAATTGTTCTGCAAATTCCGGAATGGATTCCTTGAATTCTGTTTCGGTGACTGTAATATGTGAAAAATATTGAATAAGAAAATTCCGTTGATCGGACCGACTAAATCCATTCAAAACGATAGCAAAGGTGTCGAATTCTTTTTCTAAAAATGACTGAAAATCGGGGCGAGTTGTCAGCCAGATTCTATATCCCTTTGCTACAAAAGATTTAATCATGTCTGTTACACTCTCCCTGTAATATTGTGGTACCTCATCAAATCCGTCCAAAAGTATTAACACCGCTTTCAAGGTTAAAAATGCAGTAAAAGCCTCTGTACCCACAGAACTATTCATTTGTTCATTATTTAAAGAAAATTGATTAAAATAATGTAGATATGTTACAGGGTCTGAAGCAGCCAATTTGAATTGTTCACTTCCGTAGTAGTCGAGATGTTGATTTAAATTCACTAGAAGGATCCACATGTCTGTCGGAGCAGTTTGAGAAATGTAACTGATCATCACTGATTTTCCCATTCCAGGAACGGCGCTGATGATGTTCACTCGATTCTGGAAATGCCCAAGAGCGTCCTGTGCATTGATAGGAGGTGTATTAGTGCAGGAGTAAGGTGAAGTATCTTTCAGTGAATATATATTTTTGATGCTACCCTTAGTAGTCACCCATTCCAAAGTGTGCGAGTTATGCAATATTAAGTGGTGAATATTTCTATCAGCTATGTCCTTATTTAAAAGAATAGATGAATAAGGCATAATTATTATCTTACAGTTGTTGGGAATTTTGTTCATGTAATTTATGTTTTCATAATCTACTACGACACACTTATCTGAGTGAACATTACGTTCATTTAAACACTCAAAAAATGAACTTTTGTCAAAACACTGGATGATAAACAAATCAGCAGTATCACCTAATGCATCAAAAAGCATTTCCACATTTATTAATATTCTAGGAATAGTCCTTACAACATGATTAATCGGCAGCTTGTTTATAGTATTGCCGATTTTAAAATTACCTGTCAATATGTGCATAACATCCATTGCACCGATTATCTTCACTAAACGACTTTGCCTTTCCAATAAATCTTTTAATTTTATAAGCCTTCCCTGCAATTCTACTTCCTTTTCAAGAACCAATTCGTATGCGTTCTTCTCCAAGTCAATTAGACTACTGAACGTATCTGGCATTTTCAATGTTGGTAAAACCTGGTTATTGGATGTATTTAATATTATACATTTAAGTGTATAATCCGATAGGCTTAGTATATGCAGTACAGCGTCATAATCTCGTCTTGTACTTACTTCCAATATCACTGGAATCTTTTTAACCTTCCATAATACCCGGTAAACATGATACAAGGTAATATCATTGTCACTACCAAGGGTTCTAAGCATTTCGTGGTGTATGGCTGTGTCCATAACTTCAAAAAATTTAACTCTACCTTGAGAAGTAAATTCTTGTTCCCAATCAGTTGTAGGGTAATTTCTTTGGTATACTTTATATTCTTGTAGCAGCCAATCGAAGTAGCCATGCAGCAAATCTGTAGCTTTGTCATTTTCTTCATAACTGACAAAAAATTCGATAATATTTTTATGTTGAATTAAAGAGTGCCATTCCTCAAAATTACACCCACTTGTATTATTGGTAGTGTTAAATTTATTGGTATAAAACTGGCTCATGTATCTTTCCAATAACAGTTCAGTTAGCTTGGTAATGGTATGTGTTTTGGTAAGCATATAGCTTCCTCCCAATTCGCCTTTTGACCATTCCATAATAAACGCAGTAAACGTTTTTACTAAATCGTGCAGAGTATACCGAGGAATTTTAATAGGATGCAGTACCTTGATTAATTCGTCGATTATAAAAGAACACATTTTTCTGTTGTGAATTTGATTTGAAAATAATAAAAGGTGATTTGAGAATTCTTCGTTAATTTCAAAATGACAGTTGAATTTTTGGTTCATTTTGTTTATACCTTCTAATTTAAAGCTGAATACCTGCCCAACAGTGTTAAAAAAATCACAACTTGATTTTTCTAATATGGACATGCAGCTTTCTTCAAGCATGTCGTTTATAAATAGAACGCACCGCAATCTGCTTCTGTCTTCTTGTATTTTTCCATATATAGAACTGAGGAGTGGATCAGTGAAAGATGCAGTTTTAGTTATTCTGGTGTAGTCATTGTAGCACTTTTGTAAATTATAAGCGGCCATTGGGCGGGTTGGTTTGAAAAAGCACACGACAGGTATTTTCTTTTGTCTATAAGAATGTTTGCACTGCAAAAGCAACACTTCTTGTATACCAGTATCTCTATCTCGTACTACGATGACAATATCATCAAAACTGCGAAAATGTTCTACATCAGTAGCAATCCATACATCTTGCTTTTTCGAATGGGCTCCTCGTATTGCATATAAAGCTACAAGATGTGCTACGTATGTATTACCACCCATCGCCATGCTTCCTGAAGCTACCGAATACATCTGGAAAATAGTGCACCTTACAGTAAATTTCGAAATATGTTTAAGTAGTGTAAATAAGTACCTACAGTAATTTTAGAATTTTGCCTTTTAAGCTACGCATGTTGTTTATTTCTCTTTATTTCTTAAAAAAAATTCGCAATTGAATTAAAACAATTTTGCAACCATATTAATAGAGAACATAAGCGTAGGTAATTAACACGAAACAAACAGAAAAATACGGTCATTCACATTTCCATGGGTGTCCGTTATGCTAAAGTTTCAAAAATAAGACAGAGTCTGTAAGCCACTCTGTAATAATCGACGATTGTTTAATATGCAACTTTTTACTGCATCAGCTATCACATGAGAATATATATTTTTTAAATGGGTAAGTATAATAGGTATTAACATTATAAAATAACAAATAACATTACTGTAACAGGTATGGGAATACAAGACCAAGTAATAGTTGACCAAGTAGAACAGTTTGTGCAACAATAACCAAATATAAACCAAATGTAAAGGTGAAAAAGGCAAACTGTATAACAACAGGAAACGAATACTCTAGAAAATGCGGTGAATTTGGTGAAAACCCATGTCAAACGCCAAACAATTGACAAACGGGCAGAATCAGAAGGATTCAAGTCATGACCCAGGCAAAGAAAAACAAATACGAATCAAATAAAAATAAAACAAGAAGCAAAGCTGCACTAAAATAGAAGCATGACATGTTAGAAGCATAAAAGAGACAAGACGAATTCGTGGAAAAAATTTAAAAACTAGCAATTGACTGCTTATGCATTACAAAAAAGAAAAACAAAGAGAAAACACCAGAACAAATCAACAAAGGCTACTGGCTGAACATATCGGGAGTAAATAGAAGAAACCCAGAGAGCAAAATCAGGAGTGGGTTTCCTAGTCAATGCGGAAACGGCAAACAATATCATAGACGTACACCATATACATAAAAGGAAAATGAGAGTAGACATGCTACTATTGGAAGAACCACACACAACGATGACCCAATGAAGATGCAGCATAAAAAAATGGATTTTACAAGAAACTACAAGAAGCTATACACTACATAGAAAATATCACACTGATATTAGCAGATATGAATGGATGACTAAGTAATCCGACGCCTGAGAGAACAGAAGGATAAGCGAAAGAAGAAGAAGAAGAAGAGTGGATGACTAAGGAACGAAAATAATAACATAGAAGACTACTTACGGAAATAAAGAGAAGAAATGAAATGGAAAAACCACAGAAGTAGGACAAAATTGATAACTGACTATTTCTTAGTTCACAAAAAAGACAGACGGCAGTAAAAGAGGAAATTAAAAGTACAACACTGAACTATTGACAATGAGAACTAAATACAGATAAATCTCAGAGAGAAAAATAGTGGCAGAAGGAAGTTTGCGGAACAAAAAAGTAAATAACAAAATGAAAAAGAAAACAACATGATGGCCTAAAAACATAATAAAAAAGTTGAAAGAAAAAGAACAAATTAATGGAAAAGGTAATTACAAGCCAGGATAAGAGACTCGCTTGATTGCCACAAAACTCGGCTCACCGCCTCGTTTTGGCAATCAAACTCGTACCGTTAAGATGCTCATAATCAAACGTGAAACGTTAATATCCATAAAAATATTTACGTTAATTTATATTTTTTTATTTTTGCATAGCAATGAAACAAATTAAAAACAAGGTAATAGTAATGCGCACAACCAATGAATATCAGTGAATAAAACAAAATAGATAATTGTATTACATGTAATTTGTGTTTCTTGAAAATGTATACGTGCAGCAACGAACTAAGTAAAGTTAACAAAAAATGTGTATATTACTTTTTTTCAAAATTTAGCTATTTAGTTCATTTATAGCATTGTTTCCATGGCCGAAAGTTATATTTACGAAATTAAATTTGACACAAGTTACTTTTCAAAGAACAAACGTCATTTTTGACAATTAAACATTGTAATCTGTTATAGTGAATTAAGTAGTTCCAATAGTGCAAAAAATGCTATAAGCCTCGCGGACGGTAAGGTTTACCAGGTTCAGACAATACTGAACATTGTCTTTGGCCAGTAAACCGTCCTTACCGTGTTACGACCCAAACAAGGCGTTACGACATGTTAATGAAAGAATTGCAGATCTCGCCCTAACTGTAGCTAAATTACTCTGGAACAGGCTAATTTGTCCGGCTCACACATCAGAGAAGGGCAGTTCGCTTCGAACGATACCAATTACGAAGAGATGTTGTTCACTAAAGGTCTTAAATGCCAGACGCCACCACTTTTAGGTCGATAAAAATCCGCTCACTCGAAAGTGGAAATCGTGAACGAGCTTAAAAGGTGTTTGCAGTGCTCGATTCCAGCCAGCGTGCCGCATTGGTGAGCTTACCTTACATGTATTCCTTCAGCTTTCCCAAAAACTCCTTGCAAAAGAAAAACACCACATCTGCTACTAAATTTGCATGCAATATGAGGTATACGCAATAAGAACGCACGACTAATTTAGAATAAAATGTACGGATTGAAAAGAAACAAAGACCAAATCGTTTTACAAACATTAAATTAAATGCAAATAAGTTAGTAAACATTTAGTGAACAATTATCGAGGCAGTCGGACATAAACAAAATCCATATATGACATTACAACCAGTAATCGTTAAACACAAAACTAAAGTTACATAAATTACTTTAATATCGTTCCGTTGTAAACGACCCACACAAATATAAAATAGTGACGCTACCAACTGAAAACACGCCACGCAGACATAATTTAAATTTAGCACTGCTGACAACTACGTTACACAAATACAGAATGGCACAACACTGAACAGATTGAAATTCACTGTAAAATTTAATAACAGTACCTGGTTTAGAGTTGGGGGGGGGGCGGGAGGGCGTTGCTTGATTGTCCAACGAAGCCGCTCGCCAGCGAAACAGCAACTGCTTGATGTATTCAACGGGGTGCAGGAAAAGGGCTTCAATGAACCAAAACGCTGCCAGAACCACCAAGGGTAGCAGACAGGATTAATCCTCCACGGGCGGGTGCAATGGAAGGTGCCATCAACGATGAGCAGTTTTACGACTGGGTAGCCTTCCATGACATAGATGAGCGTTACGTGAGACCCCAGAAGAAAATCCGCCCCAAGGCGTGAATTTGCGGTCCGCCAACCGCCGACATGGGTAACACCGCTGCCATAGTTTCTTGTGGCCCCTCGGATCGTTCCTCAACGACACTACTCCACAAATCACTCACAACACAACATCAAACATGGCACTTAATCCAATTTTCAAAGATAATCAAAGAGAAACACGTTAACAATAAAAGCACCCCGACGGCGCACCACGCGCCTTGGCGACGCGCTTAGCAAAAAACCCTCTTGTTGACCCTCTTAGAGCGGGACGATAACTGAATGCGAGACTCAGACTGCACAATGGGGGAAGAGTCGAAAGACAGGCTTGCTCTCTCTAACTTATATGAACACGTCAGTATTGCGTCATGTTGCACAACTTAATGCAGCGCTAACATCAAAATTTTGTGCAAAGAACATAGAATGCTCCGGCAAACGACGGGCGACGCTCTAGCATCGAGAAGCAATTAAGATTAAAACAACATTCATGCGCCAAGTAAGCACATCTAAATTTATAGCAAACATATGTAAATTTGAATAAAATGCTGCCCAAGACATGACGAAACAAATGGGTCGAGAAAAGGTAATATTTGAAAGGAACGAAATTTAAGTTTTGAAACATCACGGGGCTATCAATTTGGGCATAAATGGAAAAGAAAAAGTACTACTATTTAGGATACAAAAGCAGAAAAAGGCAGCAAAGCGCTACATGCAAAAATTGTCCACAACAGTTCTTGATACTTAATACACAGGAACCGAATTAGTAATGATTTTTTGCATCTGAACGTTTACGATGCAATTTGGAAATAGCATTTTTCTACGATCGTGTCAAAATGACAACTTTTTGCACAGTTTCTAGTGTCAAAAGTGACGTTTGTAGCACTCTTAATATAAGCGCCCGAATTACGTCTTTTTTGCACGTTGCCATTAGTGGCGTGTTTTAATACTATATTAAAACACGCTTTGTGGTAAGTTTGAATGTCAACATAACCTAGAATATCTAACACAAAGTGACGGAACAAGTGTTTCTGCTACGATCGTAGAAAAAGTAGCGTACGATACACGTGTGTAAGTGCCATTAAAGCACTATTTTGGAGTAAATAACATCGCCTTGTATGTCGATATTAGCTGAGCGGTTGGTCGCACCGCTTGGCGATTGTTCCTCCCTAAATATCGCCCATATTAAGTTTGTTGGCTGAGAAAACAATCCTAGCATATTACATTGTAATACAAACTGCCATACAGATATCTGGATATGAGGTTATTCGCGGTATGAAATTAAATCGCTAAGTGGGGAACACTGTAACGTTAATCATTCATTCAGAAATCGGGCTGTTTCAAAATTAATTGCTTTGGTTACTTAACAATTTATATTAAACCAGTTAGGAATATTAGTAGATGTTTACTCAGCTAGGGCTGCGTTTATAGGTTGGCACCCACAGACACTGTCCCAGTCATGACTTGCCTAAATCATTTGGCGCCCCTAGAAATTTAGATCTATTAGTTTTGAAGGTATGTTACCTACTCCTTCTCTCTGAGTTAGTCCGAGTGCATGTTCCGATTCAATATCGGCAATTTATAATGTAACAACTGGTTTAACTAATTTAGACCAGTTGCAATAGACCCATTCAGAATTTATTCCTTAAAGTTATAATAGTTATTTACGTCCTTGACGCCTTTCGGCTTCATGGACAGACAAAAAAATTGGAAAAGCGAATGAGATGGTTTAAGCGAACATACGATTGACCATTTCAGAAATAGCCGATGATATCTACATCTCACTAGGTTTCATGCAGCAAATTTTAACTAAAGATGTAAACATGAAGCGACTGAGTGTTAAATTTGTTTCATTTGCTCGATCAAAAGGAAAAGCGTCTGTCCATTCCATAAGAACTGCGTGACCGTGTGGCTTCATATTCTAACTTTTATCACAGTGTTGAAACGGGTAAAAAATATTGAGTATATGGTTATCTTGAGACCAAGATTCAGGGTTTCCAAGAAAACACCCAACCCACCTCAGCCCAAAAAAAGCACACACTTATCAAAATTCAACATCAAGGCGATGACGGATGACGATAGTTGTGCGTAGAGGTACTGTTGTGTACTTTGAATACTATAAGGAACTACTAGACCGGATAAGTGGATAAATAATTTTATGTTACATTACGGTAAAGCCCCTCGTCATTCACTACTTCTTATCGGACAGTTTTCGTCAAATAGAAAATTACTGACTTTCCGCAACCGCCATATTCAAGTAATTTAGTACCCTATGATTTCTGGCTCTTTCCAGTAATCAAAATTATCATGAGAGGGAAATGATTTGATTCATTCGAAGAGATTGAAGCGACCACGACATGGCAACTAAAAACACTCAAGAATGATAATTTCCAGAACTGTTTTGAAAACTGGCATCGACACTGGAATATGTGTGTGGTACGCAAAGGAGAGTATTTTTGAAGGGAATTAAGTTACATTAATTTGTAATTTAGTTAATAAAACTGTTATTAATTCGCCTGTTCTTCGTATAGCGTAGTTTTCTCCAGTTATTAGATTTGCTAGAAGTTCAATTTTTATTTTCCGATAACTTAGTATGTAGGTACATATTTTATTTCAAAATGTTTAGTTGTTAAATACAAAATATGATGAAGCGACAATGTGGCTCATAACCTGGATGCGCATATTGCTGTGCGATTGTGATAAGGCCGATGTATAATTTTTTTTTGACGACTGACATCGAAAGTAGATTTTTCTCACTGTCATTTGACAACAGAAAGTTGACATTTGCCGCTGAGCGTGCGTTTTCATCTTTTTGCCGCTCGCCGAGCGTTTTGGGTTTCCGCGTGAACAAAATAGGTAGCCACGTCCGAATGTTTCCTTGACAACGCCCGTCATTTGTGGAAATAATCGCGTCACATGTCATATAGACTGCGCGAGTAATGTTAACTTGATTGTCAATTAATTTTTGCTATAAAACGAAATTTGATATTTTCCTTTAATAATATGCCCAGTCGTCGAAAAAATAGTATGTATGTTTCGAGCTAAAAGTGCGCTTGCCGCTTTTGCATGATTGCTGGTTTCGACTTCGTCTCAACCAGCAATATTCATGCACAAGCGGCAAGAGTGCACTTTCAGCTCTTAACATACAATATACTATTGTGTATTGTGATAATGGATAACCTATTTCTTATTTTCCATATTCTGATGTCATTTTATATAAACGCTACCTATTTAAAAATTTGGAAACCGAGAATGATGACTGGAGAATAAGGCCCTGAACACACGGGGATCCCGTATCCGAGATTCGGTATGCGGGATACAGAATCTGAGTCTGTTCAGACACGGCGACTGAATCTCAGACCAGGGCCTTCAGTCACTTGCAGTGCCGTGCTGTTATGGACCTAGCATTGCTGTTCTTGGTTTCTGTCGAATTAGTCTAGATGTGCTGTATTTAAAGTCAGGGATTGGGCTCTACTAAGCTAATACATTTTTCATTGTCAAATAATGTACGCTCTATGATCGTTGTATAGTAAAGAACGCCTTGCTTATTCGATTTAAATAGAAGTTGAAGAAAATCTGCTACGCCTATGATATGATATAATATGTTCTGGCTGGCAAAAGTAGGCGTGTCCAGGCCCTGGTACACGTGGACTCGTATGCTCCATATGCTCCAATGGTATCCGAGATACAGAATTTGTCGCCGACGGCCGAAATGGAGAGATAAGAAAAATCGGCCGCCGGCGACACATTCTGTATCACGGATACCGATTTACCATTGGAGCATGTGGAGTATCTGAGTCCACGTGTACCAGGGCCTGGACACGCCTACTTTTGCCAGCCAGAAGATATGATATCATATCATAGGCGTAGCAGATTTTCTTCAACTTCTATTTAAATCGAATAAGCAAGGCGTCCCTTACTATACAACGATCATAGAACGTACATTATTTGACAATGAAAAATTTATTAGCTTAGTAGAGCCCAATCCCTGACTTTAAAAACAGCACATCTAGACTAATTCGACAGAAACCAAGAACAGCAATGCTAGGTCCATAACAGCACGGCACTGCAAGTGACTGAAGGCCCGGGTCTGAGATTCAGTCGCCGCGTCTGAATAGACCCAGATTCTGTATCCCGCATACCAAATCTCGGATACGGAATCCCTGTGTGTTCAGCGCCTAAACAAAGTTAGGGGACTTTTAGAGTTTCAATAAATAATAAATGCAAAGTAGTTGTAAATTACTATTCAATTTATTTAAAACGCTTTCATAAGTTTCACTATCAGAGGGAAACTGCATTTATGACCGGTGAGTTAATACTATTAGTTTCATATAGCAATTCTGTTATATATTTGTTCTTTATTTTACCAGATTTTTTTAAATATAATAATAAACTGAATAATTCGGTTTAGTTTACTATACCCAGATGAGCTTACATTATATAAATTAAAAAGTACCAGCACCTTATTCACAAAAAACTGATCGGAAGAAAAAGCTAACATTTCTATGTAAACCTCGGCAAGCGAACGAAAAAAATAATATGCAAAGAGACATTGAACATGGAGCGTCAAGGAAATAATTATCAAAAAAAATAATTGAAAAAATCATATATCAAAATATCTTTTCTCGGGTTAAGAATTTTATCTGTATACAACAGCACGGGTTTATTGAAAATAGGTCAACCGAAACAAATTTGATAACATTTCTAAATTCGATAACAAATGCATTAGATAACGGTAGTCACTTTGTCAAAGCATTTGATAAAGTCAATCACGACATTCTACTAAAAAAGTTGCATCATTACAGATTGTCATTAAATTTAATTATTTTCTTTACATCTTACGAAACCGTTTTCAGTGTGTGAGTATGTATGAAAACCTGTCGCAACCTTTTCTTACTTTATCGGGAGTGCCTCAAGGAAGCAACCTGGGCCCGCTGCTATTTCTGTTGTTTATCAATGACCTCTCACTGGTTATTAAACACTCCGTTAGCTTATTGTTTGCCGATGACTTGCAGATATTTAAGGAAATTCACGATGTCAAGGATATACAATTACATACTTCAGACAGATGTTGACTGTGTTCTGGCTTAGAGCAATGAAAATAAACTGCATTTTAACATAAATACATTTAAAGCATGAGGTATACAATGAAGAAGGTATATGACGAAGCAAACTATTTTATGGATAATCAAACATTACAAAATGTTAATTTGATCAAAGACTTGCTAGTACAATTTACAAATAATTTAAAATGGAATGAGCACATAAATCACGTTGTTAACTCAGCACTAAAAAGTTTAGGATTCGTAATACTTAATAATTCCAAATTCCAAAACATCCTTTTTATGAAAATTTTGTACAACTCTTTGGTAATATCGAAAATAGAGTACGGTAGTAAAATTTGGAATTCCATTTAAAAATACATTAAAATAGAGTGGAGACAGATCGATTTTTTTTTAAAACACTAAGTACTAAATATTAATTGGTACATTCCCCGAGTATGATAAATATCGCGATGTTCAACTAGAGCATTATATTCTGCCCTTAAAATATAGAAGAGAAGTGGCTGACGTTTGTTTTCTAAATAAATTGGTAAACAACAGAATTGACTGTCCGAATTTGTTATCTATTGTCAGTTTCTATATACCGGCACATAGAACTAGACCAAAAAATATATTCCATGTACCTACATGTCGAACGAATTGCAGACTTAACTCGCCTATGATACGAATAATTATAACCACCAATGCATATTTTCACCAGTCAGAAAGCAACATATTTAACATAAAGCGTAAATTCTTTAGACAAAAATGTAATATGTATTATTATAATAAAGTTTGATTGCAGCTATCTTTATGAAACTGAACCAGTAGTAGGAATGTTTAATTTTTAATTAGGTATTATTAGTTTCTAAATTTAAATTTAAATTATTAATTTGTATTTTCTATATTATACGAATATATACAGCAAGGGTCCTGAACCACCAATAATGTAATTAGGCATGCCCCGTTTTATTGGTGTAAATAATTAAATAAATAAATAGGAAGAGGTTTTTCATTAACTTGGAAAACATAAAATATATATCAGTTTTTTTCTAAAATTAACGCTTTGAAAATCGAGGAGAGACCAAAACATGTTAGAGTTTTAATATATTATATAAAGCAAATCAAGTATTTTCTTATTTTTTAATGAGAGTTGACTAATTCTGTTTCATCAAGTGCCAACCGCCCAATTAGTTCAATCAATTTTAAAATACTTAGATGTTGCTGCTCTTTCAGAAGTAAAGAAAAAGCGAAAAGGCAACCAAGAAAGTGGAGAGTACATTATGGCTCTATAGCTGTGTTCTGAAAGAAAAAAAAACGGGAAGAGTACGAGTAAATTGTTATAAGGAGGACGTTTAAAAATAAAATTAAGCACTGGAAGACAACCAGTGAAAGAATAATGAAGTTAAATATGGAAATATACGGTTATATATGTACAGGGTGTAAAAAAATCTGGAATATAGCAAATATTTCAAAAACTACCGGATATGAATTTTTCAAAATTGCCAGACTTATATAGATAAAAACGGCGCATTTAGGAAAGACAAAACCCTTTCTGTAACTGTACAGGGTTAGTCAGAAAAAATACCAACTTTTGTATTTGAAATTGGACACCCTGTATATTACCGAGGAATCAAATAGTCCTTCAAAAGACAAATTCAACGATATAGGGTTTGACGGATTTATCTGTCAAAATGACAGACGTGGGGTGACTTAAGGAATAAGGTTTACAACAATAGACCGGTTAATATTGAAGCTTTAAAGGATCATATTAAAAATGAGATACGTCAAATTCGATGGGATACTGTCTTTAAATTCTCGTAAGGCGTTGTCAAAAGTATCCCATCGAATTTGACGTATCTCATTTCTAATATGATCCTTTAAAGCTTCAATATTAACCGGTCTATTGTTGTAAACCTTATTCTTTAAGTCACCCCACATCTGTCATTTTGACAGATAAATCCGTCAAACCCTATATCGTTGAATTTGTCTTTTGAAGGACTATTTGATTCCTCGTTAATATACAGGGTGTCCAATTTAAAATACAAAAGTTGGTATTGTTTCTGACTAACCCTGTACAGTTACAAAAACGGTTTTGTCCTTCCTAAATGCGCCGTTTTTATCTATATAAGTCTGGCAATTTTGAAAAATTCATCTCCGGTAGTTTTTAAAATATTTGCTATATTCCAGACTTTTTTTTACACCCTGTATACTGATAATTGCAGTTTATGGGTCCACAGATAATTAAAAGCTGATGGTAAAGGACGATTGAAAATGAGCCGACAGAATCTTAGCGTAGAGGAAATAGAAAGGAAATAATTTTGATTTTTGATGTAAGACCTAAATGCACAAACAGGGAAAACACAACGAGATAAAGTGATGGGAACATTTGGTGAAGAGGTCGCAAATGAAAATGGATAAAGAGTTGTAGATATTCAATAGACACTTGGGACTACCACAAGCATACATGTGCGCGAGCAACTCGTAAATTAGCATCTGTTATTGATTATGTTATTCTATGACCAAAACTTAAAATTAAAAGCCAACATGGTACAGCCACGAGAGGTGCGGCACTGATCACATATTATTTAAAGCCAAAATATATTTAACACACAAAATGCTGAGAATGAAAGTCTAGAACGGGTGCAGCAAAAGAAATATAAACTAGACTTATTAATAGATTAGTCCATTCGAGACCTATGCAAAAGAAGACTTGGAGAAGGTATTAACGGAAGTGCAGAAAACAGTTCTAGTCAAATGAAAAATACAATACAAGTAGCCGCCATGTAAGCGCTGGGAGTAGAGCAAAATATAAGGAAAATTAAATATTAGTAGAATACTGACATAGAAATCCTAATACAACGGAAAAAAATGGCC
Source organism: Agriotes lineatus (assembly GCA_940337035.1). Lineage (NCBI taxonomy): Eukaryota > Metazoa > Arthropoda > Insecta > Coleoptera > Elateridae > Agriotes > Agriotes lineatus. The sequence goes on along the minus strand of OW679200.1, from coordinate 116,744,984 downwards.
CAAGATTTGGAGGACAGAAAACAGTACGCTTGCGCAAGTAGTCAGGTAAAGAAAGGAGTTGTTCGCGCAAAAGTAGAAACATTTTCAAATATCGAATACTGCTAGGTGGAGATACTAGTCAAGAAGCTTGAAAAATACATAATATACGAGCTATAAACATGAAAGAAGTGTAAGAGAATTTTAAGAACACTTTAACTGAAGATCAAGTTGAGTATATGAAGCAAAACGCCTTAAAAGTAGATAAAACAATGAAAAAGAAATAATAACTAAAATCTCAAGGAAATCGCTGTAGCACTGTAGACCATGAAAAATAAAACATTCCCAAGCCCAGGAAATATTCTGATCGAGGTAATTAAAAAGATCCCGACAGTCTTATAGAAGTGTTACTACAAATATTTAAATATAGTGAAAAGATACCACAGCAACGAAGAGATGGATCCAATTCACAAAAAAGAAAAAAGGCCGATTGCAGCAATTATAGGAGAATTTGCGTATTATCCACGATTAGAAGACTGCATGAAAAAATTATAAAAGAAAAATGAAAATAATAATAGAAGTAGGGAAAGAGCGGAGTGGTTTTACAATGGGAAAGTCGTGTATTGACGCTATATTTTCCTTACTACTACTAATAGGGATCAAGAAAGTTAGAGACGAGATACATGCAAGCCGACTAGAACAAGGTGTCAAAAAGTGCTGTAATTACAATAACTAAACTAAATCCTAACAAAAATAAAGTGATTAGAAAACTTCCATTAGTCAATAATTTTAATAGCGGAAATAAGCTTTTTCCTGTTACGTTTTTTGTAAAATCAAAAATTTAAAAAATCCCTCTTGTAAACTTAATCCAGAGACATACTGTATGTATTGTATGTATAAATTTAAACGAATTGTATATTTATGAATTAACAAAAACACGGAGTTTTAAATATCGTAAAAACTAAAAACAAATAATGTCAAAATGTAGGCCCACTTTCGGAACAAGATTAAACGGTGCAAGCCCCTTATCGATCCTGTTGGGAGGTAGCGGTCTTTGTAATCTGTTAAACGGTGCTTTCAATGTGGTATGGCTGTTATTATATGCTGTTGTATACATGATCGCGCCCGTGACACGTCAAAATAGCCCCGTAAAAACAGCCCCGTCATAATAGCCCCGACAAAACGGCTCACACACAAAATAGCCCAGTTCAAAATAGCCCTGTCAAAACATCCTTAGCGAAAATCACAATAATATTTGTAAACACAAGGCATGACCAAAGTTACTTTGTTTATAGACACACTGTATATAACTAATACCGGCTGGTGACTTGGGCGACGCAGAGTCAGAATTTCAATGATAAATTCTTAATATTAACTTAGTTTCTTCTCTTATTATCTTAAAAAAATTTCCACTTTACGGAACTGAAAATAAAATAAGTAAATTTTCAGCTTTTACAAAAATTATAGAAAAGAAATAGGCACTATTTACTATTTTATTATAGTAATATAATTGTTGTTTACAGATGCAATTATATAAAACACCTATGTTATAGAAAACTACATTTGGTGATAAAATAACAACATAAAAAGATCAGCATATTAAGGGTAATATTACCATAAAAAAATTGTACCACCATTTCTAATCTGCGATTAAGTTGGACAGCACAAAGCTATTTAGGTACGAAGCTATTTTGTCACGGAGCTATTTTATCCGGGCTATTCTAACGGGGCTGTTTTGACGAGGCTATTTTGGGTGGGGCTGTTTTGTCGGCGCACCGATCGCGCCATATGTGCGACGACTTGGGCTAAACATAATTCGCAAAGGCGTTGGAAAGTAATAGTTGCGAAGCCTAGACAGAGGAAATTAGTTTGAAATCGATTCGGCGATTTATCAATATCGTTAGCGGAGAGTGTGAATGAGACAGAGAGTGCCGATAATGTAGCATTTCAGATGTTATGGTGAAAAGGGATTGAAAATTGTATCCGCAACTTTTGATAATTAAAGAAAAAATCTTGCCCGGACCTTGATTCGAACTTGCGTCCTTCGGCTAGAGAATCCACGACAGTTAACAATACACCAATCTGACAGCGTAGTTAGATGACCACTATTACTGGTAACGGGAATACAAATCGACAAATACAAATATTATTTTTAAAAAAATAGGCAAAGAAAAAAGCGACAAATCTCACCTAAAAGCTTTTCACTTCTGTACATTAATATGACACATAAAATGGAACAAATATCTTTCTTATAGGTTATGTAGTTCTCGAGTTAGCGTGTTTACATCAATGACTTACGGAAGATTGGCGAATAGGACGCGAATGATAAGATAATGGATTGAGATATCTCGGTTTCCAATATGTCAAAAATTTCAGTTTTCCGCGTTCTTTAGGGTCATTATGGTGTACCAACAATATGCTTGTCCGCCATTAAATCCGCCAGTTGAGGGTACTCGCTTTTATGTTGAAATACGTCCTTGCAGTGTAATCTGTTACCTCCATAAACCTACGTGTCAGTTGCTTAGGTTGGTGGCATTGTAAGTCTATGTCAAATTCGAGGTTAGCAGGTTAGGTTTTCCGTCAGATTTGACACAAACTGACACAAAATCTAACCGGCTCACCTCGAATTTGACATATACTGACAGTGCAAATTGGGAGTGTTCTGCCTCCCTCCGATACCGCTATCTAGGAGAATCCTTACAGATGACACTTATACAATATACATGCCTCCAGCATTCTCTCAAAAAATAGGCCTTAACTAAATGAAAACCAAAAAACGTCACCAGCTCTCCTACTATTTGTTTGTTAAATTACTTCGACACGAAGTGTACGAAGTATTGAAATTCCCTCATATCGAAAACCACTCTGAGTCAAATATCTCTAAAATTCGAGCCAACCGACTAATGAACCCACTATATCAAATCTCCGTCTCGGCGGTGCGGATCTTTTGGTGAAGATCCCAGCCCACTAGATCAATCCCCCGCATTGGGGGGTGCCTAAACGTGCTGTGCGGGGGATGTATGTTCGTATGTGTACACGATTCCGGTCGCCAGGAACCTTCCTGAAGTCTTGGATCGTTTTCATACGATAGATCCTCCGAAAATGAAGGCAACATCAACTTTTGAGCTATGGTCGTCCGCAAAAAAATTCTTTTATTTATTTATTTTATTTTTTTTTTGTTAAATAACTGGTTCATAGCATTTCATTGTATTAGCGAAACGGAGTGATGCTGAGTATCGAAGTATTCTTGAAAAGCACGGAAGGGCGCTTTTCTTGGGTGGGGGGTACCGTATATTTTTTTAATTTTGGAAAACACTAGTAGATTATGCAATGAGGAAGAGAAATGCGTTATGTTGCTGAGGTCGGGCGAAGCCCTCGAGTCAGAAATTGCACCTTAGCAAAATAGCATTCTCTTCGAGTTGCATATACTATTTTTTTTCACGTTGTAGGAGGATTTAAAACGAAAAACCTATTTTTTAACGTCGTTTATTGACATTTTAGTTACAATTATTTTAAAATTAGTAGCCTATGGTAAATTTTAATGTTAGTGGCACTGTAAGCACAAAGCAACCACTAATAGAGTGATTTCTCAAACAGTAAGCTTGAATAAAAGTTTCATCGCCCTACAACGGGTGGGCCAGAAACTATTCCAGCAAGGCGGCAAAATTTAAATACGCCATTACTACGATATTTGGATTAATCAAGGATATACCGTCAACACCAATACAAATTTTGCATATACATAATTTGCCTTCATCAGAATCTCAATTTTAAAGTTTTGAACCACATAAATCGGAATATGCGAAATCTTTATAGGTTCTGAAGTTTACAATAATTATGGAAAATTCAAACAAAATATTTCCGAATAACAAATATATTTAAGTAATTCAAATAGCAATATTGTTTAATAGGTATTGTCAATCTTACAATAGTCGTGCTCAATTGCAACAATTTGCTTTGGTTCAAAATGCTTTTCACGCATTTTAAATGATTTGTCGGAGTCAGTTTGACGTATGAGTTTACTATTTACGCACTTTTCAAAAGGTGGACAGCAGAGCCAGTAGATATAGAGAGTACCGCCATTCTTTGATCCGTGAAAATGCCGCTATCGCCGCCATTTTTGTTCCCACCAGCAATGACTGAATGAGGTATGTCTAAAATTTTACTTGAAATTGGCAAGACTGTAAGTCTATGTCAAATTCTAGGTTAGCAGGTTATGTTTTGCGCCAGTTTGTGTCAAAACTGACGCAAAAACTAACCTGCTAACCTCGAATTTGACATAGACTTACAGTCTTGCCAATTTTAAGTAAAGTTTTGGATTGCCAACAAACGTCACGTTGACGGAATTGTGTTAGAAACCTCAAAGTGACGCATATGTCAGAGGAATAAACATGGCGGACGTGGCGGTACTCTCAATATCTACTGGCTCTGGTGGACAGTATAGCCCCTCTATTTACAAATAGTAGCGACAACCTTTGATGTTGCCGCTAGGGCAAAATTACGTTGGTATCCCATAAGTCCCTAGCATATTTAAAAATTGCCAAGGAAGTTGTATAATTAATTAAAATGTGACATTGACATTTGTCGTGATTTTATTCATTTTTCTCTTCGGGGGCAAATTCTAAGTCGAGGACGTGGAAATGCCACGGTGTTGTGTCGATAAGTATAAAAATAGTGGCAGAAAAGGATTTCAGGTACTCAGATCAGTTATTTTTTCACTGCTTACACTGAAATTTACCGTTTAGTAACTTTTTGTATTTTCATGTTTGCATCAGGTTTGCCCCAGGATCTCGCTACTATTTGTAAATAGAGGGGCTATAGTGGACAGGTGACACCAGCGCCTCCTGACGGATGGGCCAATCTCTAACCATTATTTGATTTGACAGATGCATTCAGAAAACGCTTCTATTAGTAGGTTTTTCTATGCCGTTGGGAAACTTGTGTCTCCTACACTAAATCGGCACAATTTGAAACAACACTTCTTCACATACCGACCCATAATTAATTATAGTTTGGTTCACAACCTTGCCGAGTGGCGACACTAGCGCCCTCCGACGGGTGGGCCAGTCCCTAACAATTATTTGACAGGTGCATTTAAGAAACTCCTCTATTAGTGGTTGCTTTGTGACTGTAAGTCATTATGACAAGAGCCAAAGCGGTCTATATTGTTCCAGGCCATGACACTGGCTTTTTTGCCAGATTGTGTGCTAGGCCATTCCAAGACACACTAAGTTTTATTTATTAGAAATATATTTACCATTAAAAACTATTTTGACAAGGCAGTTCATACGAGGGGACCGAAAAAAATTTTGTCTTTCTCAAAGATTAACTTGTTTTTTATTTTTAAACGTTTTGTACAATTTTGACCTTTTCTATAGTCTCCTTGCAAATCCACACATTTCTGCCACCGATGCTTCAACTTTAAAATCCCGTCTTTATAGAAGTCTGCATTTTGCTCCTCCAGCCACTGGGAAACTGCACTTTTCACACTTTCGTCATCTTTAAAATGCGTTCCACGTAAATGACTCTTTAAGTTCCTAACTAAATGGTAATCAGAGGGTGCCAAATCAGGTGAATATGGTGGATGTGGCAAAATTTGGAAACCCAATTCTGCCGCTTTTGAAGTTGCTGCAACGCAAGTATGGGATGAGGTGTTGTCATGCTGCAGCAGGACACCGTGGCTAAGCATTCCCCTGCGTTTCAGTTTAATATTTTCCCTCAATTTACTTAAAAGAGACGCATAATGGTCTCCAGTAATCGTATGTCCTTTTTTAAAAAAAAATATGAGTATAACACCTCTTGAATCCCAAAAAACTGAAAGGATCATCTTCCCGGTCGATGGCTTGACTCGAAACTTTTTTGGGGGCGGCGAATTACTGTGCCGCCATTGCATGCTGGATTGTTTTGTCTCAGGATCAAAGTGATGAACCCAGCTTTCGTCCATTGTAACGATTTTGTAAAAAAATGTTTAAAGTTGACGACAAATGTCGACTCGATCCTGCTTTTGAAAAGGTGTCAGCATGCGTGGCACTCACCTGGCAGCTCGTACCTTATGCAGGTGTAACTAATCGTGTAAAATAGATCTTACCGACCAATCGCTAATCTTTGTACTTCTTACTATCTCATCCACCATAATTCTTCTGTCCTCCATAACTAATTGTTCCACTTTTGCCACCATTTCTTCATTTTGTGCAGTTGCAGGGCGCCCACTTCTTTCATCGTCTTCTAAGCTTATTCTTCCATGTTTAAATTCTATTGCCCAACGTCTAACTGTAGATTCTGAAGGTGCAGACTCCCCATATACATTTCTTAAACGTTCCGAAATTTCCATGAAGTGAATTCCCTCTTTTGTGAGAAATTGTATTACAGGGCGGTACTCGATTTTTTCCATTTTTGATTACCCTGTTATATTCTGTTTTATAAATCAGAAGTTAATAAACGAAACTTTATGAAATTTGCAGGCACCACTACCAAAACTTTGACAATTATGGCAATCAAGAAATTTTGTTTTTTTTCCATGGCCTAATGAGATCGGCAGAACTTTTCTCGGTCTCCTCATATAGGTTCCAAAAATGCTTTTGAAATGTTACGTACCAAGCTACAAGTCAATTTACGCTTCATTGGTTACTCCATATGTTAGCGTGTTCAAGTTTCCAGCTATTGGAACGGTGGCACAAAAATGGAGACGTTTTGCATTTAGAGAACTGACGGACTGGAAAGGCTAGTGTTGTGTGTGAAAAGCATTTTAAAAGAGCAGATATAAAGGGTAATAAAATGAAGCAACTTGTTCTGACTGCAATATCAGTAGCTTCAGGCAAGTTATTTTAAAGAAATTACTGTTTCAGATGAAGTCAAAATTAGTAACGATTTACTTGCAATGGAAAATTAGGTACCTACCTATTAGGAATTGTTTTTAAATCGCATATTACGGTGAAGTGACGCACTGCGATGTAAATAGCAGTGATTTTACAGATTTTTTCAATTGGAATGTATCACAATGACAGAGATAGTGCACCGACAGATTGTTCATTTAGTGACCAAAAGTAGTAATTTTTGTTAAAGGTTGGCGTAACCATGTTGCCAGATTGTGGTAGCCCATTCCAAAGGTCACTTTATAGGCCAGTGTCATGACCTGGAACAATATAGACCACCTTGCAAGAGCTCGCAGTTATGTCAAATTCGAGGTTAGCAGGTTAGATTTTGCGTCAGTCTGTGTCAAAACTGACGCAAAACCTAACCTGAAAACCTCAAATTTGACATAATTGTGAGCTCTTGTTGCTCAGTCATAATGAAAACTCCCTAAGGGCATTTCTCCTCTCTAGGGAGTAATTCATTATTTCTCTCACGATTTTGGTATCGTAGAAACCGTGTTTTGCCCCAGACGTGAAAAATAGTAGATTATGCAATGAGGGAGAGAAATGCGTTATTTTGCTTCAGTGCAATTTCTGACTCGAGAGCGAATAGCATTCTCTCCGAGTTGCATATACTATTTTTTCACGTTGCAGGAAGATTTAAAACGAAAAACCCTTTTTTTTAAAACGTCATTATTGACATTTTAGTTACAATTATTTTAAAATTAGTAGCCTATGGTAAATATTAAAGTTGGTGGCACTGTAAGTCATTATGACAAGAGCTCACAATTATGTCAAATTCGAGGTTTTCAGGTTAGGTTTTGTGTCAGTTTTGACAAAAACACCTGTTGTGTCAGTCATAATGAAAACCCCCTAGGGAAATTGTTGTCTTATTTTGTATCTAGGGAGTAATGTTTTACTTCTGTCACAATTTTGATGCTATAGAAACCGACTTTTACTCCCGGTCGTGGAAATAGTATATTACTTACAATGGATGTAGGTAAGATTTACACTACCGAGGACCGTTTGATGCCTGATTGAGCGCAGCGAACGAGGGCAGCAAGGTGCGAGGTAGTGTAAATCTTCCTACATCCTGTGTAAAGTACATACTTTTTTTCACTACCAATATTTTCTTATTATATAGAATAAATGGCAATAGCGTAAAATTATTATATTTCCTAAATTATAGTAACCTGTTTCGGGAGCTTGGGGCGTTGTTTCAGTGCTGTGACGTTTTGTTTTACAGTTATAAACGCACAGTGAAAAATGAGTGAATACGATTGCGAGTGCTGTTTTGTGTGCTTTGTGCTTGTATTCTGATTAAAAATGGATAATAGTAGAAGCGATAATGGTTTTCTTCATGTTAATCAACTGGCAGACATGGCATCTCGTCAGTTATAGTAAATGCTAGATGTAAGTAATTCACTTCTCTAGGGAAGTGAGCACAGTTTCCTACATCCCTCAAATCAGACAGCGTAAGGATCACTTACCAGGATGGTAGTGAAAAAATAGTATATTATGGGACAAGTGGTTGAAATAAAATTTCAACGTTGAGAGTTGTTTTTTTCAACGAGCGAAGCGAGTTGAAAAAAGTAACTCGAGACGTTGAAATTTTATCAGCCACGAGTTGCATATACTATTTTTTCTACGAATTTTAACAAATTAATGCACTTTGGAAAAAATTAAACATAAAGTGACATTTCTCCTGTCAACAATTGCATGTCAAACAGTTTTAAATCGCGGTAATCGGAACATTTCAATCTCTAGTGGTTGAAATGCGATTTCAACCACCGGTATCAATGTCAAAATGCCTGATTTCAATATCATGAGTAGAAAAATAATTTTATGCAACTTCGCATTGGCGGCAAAGTTGACGCAGACTGCGTAATCTTTCACGACTTATTCGTCATCTTACCCCACCTGTATTTTAATCGTTATTAGTAGTATTGGGAGCAACATGATATTTTTTAATTCAGATGAGCGAATACAAAAGAAAAACGGATAGAAGAGATTTTAGTAAAGTAAAATGGAATGCAGCTTTAACTGGTATTACTTATTGAAAATGGGCGTAAAATTCGAGAAGTGGCGAGGAATTATTAAATACATAAAGCAACTCTAAGACGTCAAAGCAAACCTAACACCCTTGGAAGAGCTCCGATTTTTACACCCCAACAAGAAAGGGTCATGTCATGTAATTCCCTTTGCTAAATTGTTTTCTGACTTCCATACAACTCAGAGAAATATGCAGGGAAAAATAAAGTTAAGCATACATTCAATAACAAAAAACAATTAGCTGGTAAAGACTGACATGGCTTTATGATAGAAAATCCACAAATAGGTTTAAGAAAGCCCGATGCAACAAGTGTAAACAGAGTAACAGCTTTCAATAAAACAAAAGTCAACGATATTTTCAAAATTTAGAAGAAATTCAAGATAAGGTATCGTTTTTCTCTAGATTGTATGTGCAACGTCGACGAAACCGGCATTTCTACGGTTCCTAAAGAAACAAGTGAGACATTGGGACCCACTGGAATTAAACAATTCGGAATTATTTCGTCATGGAAACGTTGTAAAAATATCACAGTTATATGTGAAATGAGTGCTTCTGGTAATTTTATACCCTCAATGTTGGTTTTTCCCAGGCAGAGAATGCCATCATTATTGGCAAAAAATGGACCAAGTAAAGTAATGTATACTTCCAAGAAAAGCGGTTGGAGCAAAAGTTGGATAGAGTACTTTCTAAAGTAAAATTATGTCTAGTCCAACACATCCAGTGCTACTTTTTAGAATAAAAGATCACACCATTCCAATTAGAAAATAAAATTGCTCCATATTATTATGTCGCTGAATATTTAATTCGGCTTATATGCAAGTAGCTAGCATAGGAAAAGGAGTTTCTGATTTTCTAGCTTGCGATTTCTACCCTTTGAATCCCAAAAAGTTCACTGAAAATGGCTTTGTCCCTGCCGATAATTTAAGTGATACATCGATAATTATACGCAACATATTTTTTGCAAAATGTCCAACTCAACAAGAATGTGTACAAGCAAGTTGTCTTCTACAAAAACAAGTCTTCAATATTTTTCTAGAAAAATTTAACATACATGTACTGCTATCATTTCACCCATCTCAGTGCCTTCTAAAAAAAGTAAAACTAAAAACGGAAACAAAAAACAACATTTGAAATACTAACCAGCACTCCTTTCAAAACAGTGCTAGAAATTAAAAAAAAAATAAAAAGAAGGAAAAGATAAATCTACGAAAAGAGAGGCATCAACCAAAAAAAGGAAAAGAAAAGCCGCAACGTTAAAACGCTAAACTACAAAAGGAAAATGAAAATCCCAAGAAAACAGCAACAAAAATGCTATAATTTGATGAGAGCGATGGCGAAGAAAGATTAATTGAAGAAGATATTTGTGAGGATGTTGAGATGGCTGACATGAATGACATAACTGAAAATGATAAGTGGAGAGACAGGAAAAAACAATGAAATCTAGTATACAGGGTGTCAACAATTTTATTAGACAAGTCATAACTTCTAGAGTATTAGGTATATCAAAATGAGATTTGGTATGGACAAATGGTATAGGGGGAGGAGAGTTTTCGCATATTTTTCACTTTCTGGTCACTTCCAGTTTTACCGGAAATGGCTCCGGTTTCGAATTTTCAAATGGAACACCCTGTATATTTTTATATTTTTGGATTTCTGAGACAATTCTCGATCAGAATGTGACATTTTAGACATTTTTCAAGTCTACTTGATTTTTTTAGAGACACTTTTAGTATTGCATCTAGGTGGCCATGATTGGACGCAAACTAATCTAAGGACCTCAGGTGATGTCAGAAAATTACAATCGCAAAGTTTTAGTGATTAGTATGATAGATAGGAATAAGACAAGTTGACAAAATAACATTTTCGTGTCTAACTATTTTTTTTTAAATGGCGACCCTTTTTTGACAAGCACTTTCCGAAAAGAGGATATTTTGGCCAATCTAACGATACTAATTTATTTGCGATTGGATTAAAAATATGCTCATAAATTAAATATTTCTCAGCAAAATACTGGATAATAATTTATTTTCTTTTGTCAAGTGTGCCATGGATAGCCAAGATGCATAATACCTATCCTCTCCCTATACCATTTAGCTACGAGTATACCAAATCTCATTTTGATACACCTAATACTCTAGAAGTTATGACTTGTCTAATAAATTCGTTGACACCCGGTAGATGCACATCTTGTGCACAAAGAGTGCAAGTGCTAATAAATATGTTTGCGACTTTTGTCTACAGGCATAGTTTTATTTTTATCTATTGTTATCAAATGATAAACATTTTTTTAATAGCGATCTCAATTCACGGAATTTGAACTTCTGATTATTAAAGGGATTCCTAAGGTTAAATTTGAAAGACGAGCCCCATCAAATTATAAAATTTGCTTTATTGTTACATTCAAGCATTTGCTAACAATAATATAAACACTTACTTGATTTTCCATTGTAAGTTGATGTGAAAAAGGGCTGGATGAAGTGCTTTTCTAACGTTAGATGTAAAAGCCTTTGTAGTAATTAAATCTGAAACAAAAAGTGTTGGTTGGAAATGTTTTCAACTAAATTAAAAAAATTAATCAAACCTTTAGCTGCTTTATACAGGGTCACAATATTATGTGTTTAAGATCGCAAAAGTTTTGAAGGTGTTATTGAGCTTTACTTTCACGTATCTGCTCAAATATTAAACAGGAAAAGTATTTAAGGAAACCATAAACGTAATCTAGCATTTGCTGCCGATAAGATTTCCCCACATAATGCATTGAACCTTGATACGGAGATTTGTACTACTGACTGAATTTTTATATTATTTATTAACGTTCTTCATCGAATTAGCACACTAGAAATACAATTTTTGACTGTTGGGACAAAGTAGATCTTCTATTGTAAAATTTATGTTGTCTGTCCACCAAGGAAAATTACTTATATCGTGGCATGTTATAAATTCATAACTACGTTCATTATAAAAGACTACTGCAGTAACACAATCCCATCTTCAAAATTTAACAATTAATTATTAAATTTGCTTGGGTTACTTTGCAATCATGTTAAAGTATAAATCGATTCACTGGGACTCCAATACAAAAATCTAATGTTTTCTGTAAGCGTTATCAGGTTAAAAGTTTGTTCGTTACTGACTTCTCCTAGATTACTGAATACTAAGATGATGGATATCGAAGTGTAGGTATCGTCTTTGCAAAGAACATGAAAATATAAGATACAGGAATATATATTTATTATTTCAGTGTAGAAATTAGATAGCAGAATCCAATGTAGGTAGTAGCAGAGGTGACCCCTGCCATGTCTTATCTGCGCATAGAAAAATTGTAGAATACAGAAATTGTTTAAAATTTCTATTCATTTCATTGTATTTTTTAAATAGAATTAGAAAAGCTGTAGTTTTAACTGAAAAAGAAATGTATTTAATTCTACAAATATAAGTTACCCTTAATTATTATATAAAATAAATTATTTTGAACATTAAAAAATGTATAGCGTCATATTAAAATTTAATAAAAATTTTAGCTTAATTAAAGTACATGTTTTTTATTTCGAAATGTAAAAAAAACGTAGAAAATAAGAGATAAGTTTACAGATGCCGAGGCTACTTGTATGGGATTTTACCAAAATGTATGAATGTATAATCTGTAACCTCATTTACCTTGCGGTGTAGAGGCTGGTGCTTTCTTTATGCGCTGGCAGTGGCACAATGCTTAACTTGCCCTGGATTCGGGATACAGAGTTGGAGCGCGCCTTTGGTGCTTGCGCAGCAATCAATGTGTGAGTTGTGTGTCTTGGTGATGTGTTGACCTTGTTACTCTATCTCTTAGATCTGTGGTTCTGAGTAGAGCACAGTTAATTTGGTGCCCAACTGTGAATGGTCTCACTGAGCCCAATTCTAATCGCCAAGGATACGGAAAAATTCCGACTTCAGCGGGATTCGAACCGAGGACTATCTAATGCAAGCCTGGCGCTTACCCATCTACGCCACGCAGCTTCTTATTTTACCAAAATACGTGATGAAAATGAAAAGTATTTGCATCTATTTATTAATGAACACCTGCAATTTAAAAAAATAGGGCAATAGTTAATGAGAATACTAGACCATTCGGGAAAAATTAACATCTCGTAGAATACACCTACTTTGCAAATATATTTCTGGAAACGCGAGCAACCAGCAAAATCGTATTTTCTGATTATCTCAAATTTTATAATCGTCTTCCAGATATAAAATATACCTACAATCGATCGAGCTGTTTAAGCTGTAGCTCATACGTAACCCACACGCATCCACCCATGCATACAACGACGTAAGATACACTTTTTTGTAAAGATGAGACGAGGGATCGACCAATACGGATTTTTTGGCCGATAGCGGTATATCGGCCGATACCGATATAATCTACGCCGATACGCTGATATATCGGCCGATATATACTCATTGCTCTCTGCCACTACTTTTTGACTACATGCATGCACGTGTGCACCCTTGCTTGCTGGATTCGGGCGTGGTAATTTCCTAAATACGAACTCACGCTTAGGTTCGTTTAATAACGTAGTTTAATAACACAATCATTTTTACTCGTGGCGTATTAGTTAGTATTGTTGACCGATCCATATATATAATAGACTTGTCCGGGACGCTGGTCCGTCCGGGACGCTGTTTCAGCAGCCAAACCGTAAGAGATACAAAAAAAAGTTATGAAAGTCATATGTTTAGAATGGTCATGTCAGGTCAGGAACCGAATTTCAGTCACGTGACACTTCCGGTTTTCGAGAAATCACATGATTTCCGTCCGTCCGGGACGCTGATCCGTCCGGGACGCTGTTCCAGCAGCCAAACCGTAAGAGATAGAGAAAAAAGTTATTAAAGTTATATGTTTGGAATGGTCATGTCAGGTTCGGAACCGAATTTCAGTCACGCGACACGTCCGGTTTTCGAGAAAATAAAATATTTAAAAAAATATTATTGTTTTTATTTAATACGCGTTCTATTTGAAAAACGGTCTTTTTTGTTTTATTAAATGAGACATGAACAAACACATTTTTTTTGGGTTCAGGGGACCTGAAGATCTATTGAAAACTCAATTTCAAATTTTTGGGGTGAATTCAATACTTACTTCCTTTATCGTAAAAGGAAATAATTAAATAAGAAATATTTTACAAATGATTTAATCAAATGTTTAAATGAAAATTTTAAGTATTGGGAAATAACAGAACCTCGAGTTAGCGCAAAGCAGTAATTAAACTTGTGTAGTCAAAGTATGACAACATGTTAAAATCAGAAAAACTGAGGAAATTCGAGAATTAAAGCAAATATAGTACAATGGCAAAATAACAAGGAAGAAGTGATATGCGAATACCACCACATTTAACTATCGTTTATCCAATAATATGTCATTTACTGTGAATAAAACGGGAAGAGCCATTTTAGTTGCACACAAATACAAATTTCTTCGCTTTCAATGTAATAATGTTGTTTGGAAACCTCTGGAATTCGCTACTTTGACATTTCTCCATTTAAATAGCATTGGCATCTGCTCGCCATATTGCACTCTAAGTATGGTACAATCATCTATAGGTGTTCAATGTGTCGTTCACGAACTTCTAGTCGGGCTGTAAACACTTGGATTTTGAATATGGTGATATTCGGAAAGCCATTTGCAATTTCAATTGCTGTCGCATGACAACAAAATTATCGACTAATTTTGGTAGAGATGAAGCACTTTTCTAAAGCACTTTTTAAGGAACAGTGGCTTTCTATTCAAAACAATGGACGATTTCATATTATAAAACAAGGCATACGTCATGTCATATCAAATCAAAGTTTTGGTCTTGTAACAGTATTATTGGTATTTATGATATCATTGGAAAGCGTAAACATTAATTATAGTTCAAGCTAACGCAGGTTTAGAATTTGTACAAGAGGTTTTCTTCATTTTTAAGTGTAGCACAATAAGCGATTATCACCATAAAGTGAAATGTGTAAATTATGGAAAATTCCAAATCTGCTACCAAATCGGGAAATTGTCAATAGTAATATAACAAGGGCGAGATACACTTACCGATAATTTTGCACACGCCAAGGGTCGAGTGCTGGTTGCAATGAAAACTGTCCCGAGGGTTGCCCGAGGGCAGTTTTCTAAAGGCAACCAGCACGATGACCCTTGGCATGGGCAAAATTATATGTAAGTGTGTCGCCCGCGCTTATATTTTGAAGATTATTACACAAAACCTATTTACGAATTATGATTTAAAATTGATCTAATAACGCCGAAAAATTCAAGTTGCCTGTTTCTTGTATTTCCATAGTAGCAACACCAATTTGTTCAAACAAACAAAAAATCTGTCACGGTTTTACGAATATGCAAAAAATGAACAGTTTGGGCTTCGGGGAGGCTGCCCAAGGTGAAATTAATCTAGCAATTGATAAGGTAACGCCAGAGAATACGAAGAGGTCAAATTCTTATGTGTGGAAACAATTCATGGAGTTTTGTAGTGAGCGGAGATATGAACTGGCGAAAATAACACCCATTGGAAAACTTGCTGAAATAATGAAAGATTGGGGCTACAATATTGTAACGACCTTGGGGTCAGGCCGTTGTCTATATATGACTCAGCGTCCCGTGTGACGCGTGAGTCAGCGTGCCGTGCGACGCATGACTCAGCCTTCCAGATCATTCCAGAAAGTGTAACGACCTTCCGGCCGGATCGCATCAGAATATTCCAAAACATTCCAGAACGACCTTCCACGCGAACACGTCAGCGTCGCTGTATTAATCGAGCAAGGTCTGGACGTTTCTAGGATGACTCACCCGGTGTGTATATAAACCGGTGCAGTGGGAAAAATCGACAGTGCTCAGTTCTAATCGAGTTCGAATTCGGCAGCGAAGCGCGTAGAGCTCCCATATAAATGAACAGTGTGTATATAACCCTAGTGAAATAAACAACAGATAAATAACCATATAAATCGTTGAATAATTGATGTTTAATCCAGCGCATATAAATAAATAAATGTATCGTTGTTAGAAATAGTAATTTGTGTTCTGCCTTCATAATTCTTCTGTTTGTAAATAATCGTTGTAAATAGATGTTTAATACAAGAAGCGTCGTATAATTTTTAAATAGCCCGAGCGTAAAAACGTAACAATATGAAGAAGCGGAGTGGAGAAAATTATAAAGAATCGGTAATTAAAACTATATGGAATGTCACGGCAAAGCAGCTGAAGAAATTGTGCTTTGAAGATTTCGGGATAAAATTTGACCCATTTAGTGACCTGGAGTTCAAGCAAAGCCGAGAAGCTCGCAACGCAAAAAGGCATGAATTGCAGAAGGTTTCTGAAAAACGAAAATGCAGTTCGTCAGCGCTCACTGATGACGAACACAAGAAAATTGTTAGTACGTTTGATGAGGATACACCGGATGGGCTGCAAAAGAAATTTTATTACATTGCTAGTTAAGAATTGGCTTGGCGAGGAGGAGAGGCTGCAGTGGCACAGTTGGATTAGTTTCATGAGGAAGTGAACAATTCCGGTATATGCTCTGGAAGAATAGAATACAATACTGTATTTAGCAAAACGGAAACCGCAAATTAGCAGACAGCAAATGGCTGGTAACTAATAATGAAAAGCCTGAATTTTATCCTGTACGGTAAAAGTAACTATTTAGAATAAACTAAAATGCTTTATTTAAAATATCATTCGGACATTTCAGGTTATTTAAGAAATTAATGAGCAAGAGGGGATCAAGAATTACTACAAATCTACTTTTCTGACTCCCAATCCATTGTGGAAGAACTCTTATTCAGTTGGTTGGTACAAAAATTGTCCTGTTGGCAAAAATCAACTAGGCAATTGGACCAAATCTGGTGCTGAGCAAGTAGGAATTGATACCAAAAGAGCAAAAATCACAAACCATTCTTTGAGATCCACAGCTGTTTCAAGTTTAGCAAGAGAAGGTGCTGGCGAACAGCAGCTGATAAAGATGACTGGGCATGTTAGCACAGCTACCATTAAGCCCTACCTCCAGCTGGATGAATCTCATTACGCCAAAATGTTAGAAAAAATGAGACATCAGACACCATCGACTTCTTTTTCGAGTTCTACAATTTCAAACATACAGAATCTCTCAACAGTTCCTGGCGAAGACCGTGATTGTGCTGTAAAACAACCCAAAATTATAAACTTTTACAATTATTGTAATTTCCATAATAATCAGTTTTGATTTTTTAATAGTTTGTCGTGTGCTTAGGTTATTGTTATTTTCTTGTAATAATAAACTTTCTAAGAATATATGCAAAACTATAAGCCGTTTACGATCTTTTTGGGTCAGGTGAGGCTATGCCCATCTAGTAATTTTGTTGGCAGTACCTCTGTGGCAACTAAACTTCCTAATGGAAATTGACACTTTTTGTGTTAGGTTAGGTTGTTTTCAGTGTAAGGTTATATTTTCTGAATATGTACATTGTTGCCGGATCTCTGTTTAAGTTAAGAGTCAAAAATTTAAATGATTTGAGAATTGACGACAGAAACGAAAATGAGCAATAATGCATAACAAAAGCATTCAATATTAACGTTTATTGCAGTTTGGATAAGAATTGTGTACATGTTATGAATATGCCACTTAATTTTACACAAGCAAACCGCGCGCTACGCGCTGCGAGTCTTGAATCGGCGCGCACGTGAAATAGGATACGCGAAAGGTCAAGCTCCGAGCCGAGCACTAAGATAAGAAAAACAAAACCTAAACAAATATAAACATCTGTGAAGCCGGAACGTGAAATTTTATTTTGTGCCACAGACACACAGACAAACACACATTAAGGAAAATTATATTATAGATGCTTGCTTGCTTGCTTGCCGTTGTGGAAGAATAAAGACATCACAAACTGATGCCCAATCAATTTAGTAGAGTAATTGAGCAATATTGGTCTTATAGAAATTAACATGTGAAAAATGTAAATATCTTGTCAAATGGATGGCTTGCTGATTTTACTTCATGTTGATTTTTACATCTGCCACATAACATTTGAACACTAAAATAGTAATCAATAGGTAGGTAGTAAATTATTACACATTATTACGATGGATTATTGTTTTTACAAATATAGCAATCCATTCTTGCAACTAATTCTTTTCATAACTACTACTCAAAGCAAAACCACCAAATTCACAACAGCATAAATTAATTCAAAAACAACAAAATACGGTCTGCGGTCAGCTATTCTGCTGAAATCGGCCATTAGCCCATTACCCAAACCATTAAAGCTGTACGCGATTGCGCATTACCAATGAGTTCGAGGTATCGGTTTATTCTTCTTATACTTGCGTACTATTCTATTTTCATCTCTGTTGATCCTCTTTGAACTATCGGTTTAACATTACGTTATTACAAGTATTTAACAATAATGCATCATTTTAACGTACAGCAAATATATTCTCTAGTCTCGACATCAACTCGTGTTTTTTAAATCTGGTCTGTCCTCTTTAAATTCGAAGTAGCATCGTGCAATGGAATTTTTTTGTTGTAACCAAATTATTTGGACAATTTGACTTTTCCTTTGACGGAAATTAAAATTATTTTTTCCGGCTGCTGATCATGTAAGTCAGTGATACAGCCTTAGTAACAAAACGTGTAAGTCGGTGATTATATTTATCCGCAAACGTCACAAAAGTGACAACTTATGTGTCTTTATTGACAAGGTAAAAGTGTCACTTTATCTGCCTAAGCACATAAAATCCTTGCTCTCTTTCTTTCTATGTTTGTTCGCTATCTCCCCCGAAGATACTGGACCGATTAAATTGTATGATGGCTTAAAATTTTGCCAATTTTTAGATTTAGATTGTAGGCCGGTTTTTCAAAAAGAGTACGAAAAAGTTTTAATTTAATAAATCCTTTAAGCAGTAGAGCATCTTTCGCCGTGGGTTATGGTGTGACAGCTGCTGTGGCCGTGTGCTATTAGCTCGGGTGATTCAGTATGTTCATATATCATTACAGTAGCGCGTTATTTGAACAAAGAGGTTGGCGCAAGGGTACAGTGCTGGCCTGTCACGCGGGTGGCCTGGGTTCGATTCCCGGCCGATGCATCCTTTTTTTAAAATTTATATTGATGAAATTTATCTGAATACGTTTGCGGATAAAATAGTATATGTTATTCGGAGTAAAAGTGACTTTATGTGGCTTAGCTGAATTATTTGCCTCACTGACGTTCGGCTAAATAAACTTCAGCTTCGCCACATAAAGTATCACTTTTACTCCTAATAACATAATCTACTATTGTTTGCTGCTTTTTCTTGACAACGGAACTTAATATTATTGTTAAGTTCCTAGGATAATAAAATTAGCAAAGCAAGATGCAGATTTAGACGTTTTGTTTATAAATTGCAAGTGTTTATATGACATGTGACACTCACAAGTAACACGACTCACGAAAACTAATCCTGGTGACAGATGACAAACCAAACGATTTTTTCAAAAATCTAGGAAAATTTCGATAAGCAGCGGGAAAACTATAATAAGGTAACTCGTAATGTATCGCCAATTAAAATTTTCGGCAGGCAACAAGCCGCGACTTCGTCTTGGCTTGTACTTACCTACCTCAAATGTTAATAGGCCCTTATATTCCTTGTTACTTAAATAGCTATTATACGCTTGATAAATCATTTATTTTCTTACGAATATTAAAATAATAAATCTGGCAATGCGGTGGCAAGAAAATGTCGAACAGACATTGACAGAAAAATAAAGTTGTATCCGCTACATCACCGAATCAGTTAGTCCAACAAGAAAAGAAAAAATCATAGCCAACTCTGTCCCAAAAAGGTCGTGAACGGCTTATATTTTGCTTCTTTATTACTGCGTCATGCAGTTCTACTTCCTGATATTTCTAAATTTTAATCATGACACCATTCACGGGGTCGATAATCAGCCCTAGGGCGCGTATCGCTTGATAATCATCCCTAGGGAGCTTATCAGGTAATCCGTTCGGGATTGGTCGATTTTCAAAAAATGCATGGTTCTCGTTGGATGATATCAGTCATGTGACAGTTGTGTGTAATAATCATAGACAATGCCTCATATTACATTCAAAATCGATCCAGCAACCAACAGCAACTCCAAGAAGCAGGCAATGGTAAATTGGTTAACAAGGAAAACTATACAATTTTAGTCGACTACTGTAGCGCCAACAGGCAGACAGACAGACCGACAGATAGACCACAGACCTACAGACAAACAGAGGGACGGATTTGAGAAAACAAGTTTTTCATACAGACACATAAACAGACAGATGGACAGACAGGCGGACGGAATTGAGAAAACCTGTTTTTGTCATCTAGAAACCCTGAAATGTGAAGATTTGAAGAAATGTCCGAAAGTGATTTTCTCCTTCGTCTTTCAGACGAGGAAAGTAAAAACTATTTTTTTGTGTCCAAAGTAAAAAACACAGGTATCTTCAAAAAATCAATAACAAACGATTCGAACAATATCAATTCAAAGCAACTATAATTTTGAATTGAAATTAACAAATATTTAGAAATCAAAAACATCTAACATACAAAATAATAATCATAATATAGAAGGAAACTTTATTCTACATTACCACCCCCCTACTACATATTTGTTAAAAGTTTTCAATTAAATATTATAATTATTTGAAATTGTTGTTGATGTTCAGATCGTTTATTATATTATTTGAAGATAACTGTGTTTTTTACGTTGGACACAAAATAGCGATTTATATATCAAGGGAGCAAAGGTATTCATTTCTTCCCGCGTCTGAATTTAAACATTAAACACACAAGGGAGGAAATAAACCTTTGCTCGAGGAGTACGAAATTAAGGACTTTTTTGGACGAGCCGCAATTGATGGCCAAGCGAGCGCAGCGGGCAAGGCACATAAATAACTCGAGTTTAGAAGTCCGCTGTCGTATGAGTTACATACATATTTTTTTATTTTACTGGTTTAGGAACGTTTGTTCTTATTAAAACCTAACAGTCTAATGTAGGAGGTCGGGAAAAGTCGAAAAGCTCATGATTATACTAAAAAAATGGCAATGTGTATTTTGATTTTGACCAATGGAAGTGGTCGTTAGTTTTCGTTGCTATGGTTATTACTGCCGAAAAGTAAAACATACTAGTAAGAAAAAGTGGGTGTTTTCGGCGGCTAAACAGTACCAAAATGTATAGCTTTTCGATGCAGTAGAACAAAAAATTTGCTTTTAGCTCTAATTTTGATTAACGTAATAATTTTCTGGTTGCTAGGTGAGAGAAACTGAAGTTCGATAGTGGATCCTTATCAGATCTGATAATAAGTTAACTCTAAAGTATCTTATTTTCCGTAATATAAAGTGTGGTAAAAAATAGGAAATACTAGTAAATATTGTTTTTTTTATTAGGTGGTTGTGACTTTGTATTTGACCACTAAGCAACGTTTACAAATAATATTTTTGTATATACCTTTTGAGAATCAAGTATACTTTATTATTAAGCCATTTACATATTTTCGAACCTCCCTCGTATGCGAAAGAAGATATTTAAATTTTTGAAAGTGAGTTTTCAGTTTGAGAAGATTCAAGAACTTTATGAAGAATAACATTTTCTGAGCTTAGGTTGTGACCATAGCTCCTGTAAAAATTGTAGAGGCTACAGAGGCTAGAGGCAATCTGGCCACAATAATTCGTGACACGCGAACATTTGGTGTAACGCGGAGGGTAGGAAAAACTTGGAGAATTCCGAAGAGATTCTGCTGATCGTCCGGTATCTCGCAGGTAAGAAGACGTGCATCCCTACTCTCTAATGCGCACCTAACTGTTATATTTTAACCCCACTCTAGGTCGACCAGGTCGGGTCCCTCGAAAGAATATAAAACAAAGATCCCCGGTGTCCGAAGACAAGTTTTATTCCTGGCTTCTGCCAGAGAAGTTGAACTGCCTGAGAACCTAACCTATAACTACCCTTGATCCGGTTAGTCGAACTGCAGTCGAGCAATACTGTGAATTAACACCCTCAATACCTGCCCCGTTAGTTCTTGAGCATAACGGAATTATCTTGTCGCTTGAATTAGCATCCTGAATACCTAACTCGTAACCGCTCTATTAATAAACAATTTCTCCAAACAGTACGCCAGGGATATCACGAGGCTCCGGCAAAAACTAAAGCGGCCTAAATTCATTTAGAACCTGCGGAACGCCCGCTTGCTTGTAATTGAACTACAATTTAAGCCCAAAACTGGAGATTTCGTCTACGACTCAAATAGAATTACACTCGGACAAGTTCGTAGTCAGGCTCATTCATTCCTAACTAAGTTTCGTTCGCGTGGTAAACGCTATTATTTTAGACCCTTTTGGCTTTAGTCCTATCAGTGCTATAATCTGGAGAGGTCCACCAGGAACGCAATAAAAAGTGAAAGTCAAATGATGGTCCAATTCCAGTAATTCAAACCGCAGGGAGGAAGTCCGTCTTCATCATCCAACATGAGAGGGTGTCACGAAGTCACGGCTACAGCGCCGAAGTGTTTTGGGAACCGAGATAATTATTTGTGTTTTTTCTTGTATTTGGTGTAAAATCTGAATTTATTTTTATTTTGTAACCAATAGTCAAACAAAATAAATAATTGTTTAGTCCGACTCGAATCTTGTCTCTTCAGCTATGAAACGTTAACGAACCCTCGACCAGAACTACCCGCAGGTATTAAACAATAACGTAGAGTAATCAAAACTTGATCTTGAGTTTAAAATAAATTTGCATAAATTATCTAAACGTTACAAAGTCGCTTTGACATTATTTCAAATTTAAAAATGTCATCAACATTTTTAATGTGCCCCATGTAATGTATACCCTATGTAATTGTACAGTAAGCAGTAATTTTAATATTACCATTTTCACCAGGGTTTGTGATGTTAATACAATATTATACAGTATAATATTAATACACACATACTATTATGTTAGGAAAAAAGAGCGGAAAAAGAAAATATGACGATTGAAATGTTTCTTCCAGTGGCCATTTTTTTTTCTAAAAAAAGAATCATCAAGCATCTACTAAGGCAGGAATTAACTTGTACTATTTTTCAGCCACTAAGTCGATTTTTTGATATTTGCAATATGGCGGACCATTTTTCAAAATTTAGGGTTGTACCCCATAATAGATCTTTGGGACTTTTTTGTGGTGATTTTAAGGAACATTAAGAAAGTATTTCTGCAGGAATTAGCTATCCAGAGCCAGTGTATATAGGAGAGTACCACCATGCCTTAATCCGTAAAAAAATCGCCATTTTTATTCCGATGTTACTTGTCATTCATTGCGATTTTTTAAATGCCCTGTTCTTATGCAGTAAATTGCAACGAACGCTCCGAAAATGGTGTAAGATTATTTTTACTAACTCAAGGGATTAAAAATAAGAAGAGAACGAAGCAATAAATTTATAATATTGCCGGAGAAGATTTTCCGATCGAGGTTATGTTTGTTAGGTTAATTTTTAATCACTTTTTTGCTGTGGTTTTGAATTTTCAGAAAGCAAATCTCACTTTAAATACTATTATTGAAAGTACTAAACACTGCAACTACGCGCGTAAAGCATTTTGTGTTTTCGAAACATTTCAGCTTGTTAGCAGATTCTGGTGCAAATGTATGTACATTAAGAGGCATGGAGGGTGAAAAAGTCCCAGTGTTGCAGAAGGATACTTAGAGGACTCCAGAAAGTAAAAGGAAGACTGTTGGTCAAATTCTGCCAAATAATTACCCTTCTTCTTCCAACTATTCTGTTTTAAATCTAATCATAATTATGCGTATTCTACCAACAAATCTACAGTTGCTTCCTACCAATGGTTAAATATAACTAATTGTTGTAATTGTACAATGAATGCAACTATTTCCAAATAATGTGTAATTATGTTTGTAATTTGTTGATTAATAAAAATATGATTTTGACAGAATTTTGTGTCAGATTACTTTTACCACTAATGTTAAAAATGAATTATTTTTAAGACGCTACCAAATAATATTAATACATTTTTAATCGAAGTGTGAGCCGTGTTAAATAATCAGTTTTGAATAGTGTTTGTAAAAAATTGCTATTTGCGCAACAAGTGCTAAAAGTGGATGATTATGCACGAGTTTGCGCACAACATTGTTTCTACAACCTTAAATTTACTTTTATTAATCCATAAATGTCGATTTAACAAAGGTTTGCATTTATGACAGTTATAATTTATGTCATAGTAAAGAGATGGCCTTGACGCGCAGGTGACTGTTTCTGCAGCCGGTAGCTGTCAAAGTTAGTTATCCAAGATAATTGTAAATGTACACATTTTACCTTACACTTTACCTCCAACGAAAGAAGTAACTAGAATAACTTTACAATCTCACTTCCAGTTCAAAATTCTAAATTCAACACCAGCTGTTTACTTTATAACATATGTGCTAAAAGTAAACAGCTGATTTCACTTTTAACACGCTGATTTATAATAGTAATTTACGATACAAGTGCGTAAAGCTACTCTTTAGGCACGAGTGGGGTAGAGTTAAAACGCGAGTGAGCGAGCGTTTTAAGCCCCACGAGTGACTAAAGATGCTTTACGCATGTGTATCGTACAATATTTTATCTACGATAGAATCTAAAAAATACGGTAAATATAAAAAATATTTTACATGTAAATTAGAATTACTAACAATCGGTCCTAATTTTGAGTGTTTTATAAATTTTAAAACACGTTGCTACTAACTACGTGCCTAATAAATTTTTTTAAGCACGTTGCTATTAACGACGTAAACTAATGAAAACATGTTATTAAACAGTCGTTTTACAAACTTAAAACTGCCAACTAAAAGGCAATTTTACACACTGTCGTAGATAAATAGTATATTATGTTTTATAAACTTCATTTTAGTCACGAGTGGAGCGTAGCGCAGCTAGTGTTTAATAAATGAGTGTCTAGGCGAGTTTATATAATGTGTTACACACTATACTTTTTCTACGACCACTTACTTAGACAATATAACATCATATTATTTCATTAAAATTTTGACATTTATTATATTAGGTTAAATTATGCTTGACAAACGTTAAAGATGACTGTTGAAAACTAACTTGATTTTAGTTTTGGCTGTGGTTAATAAAGCAAATACTGTTTGAACTTAACTTCACCCCATGACTAAAACATAGTTGCTAACTTTAGCCCGTGACTAAGACGCTCTTTAGTCACAAGATAAGAAGGCGTGATTAAAAAGTCACTTAGCGACGTGTACGTTTATGTTATATGTCATTTTAGTTGCAGGAGTAGAAAAACGTCATTTTTAGTGAAACAAGCTACTGCTAAAAGGCCTACTTTTAGTAGTGGTCGTAGAAAAAAATCATTACCGACAAATGCTACTGCCGTCACAATATAATTTGTTATGAAATATATCCTTATTGTACAATATTTGACAATTCGGAAGAGTATTAATCAAATCCCAGATTTTTTCGAAATTTATTTGAATTTCAGCTTTTAATACTGTTGTCAAAATAATTTGAATATACTTAAAAGCCTTTTTTTAATTTTTACGAGCTGTAAAATGCACGAAAAAATGGCAGATTCTGAAATTGTATCAAAGCACGTTGCAATTTTCAAATAAACAGATGTGTATTTTATATATAGAATTCGTTGCTAGTTAATTAACGAGGAAAAACCCAAATTTGCCGCACCTTAGTATTAGAATTGCACAAATCGGATAAACATACAAGAGATAAAAATATCCAGATAATAAACTCAAGCATGTCTCAGTACACCGGACAAACATGAATAGCGAAAACGCTATTTGAATACCAACAACAAATAACAGAATTATGAAGGTTAGAAATTTCAAAGCAGCAAAGCATGATCCCAAAAGTAGCAGTGTTTACACGAGCCGCAAATTTTTAAGTTTACCTTAATATTAACACGATTTCAGTCTTTGTTTTAGTCACTGATAAGGAAAAGGCCTCCTCCTGTCCGAGCAAAGTTTGGTAAAATTTGGCCAGTTGCAAGACATTTATTATCAATTAATACCACTCCGGTGCGATAACCCACAGCTGGACGTGCCGATCTTCACAGCCCGCTATATTGCTAGATCCGAGTTAGATCGAATTCAGTGGCGAAGACTGTCGAAGTTTGGCTGTGGCTCAACCACACATGGCGGAATCGCAGACTG
Source organism: Agriotes lineatus (assembly GCA_940337035.1). Classification (NCBI taxonomy): domain Eukaryota; kingdom Metazoa; phylum Arthropoda; class Insecta; order Coleoptera; family Elateridae; genus Agriotes; species Agriotes lineatus. Next base: position 116,718,941 of record OW679200.1, on the reverse strand, counting down.
ATAAATACGGTCTTACATTTTTTGGACAAGGGTGGTTGTGAACTTTTAACTGCACGTCTTAACATGCACCATAAACAATGTAATCATATGTTAAAATTTTGCCAAAATATACCTTTTTATGAAAACAATTAATCAATTCCCATATTTGACAAGTGTTATACAGGGTGTTATAAAAGTCCACTTAACCCTAGAACGCATACATCTAAGAAAGTTACATTAACGCATATGTGGTGTCGTATACGACACCACACCTTTTTTTATTTAGTGAGGCACTTTAACTTTACTATACACCCTTTTTAATATCTGGAAGACAATTTTGACTGCATAGATGCATATTAAAGCGCAAAACGGAAGTTTAAGTTGTTAAAATATTTATTTATGAGTATGAATAAAAACTTACATTCTAAATTAATTTTTAAATCTAAGGAGCTGATCAGGTACTAATATCTACGTTAAACAGTTTTGTCAAATAACTACAGTGTGATTTTTTTAAAACTCAATTGCAGCAGGCCCTCGATAGCCTGATTCAGTTGGCAGTACTGAAGTGTACTGTTGGTGACACTGTAAGTCTATGTCAAATTCGAGGTTAGCAGATTAGGTTTTGCGTCAGTCTGTGTCAAAGCTGACGCAAAACCTAACCTGCTAGCTTCGAATTTGACATAGACTTACAATGTCACAAACAATACATTTCAGTACTGCCAACTGTATCAGGGTATCCAGGGCCTGCTGAAATTAAATTTTTAAAAAATCACTCGGTAGTCTCTGTTCAGCACATAAATTACACTGCAGGTTATCAGGTTAGGTTTTGCGTTAGTTTTGACACAGACTGACGCAAAACCTAATCTGCTAACCTCGAATTTGACATAGACTTACAGTGCCACCAACATATTATTCATACGTTTGAATTTCCATAGCCCGCAGAGGATCAACTTTTTTGGATCTCTCGATATTGGCATTATAACCTCAAAAAGTTATTTAATGTCAATTGAAATTAGTTCTAATAAGGTCACTATATCAATAAGGTACCGCCATTAGTAATTTTTTATATCTATCCTTGTCGCACAATTTTCTCCAACTGGGGATAAAAACACATAACCTAACAGATTCCTCACTTTACAAGTGCCATTACACCAAAAAGAAAATCCCCAAAAACTAGTGTCTTCCCTATTGCACTTGGGAAATTTGTATTGGTTATCCTTATCTCACAATTTTCTCACATTCTCAAGTGAGGAATGGAATGGCGGTACCTTATTGATATAGTGACCTTAAGTTCTAATCATAAGGGTCGCCATCTCTGTCCCTTTTAGTAATTATAGTTAAAATATTATCGAGTGACCTTTGTAATATGTTATTTTGGTTGCATGGACGACTCTATTTGTTCGGCGGCTCAAGTATAATAACTAACTGGCCATCCTATACACAGTCGTGATAATTACTATTTACAAATTCCACTTCGCATTACGTTACTATGAAATATATCTACATAAACTGGCAGATGGCAAGTTGTTTCCGACCAACACCTACCGAGAAAACTTGTTACGTGATTGCATAGATGGCGTCATATACGACACCAAGTAAATAAAGAACTAATTATAAAGGTTGTAACAATTTTTGGAAATTAAAAATGAAAGGGATATATCAACAATAATCTTCTGGAGAGTTACTGAAAATATGAATATGATAACATCACAGCAAATCACTAAAAACTAGATAGTAAAATAGGTGGTGTCTCATATGACGCCACCTATGCGTTCTAGGGTTAATAATTTAACCAGTGATAAAGCACATAAAACTCTTAAGACAGTGTATTACTATCGTTGTAAATACCTTTTTGGTTTGTGCGCCGTATTATTTTAAAGAAGCATTTGTTAACGCTACCAAACTGAATGAAGCCAACGTAATTTTATTTACACATACATTTGAATAAATGATCAATGCGTTCCATGCGGGATTGTGCCTCAATTATATCAATTAACAGCAATATCTGTTCCATGTTTGTGTGTAGACAATGACATCTTAGGACCAAGCTGTTTTTGTTTCTTTTATTATTTTTATTTTCAGGTAGCACTTATATACAGTGCGTCCCCGGATAGGTGAAACGACTCTTGTAAAAAGTAAAACATTCTCGATTTAGGAATTTTATTTGTAACCAAATTTTTCTATTATGAATAAAAAAAATTTGTTAAAAGTATTTGTTTTTCATTGCCGATTTGGGACATACACATAAAGGAAAATACAATTTTAATGTGAGTAGAATAGGGCTAGTTCGCCCCTCCACTTTTTATTTGATTCGCGGATTCGCGGTTTAATTCGCGGATTTATTCGCGGATTGACCCAATTAATTTCGCGGTTTGATCTAATTAATTTCGCGGTTTGATCTAATTAATTTTCACATGTGCTACTGATTAAATTACGCATTAGCTTTCGATTAAATTACGCGGCGGTCATTTTTAATTTGCTTCTGGAATTACACGGCGGCCATCTTGGTTTTCTGGCGCGAATATTTGAATTTAAAGCGGCTGTCGTTTTAATTTAAATTTTCGCGGAAATATTTGAATTTCAAACTGGTAAATCTGTCTCTCTCTTCTGCTCCTTGGTTGTCACTCTCTCTCTCTCTCTCATGCACGGCGGCCATTTTAATTTCGCGCGAATATTTGAATTTGAAATTTTTCAGGTTTTTTTTTCATAGTCCCAGTTTGAATTTAAACTTCTCGGGTGTCGTCCATCTTGGTTTTCTCACATTTATTTTAATTTAAAAAAGCTTTCTGCGATGACCCATGGCCGGATTCGAACCAGCGATTACAGTATTACGAGTCTAAGGCGTGGTCAACTGAGCCACACAGACAGCGTACCTGAATGCGATTAAAACTTCAACAGTTGTGTGCGGGTTCGACATCGAGCTTCCTTGTTGTAAACAAACTATTTTTTGAGAATTGGATGTGGCATAATTAATTATTTTATAATTTGTACCTGCTATATGGATGGATTAACGAGATTCTCATTGTCCCTACCTACTATATAGGTGGAAATTTTCGATCGGTTGGCGATAAGAGGTAGAGGCAGATCGTAAATATAAAAACGAGTTACAAATTTGATTTTAATATATTCCTGAAATACTAAGTATGAAAAGGTCTCATATAATATTATTAAATTATTTATAAAACCACGGCTATTATCCATTTTTCATATTTGAAATGCTAGAATATGATTAATTTTATGCTGCTATGCGTAATTACAAAAGACATTATAGCCCCGAGCTTTTTATTTGTCATCCTCAATTGGCCTAACAGGTCGTTGTCTGTCGGCGGGGTAACTGTCAGAACCCACAAGTTGAACGTATCGTTATAATTTCCTCTATTTCGTACTATCATTGATTAATAACTCTATTTAATCAATGGTACTACCAAATTTCATAAAAGTATAAAAACTGCATATTGTTTTCCAACAAATCGGTGCAGGTTTGATGGAACGACGGTCTTTTTAATTTGTAACACGGAGATTGACATGTTTGGTTTTTATTTTATAAGTAAGCGTCTGAAATTGTGTTATTATATCGCTCAAAACTGTATTTTAGTTTTAAAAATTCCAGTATAAATGCAAACGGGCGAAAATAAAAACGCAATTGACCACAAATTAACATAAATTTGAATAAAAACAGACAATTTCGTTGAAAAAATGTTCTGACACCGTCATTTCACTTAAAATTTTACAAAAACTGACATCATGTCACTTGAAATTATACAAAAAACGATATTTTTATTCAATAAGCGATAAAAATACGCCATCCCACATTATTTCACTTAAAAAATTATCACATTTCGTCTTACAAAACGATTTATAATAACGGAAATGATGTAAAAACAGTTTCAAGAGTTATTTCTAAGCATAATTTTGCAAATGTTTTACACTTTTTTCTCTAACTTGTTGCAATTTTAGTAAGATTTGAATAAAAACAACAATTTCATTGAAAAAGTTCTAACCAAAAACGACAAAAACAATATTTTTATACAACTTTCATTGAAAAATCTTCCACCACAAGCATTTCTAGAAGCAAAATTGCCGTAACATAGACTCGCTGTGCATTTTATTACAAAAATTCTTATACTTTTGATGAAAATATATGCATGTTGACCACAAATTAACATAAATTTGAAATAAAAACACGCACTTTCGCTGAAAAACGTTCTGTTTCACATCATCTTACATAAATTTTCACAAAAATCGAGATCATGTCACATAAATTATACAAAAACGGTCATCATGTCACTTGAAATTATACAAAAAACGATATTTTTATTCAACACACGATGAAAATTGAACAAAAATCACGCAATCACACATCATCTCACATAAATTTACACAAAAATCGACATCATGTCACATAAATTATACAAAAACTGACATCATGTCACTTGAAATTATACAAAAAACCACATTTTTACTCAACACACGACGAAAATTGAACAAAAATCACGCAATTACACACCATCCCACATAAATTTTTACAAAAATCCACATCATGTTACATAAACTATGCATAATTTTGCAAATGTTTTACACTTTTTATAAAATGCATCGCTCAAAATTAAAAGAAATAGCAATTTCGTTGAAAAAATCTTCTACCACAATCATTTCGATAAACAAAATTCAAAAATTCTTGTACTTTTGATGGAAATATATGTATGTTGACCACAAATAAACATAATTTTGAATAAAAACACACAATCCCGTTGAAAAAATGTTCTGTTTCACTTAAAATTTTACAAAACTGACATCATGTCACTTGAAATTATACAAAAAACGCCATTTTTATCCAATAAGATATAAAAAATACGCCATCCAACATTATTTCACTTAAAAAATTATCACAATTCGTTTTACAAAACGATTTATAATAAAGAAAATGATGTAAAAACAGTTTTACGGTTATTTCTAAGCATAATTTTGCAAATGTTTTACACTTTTTTATAAAATGTATGGCTCAAAATTAAAAGAAAACACAATTTTTTAAATTATATCACACCATTATGAAATCGTAGATTGATTTTTTGAAATTTTACACTTTGTAACTGTAAAATAACTGCAAATACTAATATTTTAGCTTTAGATTTTGTAATTATTGCAGATTCGTGAAAAACAAAAGCAGAGTAGAAATAAAAAAACACAAACACTTTGTAATAAACAAATATATTGTTCTTATTTCGTATAATACTTAATAATATAAAAATAAATGTACAGCTGAATGTCTTATTTTCTAATTTCAAATTAAAAAGGCTGCAAGTAATAAAATCAGAATTTCATTGTGTCATTTTAAAGTTTAAGATGCTCCCAATCTAGAATTCCCTTCGTTTTTGGTGTTGATGACATCTGCCTTAGAGGCATTTTTCTAACGGCCCTTTTTTGGAGGCGTTTCCTTATCGGCGTTCTTCTGACTGAACCTTTTTGATGCGGACTTGGATGAGTAGCTGGTGTTTTTAAATTATATTCTAAATCGGACTCGCAGTTATCAGTTTCCATTTCGGTTTTTCCTGTAGTACCAGTCGGGGTAGGCTTCTTTTGCTGTTTAGGTTTAGCTAGCAGCACATTAGCAACGTTAAGGTCTTTGATGTAATCAGCAACCTGTAGGCGTCCGGGTGGATTAATAGTTTTTCGAGGCCTCAGAGTGTCGTGAACTAAATCGACTATGTTAGACGCCGGTAAAATTTCACCCTTTATAGTAACGGTACCCTTGTGATCCCAGCTCACATCGTTTGAGGCACTCAAAATGCGTAGGAAAACTTTAGCTTTTTTCTTAAAAGTTTTGGGAAGTGTAGATAAAATAACGGCATTTGATAGGTTGTTACTGCTTGTTTCAATAGGTATTTTGATTGGCTGCCGTGCCTGGTTTGTGAAATGAAGGAATCTTTGTAACACTTGATTGTACTGCCCCCATTTATCGTGATCAGTTAATTTGGACTTTAAAACTTTTTGCATTTCGTCATCAAGCTGTGATAATATATTTTTCTCCGTATTCTCGCCAGACTTAAGACTGTTACGTGTAATTTTACATTTAGATACAGTTAAGGATTGTTTGGATAATTTCTTATCTTAAATGCATTCATATAGTTAGATTCACCTGCATACGTTAGGTGTAGCTTTGGTTGCATACTCATTTTTGCAATTTTTGGGACTTTTGAAAAATCCTTGTCTAGGGAATTTTGAGTAACAATTTTGAAAATTGTTTTGATAGTACGATTTCCGGCGACCATTTTTAAGTTTTCCTTTTTGGAGCTGCATGTGATTTTTGGAAATTTTCACTTAAGTGGATTATATAGTTTCAATTTTTGTTTGAGGAATCTGCCATCCAGAAATAGGAAATGGGTGTTATATTGCTAAAATGAATCCGATTGTATTGGGATAAATATATATTTCTGCAATTTACTTACTCGAGGCCGCATTACAACTCTGGTATGTTAATTTATGGTTGCCGTAGAACATTTTTCGATAACGTCTCGTATTTAGGCCTCCTCGTAATAGTTTGGCCTCCTCGTCCTAGTTTGCTGTATCGTTTTCCGATTTTTCGGGATCTATTGTGCCTGTAGCATTGGTGTTACTTGGCTGGGGCACCTGGAGCAACAATTCCGTTCCAATCCGAGCCCCTAAGCACATGTGATAGTTCGCATTCAAGGCTTCTCCCCATGGTGACTGCACTCGACTACGTTTCTCACCTGCAAAGTTAGATGAGGCCCTGACTCTTTGGAGGTTACTCAAGCTGGTGGACATCTTAATAGCTATCCCCCATAGCTGTTGATGTAGCGATCCTTCTGTGCACGATCCAGGTATCTACAACACCTAGTGTTATCTACCTTTTGGTGTTTATTGAACTGAAAATATCGTTCGTTATGGCACAATGATCTTTACTTTATGTATTGTACTTACCTAGGTATATGCTAGCGAAATTCATGTCGTTTTACATGCGAAATATTGTATAGCTTCGTTGTACATCACGTGCAATTACTTTGGTGTAATAGGATAATGTCATTTTATGCATTTAATATCTTTAAGTTTGGTAGTACTGCTTTGGTCGCATTCGAGCGTCAGATACTTGTCAATGTTCAAAATTTAAACCATTATTGGCGAGGGTCTCCGGGAGCATCAATTTAACATTTAACATAATATGAGCACCGTAAATACACCATGTTATGTGTATTAGCACTCCCCTAGGCGAAATGGTACCAATTCGAAGAGGTTCGCGAATAGATAGAGTATTTACCTAATTAATCAAGCGATATAGAACTTACTATTCTCCCGCATTCCGGTATCGCTGTTTTTAATTATATTTAAGTCACTATCGTAGTTGATACACGGGTACTCGAACGAATTGCGATTATCGTAGTTACCTTTTCGACTTTATTGATATAAAATCTTGTACATTGCATACCACTAAAATTACATTTACAAACTATCCCATTTACATACTATTATCACAGAATTGTGTTGCCTTTTTCCAAGTATGACACAGAATTTCGAAGGTGTACAAACTGAAATAAATAACTAGGTTATTTCGAGTCTTGGTGTTTTGCTGACTTTTATTATTTTTTTTTTTGTGAAACAGCTAATGGTTTAGGAATTTACGCGGCCATCTGTAGGTTTTCTGGTTTGGACCGTCTCAAACCAGTGGCGCTTCCGGACAACCCACCCCATCCTGCTCAGGACCTAGCTTGGCAAACGTTTGCTACACGCCTAGACGATTCCTGTACCACCCTGCTGTAAAGTATTTATAATTTTTGTTTTTACGTGCGAATAAAATTCCCGTGTGTAGCAAATGTAATAAATTTGGCGCCTCTGACGTGGAGCCTTTGGTTAAGTAGTTTGGCATTTAGTGCAGTATAGAGTATTTGATTAGTATCGATTGGTTCCTTGTCGTATCGGTAATTATCGGATTATAGCCATTTTGTTGCATATCTTGAGGAATTTTGTTAGAATTTAGGAATGTGTGTTTAGATTAGGTACAATTTTTGGGCATATTAGTAGGTATTAGTATTATTAGTACTGAAGGGCTATTTTTGTTTTTCTTTTGTGCTCTTATTAGTAAGGTTTAGTATTTTTAGTATAGGTATAGGATTGTTTAGTTACGACAATTACAATGGATGTTGGAAGATTATTGGCGGACGAGCTAACGTATGAATTGCTAATTCGTGGATGTCCAGTGGGTTCGAACGTAACCGAGAAGAGATCAATTTTGCGAGACGCTATGCATAGACAGCAGTTAGGAACGCTAGACGTGACAACAGGAATTTATTTCGAGCCTGATGAAGAACTGAAGATTTGTGCTACAAAACTTCACGAACTGCAAGAGGCATTAGAACATTTTAATGTCCATAACAAAGATAATGAAGTACAACGCATTAGGGCAAGAATGTACCATGTTTTAGGTCGCTTACGTCGACTTAATGTCGAAAACAACATGCAACAACAGCATCAGCAAACACTGTTTACCAAAATAGGTCAGTTATCTATAGCTATCGATCAAGCTTATTCAGGTTACCACGAACAAACTATACATGAGCAAGCAACAGTTCAGTCTCAACAACAATCTATTCTAGATGAGCCTAATTTACTACTTCCAGTTACCACATCCTTGGCAACTACAGGTGCAGAAGAAAATGCAACTGCCATCGGGCAACTCATTGATCATGAGATGTCGATATTCCCAACACAATTTGAACCATCGAAACGTCGAGTGAGCTTCCATGAGTCAACGCCAGAGCGTAACGCTGAAGTTTCCCATCACGACAGCAACTTACAGCAAAAACTGAAGTCCATGGAACTGAGCGAGATTGTAAGACCTACAACAAGCTTAGATAGACAAGCTGGAAACTTACACATACCTACCACTGAAAGTCGGAGACATTCAGAGTGTTCTCGACCTGTGTACAGCAACTTTATTCCCATCAGCAAGTGGAACATTCATTATGATGGTGAATCGTCCAGTTTAACAAGCTTCTTAGTGCGTGTAGAAGAGCTAAGAGAAGCACGTGGAATTCCAAAAGCTCAATTGCTTCAGTCAGCAGTAGAAATTTTCACTGGAGACGCACTGATATGGTACCGAGCAGTGAAGCGTACTATCATCGATTGGGACGACTTGATTAGCAAGTTGAAAGCAAACTTTCTCCCTCACAATTACGAGATCCGCCTTTGGGACGAAATTCGAAGCCGCACACAACACCCATCAGAAAAAGTGGTTGTTTATATAGCAACCATGGACAACTTATTCAGCAGGCTGCCTCAACTTCCATCTGAAACTACAAGATTGGCAATAATTAAGAAGAACTTACAGCCGTATTATGCTATGCAATTAGCATTACACCCGGTTTATACTATCACTCAACTTACTCAAACTTGTATGGCTTTAGAAGATGCTAAAATAGCTTCGACTAATTTTAAAGCACCTCCTACGCCGAACTCATACTTACTTGAACCAGAGTTAGCTTACTGCAAGCGTGCTGGAAAGCCACCGATTTGTGCAGTCGAAGAAAAGCCTCTGATTGACTTCAGCGAAATGGAGCTTCCAACAAACACTTCCCAGAACCACCTAGCCAGAGAGAAGACTAGTAATAAAATTACAGAAGCCCCAACTGCTATTGCATCACTTACTTGTTGGAATTGTTCCAAGTCAGGACATCGAGCCATGCAGTGTACTGCTCCTAAACGGATGTACTGTTATGGATGCGGGCAAGTAGGAGTAACCAGCCGCACTTGTAAGAGATGCTCGGGAAACGAGCGAGGAGCACGGTAGGCGACCGGACCCGGTGCTCTAAAACAAGGAAGAAGCCGGTCAACAATTTCAAGCAATTTTTGCCGTCAAAGCCTGTTTCCAGATCGGATTATGTGGTGTTAACCATCGAAGAACCAGCACCCATTCGAGATCATTGGTATCGGAATCTGAGAACAAAAATTATGTCAAAACCATTGCAATTTCCACAGTGGCGAGTCGAAGATAATAAAATCTATAAATATCTCAAGTGTACCTACCCGCGATTGAGAGACAATAACGAAACATGGAAAGAAGTTGTGCCGAAAGAAAAACGCCAGGAACTCATCCATGAACATCATGACGCATTAACGGCATGCCATGCAGGCATCTTCAAAACCTACGAACGCCTGAAGAATCGCTTCTACTGGCCGAAAATGCGATCCGATGTAGTCAACTACATTCGAAGGTGTAAGATCTGCGCTGCCATGAAACCTGAACAGAATCGTCCAGCTGGTCTTATGGGACAGCGTCCGAATGTCACAAAACCTTGGCAGATGATTGCAGTAGATATCTGTGGTCCCTTACCTAGATCATCCAGAGGCTACAGTTACATTTTAGTTATTTCAGACCAACTTACCAAGTTTGTGCTACTGTTTCCACTCCGTCAAGCTACAGCTGCCGCTGTAACCAGATTAGTTGAGGAAAATGTTTTTCTATTCTTTGGATGTCCTCAGTACTTAGTATGCGATAATGGTGTGCAGTTCCGTTCACGAGAATTTATGCAGTTATGTGACAGCTACCATGTGAAAATTATTTACACTCCTGCGTATCATCCTCAAGCTAACTTCGTAGAAAGAGTTAATCGTGTCATCAAAACTATGTTGGCTTCATATGTTGCAGATAACCACAAGAAATGGGAACAACTTTTGCCTAAAGTGGGCTGCGCTATCAGGAGCTCGGTTCATGAAGTCACTAAAGTGACTCCATTCTTTGCCAACTTTGCACGTGAACATGTTCCTAGGGGTGATTATTTTAAATCAGGTGTAAAGGCTGAAACAGATAAATGTGAGACATCTGATAAACTTAAAGAGTTAGACAAGCTACATCAAGATATACATAAGAGACTTTTGAATGCTCATGCCAGATCTAAACAACGATATGACCTACGACGCAGAGAAGTGACATATAATGTGGGCGACAGAGTTTACCGACGCAATTTTGTGTTGTCCGACGCCACCAAACACTTCACCGCAAAGCTCGCTCCAAAATTTATTGGGCCTTTGATTGTACGAAGGAAATTATCACCTGTTACGTACGAGCTTCAAGATGAAGATGGGACATTTCGCGGCACATGGCATGTCAAAGACATAAAGCAACACCCGCCAGATGAAGAAAACTAGATTCTGTTGGATTGTCGTAACGAAGACAAACTTAGTATTGGACTTTGCATTCGAGTTTGGCATTAGGATTTTGAATGTTAGGTTAGGCTTTAGGGACCAAGGGTTTTTTTTTGTTGAACCCTTGGGTGGATGGTTGGGCTTGAAGGGAGGACTCTCTGTTGGGGAACTCTATCATCTCGTTCTTTCCCCCCTTTTGTTGTATCGTTGACATTGGCTTGAATGTGCTGGGTATCCGCAATAGTTCTTTTCGTGTACCTGTAAAATTTCGAAGCTTCATTATGGTGCAGGCATAGGTTCTACGTCGGTAAATTCAGGGAATTTACCTATTTTTAAGTGAGGGGAGAGTCTGTTACGTGTAATTTTACATTTAGATACAGTTAAGGATTGTTTGGATAATTTCTTATCTTAAATGCATTCATATAGTTAGATTCACCTGCATACGTTAGGTGTAGCTTTGGTTGCATACTCATTTTTGCAATTTTTGGGACTTTTGAAAAATCCTTGTCTAGGGAATTTTGAGTAACAATTTTGAAAATTGTTTTGATAGTACGATTTCCGGCGACCATTTTTAAGTTTTCCTTTTTGGAGCTGCATGTGATTTTTGGAAATTTTCACTTAAGTGGATTATATAGTTTCCATTTTTGTTTGAGGAATCTGCCATCCAGAAATAGGAAATGGGTGTTATATTGCTAAAATGAATCCGATTGTATTGGGATAAATATATATTTCTGCAATTTACTTACTCGAGGCCGCATTACAACTCTGGTATGTTAATTTATGGTTGCCGTAGAACATTTTTCGATAACGTCTCGTATTTAGGCCTCCTCGTAATAGTTTGGCCTCCTCGTCCTAGTTTGCTGTATCGTTTTCCGATTTTTCGGGATCTATTGTGCCTGTAGCATTGGTGTTACTTGGCTGGGGCACCTGGAGCAACAATTCCGTTCCAATCCGAGCCCCTAAGCACATGTGATAGTTCGCATGCAAGGCTTCTCCCCATGGTGACTGCACTCGACTACGTTTCTCACCTGCAAAGTTAGATGAAGCCCTGACTCTTTGGAGGTTACTCAAGCTGGTGGACATCTTAATAGCTATCCCCCATAGCTGTTGATGTAGCGATCCTTCTGTGCACGATCCAGGTATCTACAACACCTAGTGTTATCTACCTTTTGGTGTTTATTGAACTGAAAATATCGTTCGTTATGGCACAATGATCTTTACTTTATGTATTGTACTTACCTAGGTATATGCTAGCGAAATTCATGTCGTTTTACATGCGAAATATTGTATAGCTTCGTTGTACATCACGTGCAATTACTTTGGTGTAATAGGATAATGTCATTTTATGCATTTAATATCTTTAAGTTTGGTAGTACTGCTTTGGTCGCATTCGAGCGTCAGATACTTGTCAATGTTCAAAATTTAAACCATTATTGGCGAGGGTCTCCGGGAGCATCAATTTAACATTTAACATAATATGAGCACCGTAAATACACCATGTTATGTGTATTAGCACTCCCCTAGGCGAAATGGTACCAATTCGAAGAGGTTCGCGAATAGATAGAGTATTTACCTAATTAATCAAGCGATATAGAACTTACTATTCTCCCGCATTCCGGTATCGCTGTTTTTAATTATATTTAAGTCACTATCGTAGTTGATACACGGGTACTCGAACGAATTGCGATTATCGTAGTTACCTTTTCGACTTTATTGATATAAAATCTTGTACATTGCATACCACTAAAATTACATTTACAAACTATCCCATTTACATACTATTATCACAGAATTGTGTTGCCTTTTTCCAAGTATGACACAGAATTTCGAAGGTGTACAAACTGAAATAAATAACTAGGTTATTTCGAGTCTTGGTGTTTTGCTGACTTTTATTATTTTTTTTTTGTGAAACAGCTAATGGTTTAGGAATTTACGCGGCCATCTGTAGGTTTTCTGGTTTGGACCGTCTCAAACCAGTGGCGCTTCCGGACAACCCACCCCATCCTGCTCAGGACCTAGCTTGGCAAACGTTTGCTACACGCCTAGACGATTCCTGTACCACCCTGCTGTAAAGTATTTATAATTTTTGTTTTTACGTGCGAATAAAATTCCCGTGTGTAGCAAATGTAATAAGACGTTGGACAAATTCCGGCGATACAATCAACATCTTCCGCTCTTGGTCCATTTTAGTCGAAAAGGAGCTCAGTCGTTTGTTCTGATAGAGCCGTCGTGAATAAACTAACTTAAAATCAAGACTTTCATAATAAATATATAAAAAAAATATGACAGGTACGGGAATCGAACCCGTATTCTCTCCAGAGGCTCGAAATTAAAATGGCCGCCGTGCATGAGAGAGAGAGAGAGAGACAACCAAGGAGCAGAAGAGAGAGACAGATTTACCAGTTTTAAATTCAAATATTTCCGCGAAAATTTAAATTAAAACGACAGCCCCTAGAAGTGCGCACTCCGAAAACCAAGATGGCCGACACCCGGGAAGTTTAAATTCAAAAAGTTGAACTTAGAAAAAAAAATCTGAAAAAATTTAAATTCAAATATTCGCGCCAGAAAACCAAGATGGCCGCCGTGTAATTCCAGAAGCAAATTAAAAATGACCGCCGCGTAATTTAATCGGAAGCTAGTGAGTAATTTAATCAGTAGCACATGTGAAAATTAATTAGATCAAACCGCGAAATTAATTGGGTCAATCCGCGAATAATTCCGCGAAATCCGCGAATTAAACCGCGAATCCGCGAATCAAATAAAAAGTGGAGGGGCGAACTAGCCCTATTCTACTAATGTGTATTGATGCGAGATAGGTGATTTTCCAGTTGAATACCTCTAAAATGGATTTCTTTTATTTTTTTTACTATTTTTTATTAACTCCTATTTTAAATAGAACGCCCGGTATATTATTACATTTTTTTAATTTACTCTGCCCAGATATATAAACTGCTCAACTTCCTTGAATTTAAACACTTTTCCTCCTATTGTAATGTTTAGTGGTCTATTTTCTTCAAATGGCTTATCATCCCATATCATATCTTATTTAGTTTTCGCTTCGTTGATATTCAACCCGACTTTCAGCGCTCCCTTCAGAAGCCTTTCTACTACAACTTTTAGTTCATCCATCGTTATTGTTAAGATTGTTAAATCATCTGCAAATGCCAAACACTGATTGGATTTTTGATATATTATACCACTTCTATTGATCATCGCATTTCTTAATACTTGTTCTAACAGTAAATTGAATAACACATGTGATAACGGGTCACGTTGTCTCAGCTCCTTTCTTACTTTAAATGATGTTGATAGTCTTCCATCTATTCTTACTCTATTTTATGTGTTATGCAACGTCATTTTTACCAGTGTTATCAACATTGCTGGAATGCCCAACTCTTGCAGTGCCCCGTATAGCTCTTCTCTCCTGATTTGGTCATATGCCTACTTAAAATCTAGGAACAATAAGTGTGTAATCAGCTTATATAAATGACTTGCAGCTTGTATCTCTTGTAATGTAAAAATATGGTCCACTACGGATCTGTTTTTGCGAAAACCGCATTTATAATCTCCAGCAATATTCTCCGTGCACTTTTCAAGTCTTCTTCTAATGCAAGTGGATAGAATTTTGTACATTACATGCAGCAGCGCTATTCCCTTATAATTCTCGCACATGTTCTTATCCCCTTTCTTGTATATCGGACATATTAGGGCTTCGCTCCAAGACTTTGTCATTTCCTCCTTGCTCCATACTTCTTGTATCAGTTTATGTATCTTATTTTGCAGGTCTTTTCCACAGTACTCAATTAATTCTGCTTGTATACCATCCTGCTCTGCACACCTATTGTTTTTTAATGACTTGACTACTTCCTCGATTTCTTTAAGATCTGGTGCTTCTTCATGCTCCTTGTTGTTCCTTCCTTCTTCTATTTGCTCTTCTTTTCTTCTCGTATTCCCCACAGTTTTATCATTTTACAGTTCATCGAAGTGCTGTGCCCATCTTTCTACTACCTTTTCTTGATCTTCTATCAGTTCCCCTTACTTGCTTTTTCAAAATATGCTCTTGGTATTTCCTCTTGCTCTCTTCTGTATTGCTTGTTAATATCTGCTTTCTTTTTTCTTCTCTCTTTTTAACGTCGGCTTTGCAATCATCGTCAAACCACTGGTGTCCCTTAGATCTTCTAACCTTCTCCTCACTGTTCACAACACTTTGAATCACCTCCTCAATTTCTCTTGATTTTTCCTCAACATTCTTTGTAGTGTTCTGTACTTACAGAACATACCAACACCTGTTAATCAACAGACAAGTCGATTCGGAATACTTTATTTAACTAAAACTATTTACAAAAATGTCATGCGCGTCGCGCAAGAGCATTACCTTCAAAATAGCACATACGTTACACCTCTTCACTTAAATTAATACCTAAACGATCAGGCGGTTTTATATTACATTTAGGTCGCAATTTCGGATCGTTTACATTTAAACTATGTCTACGGATTTCAGGTAGTTTAACATCAGTGTTGCTAATCGTAATTGTATTAGGAATTTTATTTTCTATATTAGCTTTTACTAAAATAATTTGGTCCACATGTCGTTTCCAAATGATGTTATTCAATTCGGATATTTTAATTAAATATGTTTTAGAACCAATTTTTGCCGGGCTCCATAGCTCAGTGGTAAGCATTCTGGCTACTGATCTAAGGGTCGAGAGTTCGATCCATTTTCCTGAATACAATTCCTTTTATCCAACCAGATTGATTCACATTCCTGTAATCTCTAACTGCAACTGTTTCTCCCTCACAAAACTTTACGATCCGTTTCCCTTTATAAAAATGTTTCTGTTTCATTTGCTTTTGTAAAATCTGTTTACTTAACAAATTATTCTTATTAACATGATCGTTATGATTATCGTGATTGACTAAATCTAGGCGCATTCTTAATCTACGACCAAGAAATAGTTCCGCAGGACTTACCCCTGTTGTGCAGTGCGGTGTATTTCTATAACTTAATAAAAACCTACTTAATACCTCTTGCATATCTGAAATACCGTCATTAATACCGGTACAAATAGCCCTTTTTACAATCTTAACAGTGTTTTCGGCCGCACCGTTTGTAGACGGATGGAAGGGTGCGCCCGTTTTTAGGGTGATACCATTACGACTTGCAAAATTTTTAAATTCGTTCGAACTGAATTGGGTTGCATTATCTGATACAATAATTTTTGGTAATCCAAATCTTGCAAATAAAGAATACAGAATTTTAATTGTGGCACTACTTGTAGTGTTATTCGTTGTAAAAACCTCCAACCATTTGCTATGAGCATCAATTACCACTAAAAACATTTTTCCTTTAATAGGACCACAATAATCAATATGAATACGAGTCCATGGTTCCTTAGGCCAAGTCCATGAATCCAAAACTGATTTATTTGGTTCATCCCTTGCCTCTAAACAAGCTTGACAAGATTTAATGGTATTTTCTATGTCATAATTTATAGATGGCCACCAGACGTACGATCTAGCGAGTGACTTAGTTTTAACTATTCCCATATGAGGTGCATGCAGTTCATTTACTATGCTTTGTTGTAAACTTTTGGGAACAACCACACGATAGCCATGAAATAAGCAATCGTTTTCTAGGTATAATTTCATAGATTCCCGAAAATAAGGCTTTAATTCATTGTTGACTACTTTAGGCCAACCTTTTTGTAAATACTGAACCACGTTGCATAAAATTGGATCACAAGTAGTAGCTTTTTGTATTGATTTCCAATCAATTAAGTCCGAACTATCAATATAATTTAGACAGTTGTTAGCAGTATTTTCTAACACCCTCGTTTTCAACGGCAAACGAGATAATGCATCCGCATTATTGTGCTTAGACGATACATATTTTACTGTACCTATATGAAAAATTAGACAAAAACAATGCCCATCTTTGAAGTCTGTCGGTCGACATTTGAGGAATACCCTTACTAGGATTAAAAATAGTCACTAAGGGCTTATGATCCGTTACAAGGATAAAATGTTTACCAAATAAATATTGATAAAACTTTTTTATACCGAATATTATTGCCAATGCCTCTCTCTCAATTTGAGAATATTTACATTCGCTCTTATTTAATGTTCTAGAAGCATATGCAATAGGCCTTTCTTCCCCGTTAGGCCAAACATGGGAAATAACAGCACCTAACATTACACTGGATGCATCCGTTGTTAATTTAACATCCAAATTTCGGTTAAAATGAACTAGAAAATCCAAAGACGTTAACACTTTTTTAATTTTGTTAAATGTAACCGAACAAGATTGACTCCAAACAAACTTTTGGTTAATTTTAAGTAAATTGTACAAGGGTTTCAAAATATCTGAACAATTTGGAATAAATTTATGGTAATAATTTACCATACCCAAAAATGCTCTTAAATCAGAAACGTTTTTTGGAGGGGGTAAATTAGCAATGGCTACTATTTTACTGCAGTCTGAATGTAACCCTCGACTATCAATCTTGTATCCTAAATATGTAACAGTATCTTTAAAAAATTCGCATTTAGATTTAGAAATTTTCAATCCACATTCCTGAAACTTATGTAAAACTTTATCTAAAAGTCCTAAATGTTGTTCACGGGTCTCCCCTGTAATTAGAACATCGTCTAAAAATACTATTACTCCATCAATTCCCTGTAAAATTCCTTCCATTAGTTTTTGGAAAATAGAAGAGCATGACGTAACACCAAAAGGCAATCTTGTATATCTATAGAGCCCTTTATGCGTACTAATTGTTAATAATTCGCGAGATTGTTCATCTACCTCTACTTGGAAATAAGCATTAGCTAAATCTAGCTTAGAAAAATGTTTACCGCCTCTTAATTTTAAAAATAATTCCTCCACCCGCGGCAGGGAATATCTTTCGATCTCTAACACTTGATTGATAGTTACTTTAAAGTCTCCACAAATTCTAACTGTCCCATTATCTTTTAAAATTGGAACGATGGGCGTGGCCCAAGTACTAAACGATACTGGTACTAATATACCCAGTTCTACTAATCTTTTAATTCCAGTTTCGACCAATTGTCGCATAGCAAATGGAAGTGGTCGAGGCTTAAAAATTTTGCCATTGAACCTTCTTTTACTCTTAGTGAAATTTTTGCTTTGTTAAACAAACCCAATTCGTTCGAAAATACCTCACCATATTTGCCAATTACAGACTGTAAACTGGTATCCTCCTTAGACTGATGCAACACCTTTACATCCGCTACCCCTAAATGAAACTTTGACAACCACTCTCTTCCTACCAACGGTGGGCCACCATTATTTACAACATAAAGATTAACATCAGAAATTATACTGTTATATTTTACAGTAACGTTAGCAACTCCAAAAGGTTTAATTGCATTGCCTGTGTAATCTCTAAAAATTCTGTCAGTGGTTGACAATTTCACGTGTGGTAAAACATTTTCCCATAACTTTTTAGAAATTACAGATACACTAGCTCCCGTGTCGATTTCAAATTTTATAGGAATATCTTCTACCACAAATAACTTAACAATAGGCTTCGCACATTCTGCATCAATTTTAAATAATGAACCTAAATTAAAATCAGGTTCGTTATCTAAATAAAAATTATTTGCTCTCCTGGTCTTCTTTTTCTTGCATACTGAAGCTAAGTGTCCCACATTATTGCAAAAATTGATTTTACGCTCACGATAGTAACAATTTACCTCGCTGTGATTTTTATAACCACAAACTTTAGACTTTTTCTTCGGTGGGTCTCCACGTCCTTCTATTTTACTTGCGGAGTTGTTTTTCTGCCTCCAATGTCCACACGTTGCTCCATTTCGTGATGTTGACGATCGCAAGTGCCCAATGTCCACCTGGTCCGATTTAAATAAAACCGAGGTCCTCTTATCGGAAAATTGGCGTGCCGCTTCTTTGCTAATAGCAATTTCAACTGCTTTTGAAAAAGTTAGCTTCCGCACATCCTCTTCAAATAAGCGGTCCATGGTAAGTCCTTTTTCTAACCCAACGATAAAGATATCTCGCAACACACTCCAGCTCTTGTCAAAATTTCCGAATGCAGCGAGATTTCGGACTCGTGCGCTCCACTCCGCGATGTCTTCACCTGCGTTTTTCCTTGCCGTATAAAAATCATATCGTGCTGGAAATTGGGAAGTACTGGGAACAAAATGTGCATCAAAATATCCAGTTAAATCCTTATAACCAACTGTTTCAGGCTTCTCAGGAACACATAGGTTGAAAATTAATTTATAGGCATCCTCGCTACAACAATTGAGCAGAATAGCATGCTTCCTTTCTTCTTCCGTTATTTGATTAGCCAAAAAATATTGTTCTAACCTTGCCTTATACACAGTCCAATCCGACGTGGCTGAATCAAATTCACTCAGATGTCCAATCATTTGAACCACCTTTGCTTCTTTACTCATCTCGAAACGTTGAAAATTTTCAACTTTTGAAGTAATCGCGTAGGTTCACTTGACACTATTAACTATCAGCATTTGATGATAACTAATCAACGCTTAATAATACTCGTCGCCAATGTAGCGTTCTGTACTTACAGAACATACCAACACCTGTTAATCAACAGACAAGTCGATTCGGAATACTTTATTTAACTAAAACTATTTACAAAAATGTCATGCGCGTCGCGCAAGAGCATTACCTTCAAAATCGCGCATACGTTACATTCTTATACACAGTTTCCTCTTGCAATTTTTCCGTCAGTTTTCTTTCGTACTTTTCCTGTTCATCTATGTTACTAAGCTTTATTACTTTGCATATTCTCTCTCATTTTCCTGGTTTTAACTCATTTTGTTGTACCTCTTACTGCATCTTTATTCCTACCATAAAATGGCCCGAGTCTATATCAGCCCCTCGATAGCTTCTTATATCCTTGATACACCTTTCACTTCATCTGTCAATAAATACATGATCTATTTGATTCACATATTCACCACCAGGACCACGTTCCTATATGTAGTTATTTCCTTCAGGTCATAGCAGGTGCATTTGACTCTCATATTATTATCCATGGAGAAATGTACTACAATACTCCCATTTTCATTGCGTACGCACACGATCATTGAAAATGAACAGGGTTATGCAACATATGTTACAGATTTGAAGCAATGTTTTTAGCAGACTACTATAATTATTAAAAATTTTATAGAACTATCGATGTAAATAATATTTCTGATCATGTATAGACTATTCAGAAAACGTAAATCAACTACTGTAATGTTGGTTGCATAGCCCTGTTCATTTTCAATGATTCTTTGTGTACAACATGCAGGCTATTCTTTCCAACAGTTGGTCTATATGCATTTTCTCATTTGCGTTACAATCCCCAAATTTTAATATCATATTTTGGTATAGCCTGTTCTTCTGACATCTGCGCTGTCACTTGTCAAAATTAAAAAAAAATTATTGGGTGTACCTAGAGTCCCTGTATATAGTTATCTAACTATATACAGGGTCTCTAGGTGTACCTAGTGTAACTGTATCGTTGTCTGCGTTGATTGTTTATAACAAGTCTGTTCAATACCCTAAAAAGTTTGCTTCCTGACAACCGAAGTTTTATAACAGATGTCACCAAGATCGCGTGTTACAGGAAACTGTAAATAGTCACCAGTACTTCAGAAATACTAAATTCAATGAAATAGAATAGAGAAAACGTATGTGAAGTGACAAATATTGTGAAATTTGGTATAATGTGTATAATGTCTGCTACAATGGCCATATTACATACATTGTTCATACTTTAGAACGAATCGATTGTACTTGTCTGGAAACATTGACTAGTGTTAACACACCACTAGGTATTAGACTTAATATATCTACAAGACAGAGAATCTTTGTAATGCGCTATTTCATTTTCTTAATATGTAACACCTACTACTAACATTGTAATAAAAATAATTGCATATTTTCCACCGGTAGGAAATGCTATGAAAATTAGTGTATCTTTCTGAACAGACCCCCCAAAATCACATTTTGAATGTAGAGATCACAATCAGCCCATTGTTGATAGAATTTTATCAAAATTGATTAAAGCTCTGCTTAGCAGTTATTGCAAAACACGAACAAATATAAACTTTTCTACTAAGTATATACTTTGCATTCTAAATCACTGAGTAGAAAGACATTGAAGTTTTTATGTTTTTTTTGTGTTTATAAGATATATACAAAGCTATTGTAAACTTACTATTCATTCTATATTTAACATTAAAGGAGAAATAAAACGGCTCTTTAATATCTGACAATGTCATACCACGTGTATAACCAAACATTTGACAACGACATCGATTGACAACTTACAAATCTCAGTGTTAAACCCTGAATCTTAGATTTCATTGACACGCGATAGCAGCGCCTCTAGTTGTAAGTTTAGATGGAATGGACAGACTTGTTATAAACAATCAACGCAGACGACTACCTGTATATTACTTTACTAAGAGTAGAGCAAACAGCGGAAAAAGTTGGATAATTTGTTTCATGGCTACCATGATTTAATAAAATATTGAAAAAACAAGGTGTTTTATGTTGGTGGCACTGTAAGTCTATGCCAAATTCGAGGTTAGCAGGTTAGGTTTTGCATCAGTTTTGACAGAAAAAATGATCTAACTTTTTCTGCTGTTTGCTCTACTCTATTATGCAGGTACACTAAGTGTACCTGTGGAAAAAAGTTGCCTTCAGACTGTACAGCTAAATTAGTTACTAGTGTCGAACTTATTGAGGTTAGATAAGATATTTGTGAGGTTTACAATAATTTTATTATGAAATGGTTTCTTGTTAATATCAGAAATATCTACTTAAAGTAAAATGAATTATTGATAAAAATCAGATTAATGTAATTAACGTAAGTTTTAAACTTATCTATTTAAAAATAGAATTTAATATTATAATATAAATACATTGGTAAACAAGCAATATAACAAATAGTATATTTCAAACCAAGGTAAGAAAGTGCAGTTTTGCATACCGAGCGCAAAGTTTATAAACCGAGTCGAAGGCGAGGTTTGTAATTGCGCAAGGTATGCAAGAGCACTTTCTTAACGAAGTTTGAATACTATTTTTTTTCCCAGCCGGCCTCAGTGGAGCCAAATTTGACACTATAAAAATAATTCAACAGACTGTTAAAGTTGTTAAAGGTGACAATATCCTGCAAAATATGCAGCATGTTTTTCGATTTTATGCTGTTCTCAAAATGTTTCTAAACAGTTTTATTCATAAGTAACTCTGAAAACTTAAAAAAATTTTCGTTAAAAAATCGCTTTACTATTTATACTTTTTGAGGTTATGTCCACTGAGGTCAAACTGTCAAAGCAGTTTTGGTTGGATTAAAAAAAGCGCGGGCGCGCACGGTGATTTTTAGCCTCTCCTGTCGTGAGTACGCATGCGCGAGATGTTAATTTAATTCCTTCGAATGAAGGGCCACTCACGGGGCCACTTAAGGTTTCGTACTTCCCTGCATCAAAAGGATGTGAACACTCACAGAATGCATTCCTAATTCCTCGTATAAACAGACTGTAACACAAGTCATAAAGTCAATTATCCGTCAACTATCAATATGTCAGCTGTCAGAATCAGCACGGGTCAGCAGTCAGCTAACATGCGGTACAGTCTCTTCATAAAAATTGCATGATTTACTTTCTTACCTAGGTGAGAAAAACGAATTTTCTTAGCTCAGATGAGGTGAGCAATGTCTCCTATTCTAACCGGCTGGGAAAAAATTCTTTTATTCATAATCTACTTATTGGTAAATCTGAATTATCTGATTCTTCTGTTAAGGAAATAACAAGAGGTGCAACACTCTGAACAGGCAAATTTCCCATATATTTTTTCCAATCCTGTAAAATTAATTTTTCACAGTGAACAACACTGTTATTCCACGTTTCAGCTGTGAATTTGGATAAAACTTCCTTCCACACACACTTTTGGTTCGCGTACATCCTTTTAGATCTGATACTGTTTCTGTTTTTAAGATATTCTTATTGTAATAATTTTTAACAAATCCCCATACCAGTTCTATGGCAGTATATTGACAGTGATACGCAGGAAGTCTTAAGACTTCATATCCGTGTAATTTTTATCATCAACAACAGAAGTCGTTTTAGTATAATTAATTAAAGGCTTCATTATGTCCCATAATTGTTTTTAAGCATATTGTCATCAAATTGCACTTTATGTTTTATCAAACAGTCTTTGTAAGACTGCTTTGAAGAATTAGAATTTGGAGGTTTCTCTAGTTTTACTGTATGATATGAGGCGTTGTCCATGATCACAATACATTTTTTTGTAATTGATCCATACCTGGAATAAGTTGCTCTTCACCATTCATTGTATGATGGTAATCACGATGTTCTATTTTTGTATCCAAAAGCAAGCTACATCCTTCTCAAAAACCGTATTTGCATCCTGCATGCAACACGGTAAATCGTCGTCCTTCACTTTTAATGCGTTTTGGATGAGCTTTTTCATCATCATCATGTGTCCAAGTTCGAATCTGGGAACCGTTTTGGTACATCCAGATTTCGTTAGTGAAAACAAATACAATTTCTTCAGATGCCTGCATACTCAATATATTTCAGTAAAAATTTCACTCTCGCCACTTGAACATGTGAGCTTTCACATAATATTTTTTTATTGTCGCATTTTGTATAGCAACATTCCATGGATTTGATAATTTTATATAAAGTTGTCTTACATTCAGTATATTCCAAGTGATTCACAGCGTAGTTGTATAAATATTTTATTGTAAAATGCTGATTTTTTTCATGAAAGAAGTGAATTTTGTTTGCAATTTCAGTTTTTAAAAAAATGCACATACAAATAATCGAGTTGATTTTGTGTTTTAGCACAACCTTTACTCGAACTCGTTGTTGGCAAACCCTTTTCATTATTATCAATAATAGTACGAACCTGAGATTCACTAACCTAAAATACCTTAAGTTAAATTGAAGACAAACACCTTTTATTCAATTTTGACAGTTTAAAGTGACATTATTAACTCCATAACAACCTTCATAAACACTCTATGATTCACAAGAGAAATAAAAGCGTTTTAATTCACTAGAGAATTAAAAAAGTTTAATTGACTAGAGATTTAAAAACGTTTCAATGAAGAACTACATATTTTTATTATTTCTACAAATACTTACATTCAATTAATCTTTCTCTTTGTAGTGTGTAATATATAGTTATCTTAAATTGAATATTTTTAATGTCATTTATCTCCAATTTTCTGTATAGCTGTAAGCAGGTGACAAACGTCACTTTGACGTTTGGCACACAGTAAGTGTGCTGTTTTATTGGTTGTTTGATAAATGATTTAAGAGCAGCAGGCACTATAAATTTGAATATTTTATTCAAAATTTCGTCAAAATTGAATCAAAACATGTATACCAAACGTGAATTATACATTTATTATTTGATCTCACGAGCACTGCTTGCTCGTGAGCCCAAAATCTTTTCGTGAATAAACATATGTTTAATTCACTTGGTGTATAATATTTATTATTGGTAAAACCACATATTACCAAAAATATTTTGGCAGCTCTTCCTCCAATTTCAGCTGTAGTTAAATCTGGAAAAAAACCTTTTTGTTCATTGTAGTACTTTATAACAGCTTGTGTTTCGCTAGCAGTTAACAAAGCCTTTGTACGTTTGTCCTCCATTTCAGTCGTTTTAAGTTTTATCATGTAATGCTACATGAAATATGACATTTGTGTGAAACAAAATTTTTGAAAAAAAAATTAGGAATCACAAGTGCAGTGTAGCCAAGTTAATAAACTTAAGAGCACCAGGAATTTCTTTACCACCAACAGGCAACAGAATGTCAATCTGACAGCGCAGATGTCAGATGAACAGACTATATTCTTCCATATTCTTTATCTAATGCTTCATAAAATTCTTCTTTCGTGTCTATGTCCTTCTCTTCTGATGGTGCGTGGCTGTTAATTATGTTTATTTTCTGGTATTTTCCTTTTAGTCTTATTCTACACATTCTCTCCGAAATGCGCATGCCCTAGGAATGCCCTGTTGTGATCATTTTGATATGATGAAACTTAATAAAGCCTTATCTTATATTTTCTGCGTTCTGGACATTTAATACCTTATCAAGTAATTGAATTACCTGAAAGTAGTTCAATTATCAGAAGTAATTCAAATACATGCAAGTTATTTAAATACTTTAAATTTAATTAGTAGTAGCAGTAGTAGTAATTACTTACTTTCAAAAAGTAATTGTCAAGTACTTTTCGCAAAAATGGCAATTACCAATTACAATTACTGTATTTTAAAAAGCAATTTAATTCCAAAACTAATAAACAAAAAATAATTTAATTAGTAATTTCATTACAAAGTAATTAATTACTGCTCAGCTCTGTTTCAAACTACACTGTAGTTTTCCTATTCTTTGCATTGAATCTTTTTTATTAAATGTAAAATCATCTTATTTGAACCCAGTAAATATTCATATAGTACTGCACTTTTAAATACTAATTTATAAGTTATCGTCAACTACTTCTACCTAAATTACAGACTTAATAACGCTATATCAATTACAATAAAGTATTTAATAATTAAATATGCTAATCTTGGCATCTGAAATTATTCAATTAGTACAAACTAAAACTAAGCAAGACTAGCGTTCAGGTGCAACACCATAGCAGCATTATTCTTTATTTTTCATATTTTCTATAGTTGCGTGCTTTCATTCTATCTCTGTATTATCTCTTTTTTATAATGGTGATATTTTTCCTCGCATATTATTTAGTTGTTGTTTTATATTGTCTATCATCTTTTACATTTTCATCTTTTGCTTTTCCATTTCTTGGATAGCACTTGAAATATATAATGTTCAGCAAGTTTGCGGAAAATATTCAGTACATTTGCTACAATACTTTATTGATTTTGCAATAAATTTTGTAGTTTATAGCAACTTTTCGACTGGAAATTTTGAGCAAGTTCGCAGGAGTTTTGCAGTTTTAGGAAAATTGCATTAGGCTTCTATAAAAGTTACGGAATAGAATACTGTTCCTCAAACTATTCAAAGGCGTATATAGACAAAAAATTGAGCTACCTGAAAGTTTATACAAGAATATATGATATGATTACACTTTCCAAATTATTAGAAATAATGTAATTCTACCGTTCAGTCTATTAAATTTCCAGAGTTATATATTTTATGGTTTACCGCGAAGCGAGAAGAGTTTCGCCTCTGGCGTGGTTTACACGTTGAGCTACCGTGCTCTTTTGTTTTTCCTCCTGATGAAGCCCCTTACGAGAGTGGGCAAAATGTTGAGTTCTTCCACCTCAATAATGACACGGTCCAATAAGAGAAGTCGTTTGTTACTTAATGATAATGGCTATGAAAGCCTTCGAAATCATAATCCAATTCAGGTGATAATTTTGCACTAGTGCAATTTCAGTGACTATTCAACTAACCCCCTTCATGTTAACTATTAACCAATCATAATTTAGTATTTTTGTGATTTGCACCAATTAGCCGGAACGATATTGAGAATTTTCACTAGTGAAAATAATCGACAATTTTCACTAGTGGTATAGTGAATATTTTACGACAATTTTCACTAGTGAAAATAATCGACAACTTTCACTAGTGGCATAGTGAATATTTTAAACAAATGTGATTTCTATTAGAAAAAGTCAATATTAGTGTTGTGTTACTATAGAAATCGCGTAGTTTGTTGCTAGATTTACTGAAAACTAATTTTAAAAAGTAGTTTGGTTCATTGAATAGTCCCTCGAATGCCATTCTTAGTCAAAGTTTAGTAGAACATTTTTGCTGTGATATCATTACTCATGTCCATTGCGCTTAGGATTAGGACTCGTGCTCGCGCACTCGTCCTAATCATACCAAAGCGCAATGGACATTCGTGATACCACAGCAAAAATATTCGACATAACTTTGACTACTCATGGTATTATAAGTGAAATTCGTAAGACACTCATTAATGACCAATAGAAAAATTAGTTCACGAGCCGTAACCAAGACAACAGCATTTATTGGGAATTTTTTGTAGGTAGACCAACCTAACTGTGAGGGTTTGTGTCGTTACGATTTTCTTACCGAATCTGCATTCGAGTATCAATTATTCATATCCGGAAAGAATTAATGCTCTTATGAGATTATATGTAATGGTTTGCACAAGTGCAAGATTTCTGTACTTATTAGAGCTAGTAGAACGTTACAAAAGCTTCGTTTTTACGGGAAATAGTAAGCAGAACAATATTCTTGGAAAACATCCCACGTGCACTGAATACTTCAAGATGATTTTACTAAGACACTCCTTTTAAGCTAAGTATGTGCACAGGCAATTTGTAAATTGCAATTTTTGTTAGAATTGGTTAAATTTGAATCCAGTTTCAGCGGTAAAGCTAAGCGAAAAATTATGTGATTATTGTAGAAATTGAACTTAGGAGATGATAAAAGAGATATCGTTGATATACGCAGAGTTCGAATTTGAACTTGATTGTTCTACAAGTTCTTAAAGTTTCTAGATATTTATATTAAGTTGATGATTTTTAAATGAACGTCAAATTAGTTGTTACAAATGGCAAAGTTACAACTCAAAAAATATGTGTGCATAGTAAACCGTGGAAAAGCATTTATCAAAAC
This sequence comes from Agriotes lineatus, assembly GCA_940337035.1. Classification (NCBI taxonomy): domain Eukaryota; kingdom Metazoa; phylum Arthropoda; class Insecta; order Coleoptera; family Elateridae; genus Agriotes; species Agriotes lineatus. The sequence continues at coordinate 116,691,153 of OW679200.1, read as the reverse complement.
AAAAAGCATAAGTACAAAAGGATTTCTGAAATTTTTATTAATTAAGGTATTTGTATGTTTCCTTGATTTGTAGTTTCAACTACCTATTGAATGTTAGTATTAATTATTTATTTCTTTATGATCGGTTTATTGGTATATGTGAATTACACATCAGTTAAACTGTATCGCTTCATCTAATAACGACTTGACCATATTTGACAATTATTTAGAAACATGTAAATAAAATATCTTGAAGACATAAAGCATGTGAGTTCAGATTGGCAAATTGAGAAATTAAATATGAATGGCAGCAGCATTTCGGATGTCGAACATTTTACTTAATTTAGCTGAATTTTCATTTTTTACTGTTTACGAGATTCCATAGCAGCCGAGGAAATCTTTGGTGTCCAAAGTACCGCAATGGCGGCCATTGTTTCAGAAATGGCATCGTTCAGTGAATTATTTCTGTCAGAATATAAGTAATGTGATTTTGACAAGTTTAATATTTGAGTTGCATTATTAAAATTTGTGGTTGCGTTATTAAATACTAAGAAAGTTCTTAAAACCCAACCTAAAAGAATGGTTCCCTGCTGTGTTTCTTGTATCCGTAAAAATTACAAAAAAATGCAAAAAGTCGTATCTAATGAATTCTATATTCCGAAGTCATTTATGGAACAATATGACCTTCATTTCGGGGTTTCTTCGACTGCTTTGCGAGATCCCCATGTTGAACGCCACTTTCCGAAGTTATCTTACAATAGACAAGCAAATTACTAGGATCACTAACTATTTTATCGAAGACAGTGTGTAAAATTGTCTTTTAGTTGGCAGTTTTACGTTTGTAAAACGACTGTTTAATAACATGTTTTCATTAGTTTACGTCGTCAGTAGTAACGTGTTTAAAATATTTCATTAGGCACATTGTCAGTAGCACCGTTTTTAAAAATTTTAAAACAGGCAAAATTACGACCGGTTGCTGGTAATCCTAATTTAATTTTTTTTATATTTACCGTGTTTTCTAGATTCTATCGTAGATAAAATATTGTACGATACACATGCGTAAAGCATCTTTGGTCAATCGCGGGGCTTAAAACGCTCGCTCACTGGCGTTTTAACTCTACCCCACTCGTGACTAAAGAGTAGCTTTACGCACTTGTATCGTAAATTACTATTACTAACGCCTATGTAAACGATTTTTAATGTTACTCTACTGTTGGAATCAATATGCTTCCATATGTGAATTTATCAACTGATTATTAGTAGTTCTCTGAATGTCATTTTTTGGGAGTAGTTTATTGTGATATGTTTTTATTAGTAGTTGTATCGTCCGAAAATATCAATAAATAGGCAATTTCAAGTAAATTCCAATATTTTCCAACAATTTTACTAACAGTCGACAGTGCACTTACTTGTTAAAACTTGTTCACATCTAACTGTAACTTGCTATACTAAATTCACGAAGCTCTGATACCCAGTCAAACAAATGTACATGAACCGACTAAAACCTACTTCACAGAACTGCAACCCTTGGTGTTGTCCAGTGTGTACTAATATTATTTATAAACGGGGCTGCGCGCGCTATTGCGCGGTCTATTCTATTCAATTTACCACCATTTTAGGCTTATTACGTTGGGCCATTCCAAGGGGGTTCACTGGGCTCCGCCCCTCTCCAAGGGGCCCTAGGTGGACCGTCCCTCTCCAAGGGGGCCTTTGCGGCTCCAGGGGTTTCGCCCTTCTCTAAAGGGGCCCTCGGGGCTCCAGGGGTTTCGCCCCTCTCTAAGGGGGCCTTCGGGGTTTCGAGGACTCCGCCCCTCTCCAAAGGGGCCCTTGGGACTCCGCTTCTCTTCAAGGGGGCCCTCGGGACTTCGCCCCTCTCCATGAGGGCCCTTGGGGACTCCGACCCTCTCCAAGGGGGCCCTCGGGACTCGGCCCCTCTCCAAGGGGGCGCTCGGGGCTTCGCCCCCTCTCCAAGGAGGCTCTTGGCGCTCGGCACCTCTCCAAGGGGGCCCCGGGACTTCGCCCTTCTCTAAGGGAGCCATCGGGGCTCCGCCCCTCTCCAAGGGGCCCTCGGGACTTCGCCCCTCTCCAAGGGGGCCCTTGGACTCTCGCCCCTCTCCAAGGGGGGCCCTTGGGACTCCGCCCCTCTCCAAGGGGGCCCTTGGGACTCCGCCCCTCTCCAAGGGGGCCCTCGGGACTCGGCCCCTCTCCAAGAGGGCGCTCGGGGCTTCGCCCTTCTCCAAGGGGGCCCTTGGCGCTCGGCACCTCTCCAAGGGGGCCTCGGGACTTCGCCCCTTCTCCAAGGAAGCCATCGGGGCTCCGCCCCTCTCCAAGGGGCCTTTGGGACTCCGCTTCTCTTCAAGGGGGCCTTCGGGACTTCTCCCCTCTCCAAGGGGGCCCTCGGGACTTTGTCCCTCTCCAAGGGGGCCCTTGGGACTCCCGCCCCTCTCCAAGGGGGGCCCTTGGCGCTCGGCACCTCTCCAAGGGGGCCCCCGGGACTTCGCCCTTTTCCAAGGGAGCCATCGGGGCTCCGTTCCTCTCCAAGGGGCCCTGGGAGCTCCGCCCCGGTCGCGAAATCGAGGCGATGGTGAAATGCATGTAAACGCAAATGGGGGACATCGCGTCTGCAATTGTCGTGACACACACGTTTGGATTGTTCTCCTTTATTTATATGATTAAGTGCAATTTAATTTACAAAATTTACTATGTAGTTGTCTTGCTATTAATTATAAAACAAATGGGGTCATGTTAACCCCAACAGTACAGCCGTACGGTGAATGCGAACAGAAGAGCCGGGTGAAACTAAATCAATAGACGTTCACACTTCCTTTCGTAAATAACGTAAATACCAAAAATATGTAAATTTCTTTCGATATGTGATTCTCGTTCATTATCCATTTGATGCTATGACATGAAGACAAGAAAAATACAAAACAGTGTGCACTTTTTATTTACAAATTGTAATAAACAACAGAAATAAAACCAAATACTAATATTACATACCTAAAAACAGATTACAATAGATACTAAAACAAGACATTATTTCTACGTATTACGTCCTTATTCACAAATCATATAAACACCTCAGTTTCTGTGGAATCAAACAGCCTCAGAATATCAGTATAATTTTTGATATTTGCTAAATCTACAGCAGTATTGCCATCTCTATCTGCCATTTCTGCGTTTGCTCCATTTGAGAGAAGTATTAGTGCGATCTCATAATTTCCAAAGTCTGCTGCTAAATGTAGTGCAGTTCGACTACAATTATTTATTTGATTAATGTTTACTTTGCTATTTTCAACTCGAATATTCTTCACTAGCGAAGTTACTACTTGTATGTGCCCTTTAAACACTGCTAAATGAAGACACGTATTTCCATCAATATCTTTTTCGTTCGCGTCCATGTTATTCGACAAAAGTAATTCTAATATATCGTTACTGTTACACAAAGCTGCTAAATGAAGTGCAGTTCTACTGCTTTCATCTTTTTCGTTGTAATTAATACCACTTTCAAGCAGAAAACTTGCAACTGTTTTGCTATTGTTTAAAGCTGTTTCATGCAAAGCCGTTCTTTTCATGTCATTTTGCGCATTAATATCTGCGTGGCAAAACACAAGTTTGGCAGCAGTTGATCTATGGTCATGCAAAGCAGCTAGATGAAGTGGCGTATTGCCTTTACCATCTTTGATGTTAACGTTTGTCTTTGATATTAGCAGAGATACTATGTTCTGGTGTCCATAAGCTGCTGCTAAATGGAGAGCAACTTTACCTTCTTCATTTTCTATGTTTTGATCAGCACTAAATTGTAAAAGTACTTCCACAGCTCTGATATGTCCACATCCAGCGGCGACATGTAGAGCGGTATTATGACTATTGTCATGCTCATCCACTATGTTTCTATCTTGTGTAAGTAACGATAGAAGGACATCGACATGTTTATTCTTGGCAGCTAAATGCAAAGGCGTTTCTCCAGTATCATTTTTCAAGTTAACTTTCTCGTCTCTCTGAAGCAATATCAAAATAATATTTTGGTAGCCTTTTAGAGCAGCCAAATGCAATTCCGTGTTACCATTCGCGTCCTTAGAGTTGATGTCTGATCTATCGAGAAGCAAATTCAAAATATCAACGTTTCCATTGTGGACTGCTACATGTAATGGTGTTTTGCCTTGTTGATTTCTAGAGTTTGTATTTGCTCCCTTAGAAAGAAGTAGGGCAACCATAGCAGTATGTTTATTTTCTACAGCCAAATGAAGTGCTGTTTGCTCTGAAATGTCTGTTTTACGTAAGGCGTATCTTTCTTGTTTTTGTGTGACATCATCAGCAGCAGTGAGACACAGAAGCAGATTCATTATATTTTCGTGGCCCATGGTAGACGCCCAGTGAACTGCAGTCCTTTTGAATTTTTGATCTAAAGGGTAATTTATATAAAAATACAACTGGTTGGGACTGTACTCTTCGATCCGTTTAATAAAGAATTCATATCCATATCTACTGCAATAGTATATGTAATTTTTTATATTGCTTTTACTAATTAAAATAGGGGAAGAAAAAGTAATGGTGGATAAAATCGCATCTAGGTTGCTTAAAGAATCACTGATAATAGCATAGTTTAATGGCGTTAATTCCAAAACATCATCTACAATAAATTCCTTTACATCAATACATATTTTCTTTAGAAATACATTTAGATTCGAATTGCTGTTTTCACGTTTATGAATATTAGGATCTATCATTTCTCTCCATTCTGGCATCGGATGTCGGGTTCCCCACGCTGCCGCCAAATGAAGAGGTAATCTTCCACCAGCATCGCGAGTGATTAACAACTCTGGTTTCTGTTCAGTTATTGCCAGTGCCTCGTCTATTTGTTGACGTATAACAGCAAGGTGTAACGGACAATCTTTGGATAATAACTGATCAAAAATCTTGCGAGTCACGCTGTATTGAGATTGAAAGGTTTTCTTTATTAATTTTCGAACATTAGAATTTTTAAAGTTTATAGAAAGCCATTTAGCAGCAAAATATTCTGCGAACGATCGGTGGGAAAAATGTAAACCCAGCTCATTTCTTATTACTATCCCACTTTTGCTTAGAATTTCCACAGCTTCGCTTTCCATATTTTTAAATCTTGCTAGTTCTGAGACACTTTGCAGCTCCTCCAGATCTTCAAACGGAAATAACAATTGAAGGGAAAATAGCTGATGATATTCTTCGAACAATATTTTATCTCCATAAGCTCCATATTTTTCGTGAGCGATAGTAATCTTATTCAGAGTGAATTTTTCATATAAATATAGCAAATTGAAGTTTTTAGTTAACCTCTTAGTTTTTATATAATTTCTATAGTCGTCTTCGAAACATTCGACCAAGAGCTTTATATGCAGAGGCACTGCTGTGAATTCCTGCTTCCAGTCGTCCAAATTTTGTTGTGCTAACTGAAGCAATTGCTTTGAAAATTCCGCTGTGATTTCCTTCACTTCTGTTTCAGTGACTGTAACGTGTGAAAAATATTGGATAAGAAATCTCAGCTGATCGTCAGAACTAAACGGATTCAAACCAATCGCAAATGTGTCGAATTCTTTTTCTAAATACGATTGCAAGTTGGGGCGAGTTGTCAACCAGATTTTATATCCCTTTGCCAGAAAAGATTTAATCATGTCTGTAACATTTTCTCTGTAATATTGTGGTACCTCATCAAATCCGTCCAAAAGTATTAAAACCGCTTTCAAGTCTAAAAATGCAGTAAAAGCCTCTGTACTCACAGGACTATTAATTTGTTCATTATCTAAAGCAACTTGATTAAAATAATTAAGATGTCTCACTGGGTCTGCAGCAGCCGATTTAAACTGTTCACTTCTGTAGTAGTCGAGATGTTGGTTTAAATTCACGAGAAGGATCCACATATCTGTTGGTGTCGTTTGAGCAATATAATTCATAATTACTGATTTTCCCATTCCTGGAGCAGAGCTGATGATATTGATTTGGTTCTGGAAATGTCCAAGGGCATCGTGTGCATTGATAGGAGGTGTATTAGTGTAGGTGTAAGGTAGTGTATGCTTAAGTGAATATATATTTTTTATGCTACCCTTGGTGGCCACCCATTCCAAAGTGTGGGTGTTATGCAGTACTAAGTGGTGTACATTTCTATCTATTCTGGTTTTATCTAAAAGAGTAGATGAATAAGGTTTAATAATTATCTTATACATGTCGGGAATTTTGCTCATGTATTTTACGTTTTCGTAGTCTACCATTGCATACTTAGCATACGAGTGAATATTAAGATCATTTAAAGACTCAAAAAATGAGCTTCTGTCAGAACATTGGATGATAAACAAATCGTTAGTATACTCTAATGCTTCAAGCAATAGCTGCAAATCGAGTGTTATCCTCGGAATAGTTCTAATAACATGATAAATTGGCAGTTTGTTTATGGTATTTCCGATTTTGAAATTGCCCCTCAATATTTGCATGACCTCTTTTGCACCGATTATGTTCACCAAACGACTTTGGCTTTTAAATAAACATTTTAATTGTATATGTCTTCCTTGCAATTCTACTGTCTTTTCAAGAACCAATTCATAAGCATTCTTCTCCAAGTCAACTAAATTACTGAAAGTATCTGAAATGTTGTACCTTGGTAAAACTTGGCAGTTGGATTTGTTCAATATGATGCATTTAAGTGTATAATCAGATAAACTCAGTATATGCAGCACATTCTTGTATTCTTTTCTTGTATTTACTACCAATAACACTGGAATCTTTTTAACCTTCCATAGAACGCAGTAAACACGATATAAGGTAATATCAGGATCACTACCAAGTGTTCTATGCATTTCATCGCTAATAGGTGCTTCCACAGCTTCAAAAAAGGCCTTTTTACCTTCAGAAGAAAATTCCTTTTCCCAATCGTTTGTTGGATGATATACCTCATATTCCCGTAGCAACCAATTAAAGTAGCTGTGCAGTAAATCTACACCTCCACCGTTTTCTTCGTAGCTGACATAAAATTCGATAATATTTTTATGTTTAACTAAGGAGTGCCATTCTTCAAAATTATCTCCACATTTATTGTTGGCAGTAATTAATTCAGAGGTATAGAATTGGCTCATGTACCTTTCCAATAGCAGTTCAGTTAATTTTACAATGGTATGTGTTTTGGTAAGGATATAGTTTCCTCCCAATTCGCCTTTTGACCATTCCACAATAAACGAATTGAAGTCCTTTACTAAATCATGTAGGGCACGCCGAGAAATTGCAATAGGATGCAATAGCTTTAATAGTTCATTGGTTATAAAGGAGTGCATTTCTCTGTTGTGACTTTGGTTTGAGAATAATAAAAAGTGATTTAAGAAATCTTCGTTTATTTCATTATTACCGTCATTCAAATTAATTTCCTTTACACTTTCTACTTTAAACTTGAAGACATGTCCAACAGTATTTATAAAATCGCAACTTGATTCTTCTAACATAGACAGACATCTTTCAGTAAGCACTTTGTTTGTAAATAGAATGCACCATAATTCGCATCCTTGTATTTTGCTGTAAATGGATTCAAGTGGAGCATCAGAATTACAATTCCTTGTTATTTCTCTGAAATCATCCCTGTATCTTTTCATATTAAAATCAGTATATTTCGAAACAGAAAAGTCTTTAGCATGTATGGGCTTTGGATAGTAAGAAAACTTGCACTGCACAAGGAACACTGTTTGTATCCCTGAGTCTTTATCTAGTGTTCCGATAACAATATCATCAAACCTGCCAAGGTGTTCCATATTACAAGCCATCCACATATCCTGTGTTTTTGAACTGGCTCCGCGTATTGCATATAATGCCATAAGATTTGTCTCGTATGCGCTACCATGATTAATTGTTCCTGGAAGTACTCGAAACCTCTGTAAAACATTGCATCTATTAGTAGTGTATGTAACAACTTCTTAAAGTGGTGTTTTTTATATGAGTACGAGTGCGGCTCTTTTTCAATAGCAAAAATGCCAAAAACACTTTACTAACGTGTGTTACTTGGAACAGAAAGAGCACACTTGGATAATTCTTCCGAGGTGCCATTTGCTCATTTCTTTATATTATTGATTTGTTTGCTTGTAGACAGATTGAATTAGAATTAAGTTAGTTGTTATGCAGCATTTTTTATGTAAGGACATACATACACCGCTCAGTGTTAAAATAAAATAAAGTTTTTTATTAAATTGTGGTACTTTAAAATTTAATTGGCGCCGTCGCATCTGTAGACTTACGAACAGGCAAATACTAAATCGATTTATCGTTCGTGCGAACGATTTAATTCCCACTCGAAAAACGTTCGAGGTGCACAAAATTCGGCAACAATCCGGCAACACAATCACGCGAGACGAAGTTATACATCGCCTAATCTTGAATTTAGGATCCGACCGAAATCGCTGAACCTATTGGACCACCTATAAGGACATCGCATTCAAAAGAAGACTTCAAGACAGAATAGCGTCGAGAAGAATCAAAGTGAGTTTCTACGCTTTTTATTTGCTCTTTATTCCTTTAGTTACCTTTCATATTATTAATATCTCTTAATGTCAACTGAAACCCTTATTGAAAAAATATCTAATTTAAATATAAATCAATAAAGTTCTCAAACTTTAAATTCTAGGAATAATACCACTCAAAATATGACCCCATTCCAGGTCAAATATTTGCGTACTATAAGTATCGGAGTTCCGAAATTATTAGCGCTAGCGAATTCATAATAAATCAATTCACCAAATCTTTTTATTAACCATTCTCGTCGATTAAAAGCAAATTCATTGACGATGCAGATGGTAGAGACGTCAATTCTTGGAACAATTTAAAAGATATATGTACTTCGAAAATCTTTTTTGTACCAAAGAGGCGAAAAGCCTTTACTACGTGATCTCATGCTGCTTAGACAAGGAAACGAAACTTCGTAACAATATTGTAACTGCTGTCATGATATTTGTGGATTACTGTTTTCGCAATTACGAATCAATACTAACGACGCTACAATTAGAAAATATACGGTACCCCCACCCAAGAAAAGCGCCCTTCCATGCTTTCCAAGAATACTTCGACACTCAGCATCACTCCGTTTCGCTAATACAATAAAATGATATGAACCAGTTATTTATAAAAAAAACCCAAAAAAAATTTTTTTGCCGACGACCATACTTCAAAACATGATGTTCGGAGGACCTATTGTATGAAAACAATCTAATAGACTTCAGAAGGTTTCTGGCGACCGGAATCATGTACACATACGAACCTACATACCCCGCACAGCCCGTTTCCCACCAATACGAGGGAGGGATCTAGTGGGCTGGGGTCTTCACCAAAAGATCCGCGCAGCCGAGACGGAAATTTCGTATAGTGGATTCATTAGTCGGTTGGCACGAATTTTAGAGATATTTCACTCAGAGTTGTTTTCGATATGAGGGAATTTCAACACGTCGTGTCGAAGTAAAATCAAAGGTGATCTTTACCATCAACTTACTTTAAAAGCCTACTTAACTGACACCGTAGAAAAGGCATTAAATTTGTACTAGCCGAGGAAAACATAAGTTATGTGAAAACTTCTATATAGAAGAGATTTTCTTCAACTTTAAAAACCCAGAAATCAACACAGCAAAGTAGTTATAATTTTTAAAAGCAGCAATTTACTAGAGGAACTTTCACCATGCCAGTTACAACAGCGATACCGAAGCCAATACCCAGAACCTTTCAACAATTTCCAAAATTTGGATATTTAAGATTTTCTGGTTTGCGGTCTCTGCCCTTTGAATCCCGAAAGGTTCACTGGAGATGACTTTATCCCTGCCGATAATTTAAGTGATACATCTATAAATCTGGAAAACAATTGAGTACCATCGCAATCGTCACCAAGGGGCTAACATAAGCAACATATTCCTTAAAAACGTCCAACTTCAACAAGAATGTGTACAAGCAAATTTTCTGCTACAAAAACAAGTCTTCAATATTTTTCTAACAAAATTGCTTTCCCATTGCTTTCTAAAAAAAAATAAAACTAAAAACGAAAACAAAAAGCACAATTCATAAATACTAACCAGCACTCCTTTCAAAATAGTGCTAGATATGAATAACAAAGAGGGAAGAGATGAAACTACAAAAAGGAATAGCAAAACCATAACGTTAAAATGCTAAACTACAAACAAAAAATAAAAATCCCTAGAAAAGAGCAACAAAAATACTACAATTTGTGAAAGCGATGTTGAATAAAGCTTAATTGGACAAGGTATTAGTGAGGATGTTGAGATGGATGACCTGAATGGCATAACTGAAATTCATAATAATTGTGTGATATGTGGAGAAACAGGAAAAAACAACAAAATCTAGTATAGATACACATCTTGTGGACATTGGTCACACAAAGAATTTAGCTACGTTCTTTTAACACTGTTCTAAGTCCTGAAATAAAAATGTCAACAAAAATGATGTAAAATTATTATTCAAACACATTGCTGCCTTGATTATCCTTATTTAAGTAGGTGTGTCATGTTTGCCTACAGCATGCGTCGTCTTCTACCACATTGCAAAGATGACCCAAATACAATATTTACCAAATTATATAGTAACAATTTTTCACTTACTAAAAATAAAGAGAAGCGACGAAATATCATAGATAACATATGTAGAAGTAGCTCCACTATTTTGGAATTGCTACGTTTTTTAAATTTCAAGAATTATGAGGATTTTTCCTTAGGTGCGTCTTCTTCAACCACCTTCCCCATTTCGTTTTACTTATATTAATTTTCCGACTGCTTTAACTTTAAGGCGGAACCTAACTACACAGAAATTATGTAGTTTTACGAGACCTTTCATATAATTTTGGGTTGATCATGGTTGATTGTGTGGTTATGACCAAAATTGTAAATTTGTAAAAATGGTCGGGGTCTTTTCAGGTATCTGACAACTAACAGAGACAAGCCAATTCTTTAGATTAGAACATTGATCAACATAGCATTCTGTAGTATTGACTTAAATTCACGGAATTCGTACTGACTATTAAAGAGACCCCTAAGGTTAAATTTGAAAGACGAGCTTCATAAAATTATAGAATTTGCTTTATTGTTACATTCCAGCATTTGCTAAGAATAATACAAACACTTACTTGATTTTCCATTGTAGGTTGAGGTGAAAAGGAGCAGGATTAAATACTTTTCTAACTTCAGATGCACAAGTCTGTAGTCTGTCTGTAGTAATTAAATCTGAAACAAAGAGTTTTATCAGGGTGAAAATATTTTTAACTGAATTAAAAAAATGAATCAAACCTTTGGCTGCTTTATACAAGGTCGCAATATTCTGTGTTTACAGTTTTCTTAAGATCGCAAAAGTTTTGAAGGTGTTACTGAGGTTTACTTCCACGTATCTGATCAAATATCACACAGGAAAAGTATTTAAGGAAACCATAAACGTAATCTAGCATTTGCATGCGGATGATGAGTTGAACCTTGATACGTAGATTTGTAGTCCTGACTGAATTTTTATATTATTTATTAACGTTTGTCACCGATTTAACACACTAGAAATAGAATCTTCGACTGTTGGGACCACCAAGAAAAATATTCTGACATGTTCCAAAGTTAGGTACGCTCTATTTTAAAAGACAACTACAGTAACACAATTCCATCTATAAAATTCAACAATTTGCATGGGCTACCTTGCAATCATGTTAAAGTATTAATCGATTCACTGGGACTCAAATCCGTAAGATATAATGTTTTCTGTAAGCGTTATCATGTTAAAGGTTTGTTTATTACCGACGTTTGCTAGATTACTCAATAATAAGATGATGGATATCGAAGTGTAGGTGTAGGTATCGTCTTTGCAAAGAACTTGAAAATATAATATAGATTATAGAGGAATGTATACAGGGAGTTTATTTTAATAGTTAACATAAGCGATTCGTTTCTATGCCACCATTTAATCATACAGGTCATTTCCATAGTTACAAATGAGACCAATAGATTAGAGCGTGTATTTTACGAGTTAACATAGGAATTATTACTTGTCAAAAAGACAATTAAAAATTATCCTAATGTATACCACTGAAGAAAAGATACAACACGGAAGTTGTCCCTACGTATCTACTTTTTTAGTTGCATACCTACATTCCGTTAAAAAAATTAAAGTTTCTTATTACCAAGTACCTAATTCAAATTCCTATGTTAACTCGTAAAATAAACGCTCTAATCTACTGATTTCATTGGTAACTATAGAAGTGTATCATTAAATGCTGGCATAGAAACGAAACTGCTATGTTAACCATTAAAATAAATTCACTGTATATTGTGATGCTTGTAGATCAGGATTGCTGATTTATTGTTAATCGTTAATTTCTAGATAGAAAAATATTTATGGATAGAAAAACTATCGAATTATTAAAAAATACAAAGGTGAAGTTAGGCTGAAAATAACAGATAAACTATTGAAAAATTTATGAAGAAATTAGATATAAAATTCAAATCAGCAAATGCATTTAATATTCAAAATAAGGTTCTAAAATATAAATTAAAATTATCATCTTTGGTGTAGTATGAAGGGTTGTTGATGTTAACAGAAAGCAATTAATAATTAAAAATTAATTAGGTAATAATTATTACAAACTATAAGTTAGTTTGAAGAAATATGAAAGTTCTAAGCTGATTTCATATTTAAATAAGTTATGTATAAGATTGTTAGAACAAATATTGTATGTAGTTAAAAATAATCCATTTTGTATAAAATGAGGATTGCTATAGTGAAATTTTAATTAATAATAACTGATTTTCATTTCTAAAAATGTGCACATAATCCACTTGTATTGTTAAAAATTATGAATAAAACCCTTTTATAATTAACAATTTATTTATGCAATGATTTACAAGGGTGCAAAGGACAAAATTTGGTAAAAATAATAGGAATACGTAAAAGTTTTAAAATAAAACAAACTTTAACATGAAGAAGGAGACCATTTAATTAATTAGAAGAGGAATTAAGAATAGCGGAATTGATGAAAAAAATCTGGTTGAACCTGAGTAATTGAAGAAGTTGCAGTTCGAGTTGCTGTCAAGGCGTAGACATCTGTAACTGATTAGAATGGGTATGCTGTCATGAAGATATAGGAGTAAATAAAAGTCTGGACCTTTGTTGGATTCCATATGAGTCTCAGTTATGGTAGATACATATGTAATAGGGTTTTAAATTGGGTACGCTGTCACAAAGTCATCATTAAAGAAATATCTCTGGATTTGAGTTAATTGGTTGAATTTCATGCGAGTTCCTGTAAGGAGGAAAACATCTTGAAATTGCTGTTGGATGTGCTATAAAGAATTTACGGGAGAGCTGATTAGTTTCTGGAATTGGTGTAAGTATAAGACTTCAATAGTGATTTATCCATTGTGACGCTGTGGCATCAAACTAAAGTAGCAATTTTGGTTGGGCATATAAACATAAGTGGCAGAATAAGCTGGTTGCATATGCACGACTCTACAAGAGAATTCAATTCAGGAAAGATTACCAGGTATATGTAAAATAAACATTAATCAGTTTCAACATAGAAATAATAATTTATGTGCATAAATACCTACATTTATTAATATTTTTAAACTAACATGTACTGTGCGGATATTATTATGTCATACTAGCAAGATACCCGTTCTTCGTACAGTCTACACATGTTTGTTTTTTTTCTAAATCTTAAATGAATTCTAGGGCCCCCCCTCCCCTCTCACTCAATACGCTAAACGCTTAAACTAACAAACGCTGCAGAACAATATTGCAGATAAAAGGGAAACAATAATCTTCTGAAAGAAGTTTTCCATAACTAGTTTATGCATCACGTATCCCCTGGAAATGTGTGTGTAACTGTCGTTCCCCTTTTATAGTTTGATAAAGCTATAGTTTTAGTATTTAGAAAAAAAATTTTAAAAATATATGTATCTTATTAAATGTTATATTCATACATTATAGCACGATACCCGTTTCCACCACTTGGGGTGGAATTTCAGAAATCCTCCTATTTTATTCTACATATGACTCACGGCGAAAAAAGCAATAACTTTAACTTCTTCTTTAACTCCTTCTTACTTTTACCCCATTTTTACTCCTTTAGGAGAGAAATTTCGAAAATGTTCTAAACCACTTTTTCAAGATCTAAAAAACACATACCCAAAAACCACGGTCTGATTCAATTAGCGCAGGAGAGATGAAAGGTCCTATAATTCACCCCTGAACCCAAATTCGCACCTTTAGGAGTTGATTCGTGCACAATCCTAAATTAAGTTTTTAGGAATTTGTATAGGTAACATTTCTAAGTAAAAACCAAATCGATATATTATCGGGTCTTAGGGTTATTGAGGAATTCGCGAGAAAACATTTTACCCCTGTTTTCCCTTTAGGGGGGGAAATTCGAAAACTCTTTTCCTAGCACTTCCCTACCTAACGAAAGGACTCTTCTTGCCAAAATTCAAGTTCCTGATACCAAGGATTACTGCGGCTTTGGGTTGTTGAGTCGGTGCTTTATCTTTTATTCATATACATTGTATCAGAATAATAATTTAAAAAAAACTTTTAAAACTATTTCTAAAAATTTTAAAAAGACGTCTACATGCCAAAAAAATAGTGTTCTAACACAACGAACACTGTTACAGCACGAAAACGTTATTGCGACACTAGCAATCAGCCTCTCAAGCGTGCAAAACTAAATCATACGTTCGAGAGCCCGATCCGTTACCTACAAAACGACTTTAAGACATAATCGAGAATGTAGCCAAATACGCAGCCCCAACCCTCGTTACGAGATGGGTTGTAACAAGATGCTCTGGCTTTGGATGCTCAGCGAGAAAGGTCGTGGTTCTAATACTATCTGAAAGTTAGGGCTGTCCTTCGACACAAGAGGTAAATGATGTTAAATAAAGGAACGCCACCACTTTCTTAACTAAATCGGGAAAAACAACATCAGCAACACAGGTGATATTACTTTGAAAGCGGAAGTGGGTAATTCGCCTTGCTACTAGCACCTTGGCACAACTTGAGGTACCGACTGCAACAGCTGGATCACACCTATCTTCTATGACATCAACTTACACTTACTTACACCATCTAGGTTCCTGTACAAAACATAGACACTACAAGGCATACAAACACACCAATGAAAAACGTATAAACAATTAATAATAAACTCTATTAATGAAATACCATGTGAAACAAATGACAATGAACGTTACAATGATTAAATATTACGGCCGAAAATATGCAAAAAGGGTTAGTTGGGTTAACGACGCAATTTATACTCTAAACACGAATGATCAATCGTCAATAAATGACATGTTTACATTACAAACAATCTTGACGGTAAGTTCTACCACAAAAACTACTTTACAGTATCAACATTTGGCGGCAAACACTTCAAAAATAGTACAACTACGATTACGTGAGCTTAAAACACAAATCAACATGAAGACAATAAAACTTGACGGAATTGTTCAACATCTTATGCTTTAAATCAACCAAAAGGGCACAATTGGCCCCAAACTACACTTTGGCAAATCACTTCACTATAAATTTAACGGTTAACAATTTACCTTGATAGGAACTTAGATGTACTGACCTACGTTGTTTCCTTCAGCTGCAAATCGTATCCCACGCCAGTGCCAAACAAACGGAAACGACAGAAAAGCTGCTGGAAACCCCATAAAGGTGCGATAATCGAGGGAGGGTGAGCGATATAACATCCCCGTAACGGGTAAACTTGAATGAGGCACGTCGACACAGGCAGATGACGATCAGTGTTGCCGTTTGTACGATTTAAAATTATGTGCTCGCCACGACAAAATTATCAGATTATGCTCGAAATTATGTTAACATCTATAGATGGCAGCACAAGCGGATTTTTCGGCTCATCCGTCATTTCATTGAAATTAACGTCGCCAAATTAAACATAAATTGTGCTTGTATGATAATAGATGTCGCCAAACTTAAATACTTCCTATAGCCCCTGTATTTACAAATAGTAGCGACAACCTTTGATGTTGCCGCTGGGGCAAAATCACGTTGGTATCCCTTAAGTCCCTAGCATATTTAAAAATTGCCAAGGAAGTTGTATAATTAATTAAAATCTGACAGTGACATTTGTCGTGATTTTATTCATTTTTCTCATCGGGGTCAAATTCTAAGTCGAGGACGTGGAAATGCCACGGTGTTGTGTCGATAAGTGTAAAAATAGTGGCAGAAAAGGATTTCAGGTACTCAGATCAGTTATTTGTTCACTGTTTACACTGAAATTTACCGTTTAGTAACCTTTTGTATTTTCATGTTTGCATCAGGTTTGCCCCAGGATGTCGCTACTATTTGTAAATAGAGGGGCTATAATACTTCCTTATATTTAAATCGTTTATTTAACGTAGAATATTAACGAATGTCATTAAATAAAGTAAACAATACTTTTAATTTAAATATTGTATATATTAACACAATGAAATAACACAAACAATAAAGCAAAACGAATAAAATTTAAACTTCTGAAATAAAAAAATATATTTCCAAAAATTACCTTAGGTTACATATACCTGGACAAAAAAAATCTAAATAATATGGTTAATAATAAATAACATGATTATTATTGATATAAAAACGCACTCTTTCTTCTGCTAGACATCATTATCAAAATGAATGTCTTCTAAGTCTTCCAATGTTTCTTTTGGCACATTCATATCTTTCATAAGGTTTATCATTCCTTTATTAATTTCAAAAGAATGGCATTCTTCTACCCCTTCACTGGCTAATACCAACCCACTTATTGTTTCGCTACATAATTTGTTCCGTGTTTTTGTTTTTATCAAATTTATCTTTGAAAATTTCCTTTCACATGTAGCATTGGAATGGGGCACCACCAGAATATCTAAAACAAAGTTGCCGAAATTTTTAAATTTAAAATTATCTGCAGCATCAGTAAATGTTGCGAGTTTGTGCCAAAACACGTCAATTTCAAATTCTTTGGAAATACTGTCTGGAAGTTCTGAAAATGATTGACAGTACAATCGCCATTCATCATCTATTTTTTGTATTAAATGATTATCATTTTGATTTATTATTCTAGGGAGTACATTTATTAAATAATAGATCGAATTTGGTTTTTGGGTGAACTTCGGATCAAACATAGCAATTTTGGATAAAAGTGAATCCCCAAAATCAAGTCTTTTTTTTATTTCAAGACAACTAACAACAAGAAATTCTCGACATCTTATAAAAAAAATTATTTGTCTGTGTTTCATCTAGATTATCGATATTTTTCATCACCTCAATACCAAGATAAATATTTTTCAAGTTGATAAATTCATTGCTATTTTTTGGATCAATATCAGCCAAGTGATTGGAGTTAACATAATTTGCGCTTAAATAACTTAATAATAAAGATTTATAGGTTTCACAGAACTTATTATAAACAACAGTAATTACTACTTTTTCACTTTGAAAATATTCATTCAGACCCGAAAATTTGGGGAGAACCCACTATAAAAAAGTAGTAGTATAACTTTATTTTCTTATCACTAAGGCTTTTAAACACATATTCGGACGATTGCAATCTGTGCTGTAAATATTCTTGATTAAAGTATAGCTGCAATGGGTTCCACTACTCCAGAATTCTATTCACAACCATGCTTAATGACAACCATCTAGTTTGTGAGGGACGTAAAATTTTATGTGGCTCTACATTACAGAAATGTTGAAATTCCAAAAACTGTGGCTGTCTTTTACAACTATGTTTAAAAAAACTGTATACTTCTCTTGCTAAATCTTCACATTGTCTCGGTAAAACTTTACATGCTTCACTACAACAAAGATGCAATGAATGACATACACATTTTTGCACAATTATTCCGGGTAAGTTAGTTTTCAACCTACTTACAACAGAATTTTGGCCACCAAACATGGTATTACAACCGTCTGATCCAAAACCTATTAAGTTGTCTAACGGAATATTTTGAGATGTAGTACCAGTCTAATTTATCATAAATTTTTGCAGCGGTCATACCTTCATTTGCCTCCTCTTGAGTGTCTTTAAAACACTGAATCAAATTAAGAAACGCTGAACAAATATGGCCATGTTTTTCGTTAAAGTATCTGACACACACACAAATGTTTTTTACAGAATTTATATCTGTAGATTCGTCTATTAGAACACTAAACTTCCTTCTTTTTAAAATGTCTACAATTGTTTGAGTTTGATATTTTCCAAGGACGTTTGTTATAATTTTTGTTGTTTTGGTTCTACTCATAGACATCTTGTTGACTGTTTTAGAATCCGGTATAGCAGATTTCAGAAGAGGTACCAAGTGATCAGATAATCTGATCGAAAGGTTATGTTCTGCTAATAGAGCTGCAAATTTTATTTCAGCACGTTTTACCTGATCTTCTTCTTCAGTATTGATCTTGAACATATCAAAAACCTTAGGTTGCTTTTTATTTAAGGTAGACATATTCTTTTTATGTTTTTCTCCTTTTCCATGGTTTTTTATTACTGGGAGATCAGCAGTAAAGTGTGCATCACATATAACACATTTTGCTCTAGAAGGTTTGTCTGAAGCAAAAATTTTTAATAAATTCTTTTTAGAAATATAGATAATGTTTGCATTTACTTACTATAGACTATCCAGAAATAGTAACATACTGCTTAGAATGTATTATTTGCAGTTTTTGCATTATTTTGCACAAATAAAGCTTTTGTCACTCTAGCAACACAACGTAATGTTAATATGATTTACTTACTTTTTACTTCTTCCAACCATGTTCTAAATTCTGGATTAACTTTCCATTCACTTCTAAATTTTTGTGGGTGTAATTGTCTTCGCGCCACATTGAACTTCCGTTTTGGATCATCAGATTCGGAATCCGAGTCTGACGAAGTTCTTCTTTTGTTTAAACCACTTGTGCTTGCCATATTAAAATAAAAGTGATAATACAAAACTGTACTGTGTACTGTTTATAATAGCAGCCCTCGGGGAAGTCCAGATTTTCAATTAAGACACAACACACAAAACGCTCCTGAGATGCAGGTGACCAAAACCAGTCTAGACACTATACCATGTTTTCATTATTACATCATAATTCGGAGGTCACAGTACCAGTAATGTTATAGATACTGGTGCTGGGAGGTCGTAGAGTACTTGTATATAGTTAGATAAGTATAGGGCAAACGCTGCAACAGCATTTTATTGGTTGAATTCCTTTGGATCTCATTAGAATTAAAAAATATAGGTGGCCCGCGTGATTTCGATTTTTAAATTAGTGACATTAAAGTCAGAATTATTGCAGTTTTGCGGTACATATTTCAAACTCCGTTTTAGTACCGTCATTACTTAAAATAAATTTGTTGAGTTCGCAATAGTGGTATTCATTTCTTTTGATAATCCTTTATCTAATAGACTTGTCTGTCCGTCCGTCCGGGACGCTGTTTCAGCAGCCAAACCGTAAGAGATAGAGAAAAAAGTTATTAAAGTTATATGTTTGGAATGGTCATGTCAGCTCAGGAACCGAATTTCAGTCACGTGACACTTCCGGTTTTCGAGAAATCACAAAAAAGACCGTTTTTCAAATAGAACGCGTATTAAATAAAAATGTTTCAGCAGCCAAACGGAGCTGCGACCCTCTGCTCCTTAAAACGACGATCGGTTAGGCAACCACTTTGACACCTTCCAGGTCTGGGTACAGTTTTTATTTAATACGCGTTCTATTTGAAAAACCGTCTTTTTTGTTTTTTTTAATGGACATTCGTCTCACTGGATTGCTTGTATTTTATAATACGTATTTCTGGTATTTTGAAGAAAAGGTTTAATAAATCGCCCATTGGATAAGCTGAAGCTTGTCTCCCAAGTAAATTGTAGTAAAACCTTAATATAAAGGTATCCCTTCTTACTTGTAGTATTAAATTTCTATCTTTAAAAATTATGTAGGCAGAACTTAAATAAACATTTATACGTAAGATTGAAGTACTATTTAGGGTCTTACATTTAAATAGGTACAGTATGTATTATTCAATATCTGTTCCTCATATGTAGATATGAACAGCAAATTGATATAAATTTGCGACAACTATATTTACTACTTTATAGATAAAACTGTATTTTATATGGCATAAATGACATAAATGACTCCTTACCACCCCTAAATACTAAATTTATAGTTAATTGTAACTTATAAGTTATAACAGTTGTAACTAACTTCAGTATTAATGTAGTCGACTCTGACTTTGTGACTAACTTCGCATGGTGGATCCCTAAACGTCATCGTTAGCACTACTCCTTATCTTATATTATAAAGTTACTCTAGGAGGTCGTACAGTCGCTTTATATACACTAACGTTAACAGTCTGGCCATATATGGTCACGATTCCCATTGGTGCCGCCATTTTATGTCTTACGTCGTTTTGACAATAAGATTTAAATTTCAAAAATGTCAAAGTCACATTTATTGAAATAAAATAAGTTGACATACAATCAACAAAAATCGTTCAAAATGCGAGTACAGAGTTAAAAACTGATCATAATTTTTAGAAACAACTAGAACTATAATTTATTAACGGTAAGCTGACAAGGTCTAAAAAAATTTATCAATTTCAAAAATTTTCTTTAGATATGAGGTATTGCTGTGCAGTCGGATGCAAGAGCAACAATGAAAAATGTGTGCTAACGGAAACTTAGGAATAGGGACAGACGAAACTTATGGACAAAAAAATTAATAGAGAAAATTGAAGAAATTGTGAAAGGCATTTTGCAGATTGTATGTGTGAAAAAGCACGAGTTGGTGACAACAAAGACTTAAGGATAATGCTGTTCTAACATTATTTACTTTCTTATCGTCTGCTTCGGAGCCTACAGCTATTGAAAATACCAATAACATTAGCCGTCCAAAAACTGATTTTAACGTTTAAATTTTAGGTATGGAGTCTTGCTCATTTTAATGCAAAAATAGGTCTGAACATGGTATTAAGATGAAATTCCATAGAAATAAAAAAGCGGGGCTTATGGTCAAACAGGTTAATCTAGCATATTAGAATATCATAAAAGGTCAGAATAGAATCTAAATGTAAAAGCATTTTATATAAATAAAACGCATATTGCAACTTTTAATCAATTAGAAAAGTTTATTATATCCAAAGTTATCGGTGTTTGTTTAAGAATAGCTGAAATGAAAACGAAAAAGCAAAATACACAACGAAGCAAATACAGTTGTACTTCTGTGGTAATGCACAATGTAGGCTATATAAATTAAGTGGGAAGTTATGAAAAGTAATTTTAAGCTTATTAGACGTATACTCACAGTTTTATTAGTTTTGGGATCACTTTAAGTTCTGTAGATTTATTATTATTTATGTGAGCGCTAACTGTAAATAAAATTTATAATATCTCATTGATAGGACATTGTTTTACTATTTAGTCATATATTTACTTATACTAAGCATTTATTTAATTAAACTATTTTCCAACACCAACCCCGCCACTGCTTTTGACCCGCCACTGGAGGCGGCCATATTATGTCTTATGTCTTAAGTGACATTTCATATGGCCGGACTGTTGTATATAAAGGGACTGTAGGAGGTCGCCGCTGCCCGAGCCCTCTATTGTGAAGCAACCAAAGCTGCTAAATAGGTTTGAAAATATGCACACAACATTTGACAATGACGATATGAGTTGATGCATTTCAATATTAGAAATTTCAGAAAGCGGATGATACGAGAATAGAGAATAAATCATCAATGACAATGAAATTATGTTAAAATTGATAATTATGTTACTCTATAATTTTTTACCAGAATGCCGCAAAAATTATGTTAGAATCTGGTAATTATGTGACGATCGGCAACACTGATGACGATAGTAAAACTCGTGCCTTCATTCCACTGATGGTTTAACACAATGAGCGAGGGCTTCAATTAATAATCCGCTATATGCGTAATTAGGGTTGCTTGACCCTACGAAACAGAAGCACCCCGGTCAAACCTTTACTTGTACGTCACTTAAACACCGATTCTCGATAATAACAACAACGTGGCTCCACATCTAATAATTTCGACTTTACGCGAGCTCGGCTAACCGAAGCCGACTCGCGGACAAAGCGCCACTCCATACCGTCTTGAGAGCTGCACGCTAAATGACGCTCCCGCCGAAGATGCAGGCGCGAAAATAACCAAGCGCAGACGCTGCGTATCTACGTTCCTTATTCAACTCGTGGTAAATGGTTCAGGAGATTCTAGAATCTCCAAGGCTGACTAAACATTTCTCACGAAATTCGACGGGAACCTTGAGTGTGCCAGAACAACAACAAATACGAAGAATTCGGTAAACTTACACTGCTTTACGTACAGAAGAGAACAAAGGGTGAATTCATGAATGACATTTGACAAATATAACTGAACTGAAATGTTCATGAACGACCTGTACGGAAATAAATATCTGACAGAATGAAGGTTTGATAACATTACCAAGCTAAAGATTTGGCTTAAATGAATCGGAAACAACTTTTGAATTGAAATAACTATTGAATACGTTACTAAGTTACAGATTTCACTTGCGTGATTCGGAAAGACTGCTAAAATTTGAGGAAATAGCTAAGCTTGACAAATAGTTCCAACAACACAGGAGATACAATGGGTTCTATAATTTACCACAAATGAAAATTCGCACCTTTAGGGATGAATGAGGACAAATTCTTAATAATTATTTGTTTCATTAGTACAAAAAATGCGTGGTTTCGGGACAAGTAAGACAGATCGCCGGACGACGCGCAGCGGAGTCCGACGAGTCTTACGCGTCCCGAAAACACATTTTTTGTGCGAATGAAACATACTATTTTCTCTCCAACTACCATAAATTCGGTAATATGACTTATTATTTAGAATCAAACATTGTAGAACATTCATGGCGCAAATAAACAATCACTGTACCGGGAAAATAAACAACAACGACGGCGATATCCGAATATTGACAAAGTGATTGTTTTACTTCGACACGAAGTGTACGAAGTATTGAAATTCCCTCATATCGAAAACCACTCTGAGTCAAATGTTCGTATGTGTACATGTGTACACGATTTCGGTCGCCAGGAACCTTCCTGAAGTCTTGAATCGTTTTCATACGATAGGTCCTTCGAAAATGAAGGCAACATCAACTTTTGAGGTATGGTCGTCGGCAAAAAAATTTTTTTCTTGGGTATTTTTTTTTTTTTTTTTGGAAAAATAACTGTTTCATAACATTTCATCGTATTAGCGAAACGGAGTGATGCTGAGTGTCGAAGTATTCTTGGAAAGCACGGAAGGGTGTTTTTCTTGGGCGGGGGTACCGTATATTCTTATTTAAAATTTAGGTAATTGGTAAATATCCCGAAATGACTTACTTTTTATACAAAATTATTCGACAATATGGCGTCTTATTCGTGTGGTTGGAGAAAAAATACGTTTTCAGACATATGTATAGGAAACCTTTGCAAGCAAATACCAAGTAGATATCTTATCGGGTTTAAGAGATATTGAGAATTCGTGAAAACAGAGTTTATCCCTTTTCATCCCCTTAGGGGGTAGAATTTCGATTGTTTTTACCAATGTTCATTTTATCCTGAAATAAATCCACAGCGAAAAAATTTATAATTTTAACCGCCTACCCCTTTCCATTTTACCCATTTTACCCTTTTACGGGTAAAATTTATAAAAAACCCTTAAACCACTTTTTAAAATATTTTAAAAACACATTATATGCTAAAAAGAAGGCTCTAACTCAACAAACACAGGAGATACAATGGGTTCTATAATTCTCCTCGAATGCAGATGTACACCTTTAGGGGTTGATTACGGAAAAATCCTGCAAATACGTTTTTAGACATTTGTATTGGATACCTATGCAAGCAAACGCCAAGTCGATATCTTATCGGGTCTAATAAGAGATATTAAGGAATTCGCGAAAACATAGTTTACCCCTTTCCACCCCCTTAGGGGTGGAATTTCAAAAAATTCCTTTATATACGACAGTGCGTAAAATTACCTTTTAGTTGGCAGTTTTAAGTTTGTAAAACGGCTGTTTAATAACATGTTTTCATTAGTTTAAGGCGTCAGTAGTAACATGTTTAAAAAATTTCATTAGGCACGTTGTCAGTAGTAACGTGTTTTAAAATTATTAAAACACGCAAACTTACGACCGGTTGCTGGTAATCCTAATTTACATTATTTTTTTTATATTTATCTTGTTTTCTAGATTCTATCGTAGATAAAATATTGTACGATACACGTGCGTAAAGCATCTTTAGTCATTCGCGAGGCTTAAAACGCTCGCTCACTCGCATTTTAACTCTGCCCTACTCTGGATTAAAGAGTAGCTTTACGCACTTGTATAGTAAATTACTATTAACCCATGTTCTTCTGAAATGGACCCACAGCGAAAAATATCAAAAATATTAACCCCCTACCCTTTTACATTTTTTTCTTTTTCACCCCTTTGCGCTTTGGGATGAAATTTCAAAAAATTCTTAAACCCCTTTCTAATAAATATTGTAAAAATACATCTATATGCTACAAAAGAATGCTTTAACTCAACAAACACGGGACATATAAAGAGTTCTTTAATTCACTCCTAATCCAGACTCACACCTTTAGGGGTTGGTTAGGGGAAAATTCTGAAATCAGTTTCTAGGCATTTTCATTGACAATATTTGCAAGTATACGTCAACTCGATATCTTATTGGGCTTAAGAGATATTGAGGAATTCGTAGAAACACATTTTACCCCTTTTCACCCCCTTAGGAGTCGAATTTCAAAAAATATCTTCTTAGCACTACTTTACGTAACAAATTGAACCTTCCACCTAAATTTCAAGTTTCTAGCACCAGTGGTTACGGTTCTGCGTTGATTAGGCTGGGTTGTAGCTTTCTTTTATATACAGGGTGTTTCGGAATTGCACGGCACTATTTTAGGGATGTGTTCTCCAGTAGGAAATAAACAAAAAAGTTCATACAAACATGGGACCTAAACGGTTTAGTTTTCAAGATACAGGATGTTAAAGTTAAACAAAAATAATATTTTTTTTTTAAATCTGGAAAACGCCTAGAGGTATTCTAATGAAACTTGGTCTAGGTTAGTATTTCATAAAGTAGCATTGTTTGGCCAAACTACATTTATTTTATTTCCACCAGTGGCGTTCATCGGGGCCACCTCAGTTACCTTATTTTAGAAAAATCTGGTACGCCACTGTTTTTTAGCCAATACGGTAAATTTTTTAGCTTCATCCGCTGAAACTATACCAAAGATGTAACTTTTATTTTTTTGATAGAATAAACCTTTTTCGAGAAAAACGGAAAAATCTCTAACAGCAATTTCGTTGATCGGATGTTAATGGGACGTAATCGGCTTCGTTTTTAAAATACAGTTTAAAGAATTTTTTAAACATATTATTTAATAACAAGCAATCTTACAATAGCTACAAAACTTTTGGCTAAAAAACAGTGGCGTACCAGATTTTTCTAAAATTAATTAACTGATGTGGCCCCGATGCACGCCACTGGTGGAAATAAATTAAATTTATTTTGACCGGACAATGCCACTTTATGAACTACTAACCTACACCAAGTTTCATTAGAATACCTCTAGCCGTTTTCTAAATTTATGAAAAAAATTGTTTAAACTTCAACATTCTGTATCTTGAAAACGAAGCCGTTTAAGTCCCATGTTTGCATGAACTTTTTTGTTTATTTCATACTAGAGAACACATCCCTAAAATACTGCAGTGCAATTCCGAAACACCCTGTATATATAGATTAATAGTTTGACAGTGACATTTGAAAGTTATCAAATAATTCTTAAATAACCTTTCATTAAAACAAACCATTCTTACCAATATTTTGATAGTTTTCTAACGCAAGAACCTACCTGCGTTTAAGAGAGGTTGTTTTATTACTTCTGTGGTGAAAAGTCAAAAATGATCATTTTATAGTAACATCAAAAACTATTTTGCAGAGATGTGAGAACAACATTTAATTCTTTTCGCTGGTAATCAAAAAAATCAACTCGATTTATTGACTACAGCTTGCTTTGCCTTTGATTCTAAAACTATTTCTACTAGAAAATAAATAAATACGGAACTTATACCTTATCGCATTTCCTTTTATTCATTTTATGAAATAGCAAAAGGGTATAAGTTGACATGTAGCTTTTTGCGATTTCCGGAATATGTATTTTCTGATAAATAATTACTATGACAAAACAGCATATGTAGACATAAACTAAACAAGAATATGTGGTTTCGAGTTCGAATAATGTGAGGTTATCTGTAAACTTACCGGTTAAGTTCTTGTTACAGCATTTCTGCAAAACTTTGTACGCACGAGAGCGTGTGTCCATTTTGACACTTATTCGTTAAACTACACTATAATAACTAATAATAACACTGGAAAACTGCACCGCTAAAACACGCTATTGCACTTGCATGGAAATGCACTCGTAGTATAAGTGTACATAAGTTATTTGTTTCCAACAAAAACGGAAAGTTATGAAATGGCAAAAGGGTATAAGTTAACATATGCTGTTCTGGCGTTGCAGATAACTTTACTAAAAGCTTTGACTCGGGGTATTAGTACACATGTAGCTATTTGCCATTGACTAAAATGATTTTTTATCAACCTTTAGTGAATTTTTAGGGAATAAGTCTACATATCTCATTTAGAAAACTTGCTGTAACAAGGCGGTTATGGTATGTAGACTTATATCCTCTTGTATTTAGATGCCCGATATTGCTCTGGACACGGGGCATCAATAAAATCAAAAATGAGATAAGTCGACTTATACCCAAATGCCTTTTTGCCACAGACTTGAGCTAGTAAAACAAATAATTTGATTAAATAAATTTTAATTAGAGCAAATATCTTATTTAAAATATTCTGAATTATATAAACAAGAACAGCTTAGTAGTACAGCAGCTATTACATAAATATTGGCGTGCAACGTAGAGACAATACTATATCAATATATTATTTCAGTGTAGAAATTAGATAGCAGAATCAAAATTAAGTAGTGGCAGAAGTGGTGGCCCCTGCCATGCAGGGCCGTAACTAGGTATAGGCAGAGTAGGCCCCCGCCTACAGGCGCAAGCGACCAGGGGCGCCAAAATGGCAGTGGGAAAAAATATTTCTTTCATACTAATGACACAAAAACAAATCAAGGAGTGGTCAATTTTACGGACAAATAAATTTGTAATATTAACAGCCAGTCTTATAAAGGCCACTAATCTGATGTTAACTTTAATTCGCTGTTAAAATAAACAAAAGCGCATCAAAATTTGTTTACTAATGAATAAAATGTCATAAGCACTAACGTTTTGATGCGCTTTTGTTCATTTTAACAGCAAATTAAAGTTAACGTCAGATTAGTGGTTTTTATAAGACCGGCAGTAAGGATTTTACCCTAAATAATGCTAATTATAATTATGGGAATTGCTCCCAATCTGATCATTTTCTAAATTATAACAAATTACAAAGTTTCTAAAGTCAATTATATGTTTCACACAGGATTAATATCAATAGAGAGACCTCTTACAAATTATCTCATTTAAACAATATATTTTAAAAATTTGCAACAAAACAAGGAAGAAAAACTTGTAGCTAAAATTAGAGCCCTTTATAATACAAGCAGACGCATGTCGCACAAGTTGCATAAAATCTTGCATCACAGTACTTTCGCGTTTACATGTTGGTGGCCATGATGCAACCAAAACATAACCCTACAACGTCAAACAGTTCACTCGTTGTGGGTTATATTATCTATGCTCGCTCTTCTAGCTTCTAACCTTGTGTTTGAGTTGCCAACTGTGTTCGTTTTCCTGTGTCTTTTTGCCTTTTATGCGTTGCCTCTCATGTTTTTAATTAAAAAATCAGTCTATTTCAACACTAAGGAATACTTTTTTTTTATATAAGGTAAGCCTAAAACATTGATTAATTTTTGAATGAACTATTTACGGTCTTTTCTGTTTTTTAGATTTCAAAATCTTCGAGCATGACCGGTTGTTCAGCCTCGAATTAGTACTATTAAACGTATATACATTAACATACTTTCATTTTCTAAAAAGTAACTAAGTTTTTAAATTTGCCGCTTTTGTGATGTGATTCAATATGGCTGACGAACATGCTCGTATTATAGAGGTGCTGTAGCTAAAATAAATACCAATAAATTAAACTTTTAAGGTTAGGTGACAGGTACGAAAAGTACCTTTAAGTATTATTATTATTTATGTTTTGTGTTCATATGATACTAAGCATAATCTTGTCAACTTATTAGTCAGAATTGCGTTTTACGTTTTTTATTGGAATTCCCATTATTTTGTTTGTGTTTCTAATAAAACTGAAATAGTAACCTAACGCTTAGTAATGCAAATTACATTAATTCACAAAGAAAGGGAAAAATTGCATTTCTTGGGATACGAACCCGTGTTTCTACAGGGAATCTGATTTGTAATGCGAAAAAACTGTTCCCGACTGGCAAAAATAAAAAAGTGACAGACGCAGACAGGCAGACACGCAGGCCGAACACGCACCATACCTTTATAATAAAGCACAACACTATATGCCATGTTAAAACGGTAAAAGTACCAAGGCTTTATTCAGCGGTTTACTATTTTCATTACTTTTAATAGGGATATTATCGCAAAAAACAGTTATTTATTATGCCGATTGGTTGTGTTTTTTAAAACTACGAGCAGAAATATATTTCATATAATAATAAAGAAGGTTTATTATACTAGCTTGCTGAATGCACCCAAACGCTACGTTTAACTACACCCTTACAAATCGATCTTCCGTCTTCGCCGCCCGATGCTAGTTCGGGTGGCATTCGTGGCAGGAAGATCACACTCGCGCGAAACTGTAAATTCGGCATGTGCCGCAGACTACAGGTAGTTTATATATAAAGAAATAATATATGTTTTGTTGAATTCATAATATAATATTTACTCCCGTTATTAGAATTATTTTTTTATATTTTTGTCTTTTTATTTAATTTTATTTATATTTTATTTTGTGTTAGACGCGTTTTTGTGTTATATTAAAATAATGAAACCATAATTGTACTGACCGGGGGTGGTCATCCCTCTAGCACCTTCAACTTCAACTATTATTGCAACCCGTATAGAATTAGTAAGATTCCGATGTCTACTGATCTTTCACATTACAGCACTTACTTTAAGTCGGTAAATCCGCTCGGCTGCTACCCGCTGCAGAACCACTAGGCGGAGCAACATGTCTTCGCGGGATCCCTAGCCAGAACAACATGTCTTCACTCTCCTTAATTATCATGCAATCATTCATCACGAGCAAGAACCTCTTAAATCTATCGTTTGCTGTAGTTTTCAAAAAAAAAGCTACCAACATGATGAAAGCAACTAACACGTGCATTCTACAGTAGCTATCATCTGACGCATTAACTAAGAATACGCATTGCACCACATTGTTGTAACTCATCCTATTATAATTAATTATTGCTTCGAATAATCGCATAAGCCAACAACTCCGAAAAATAGGATGCTTTGACAAACATACGTCGCGCCAGTGCAAGAACTCCAAAAATTCTGCCCCGATTGGAATTCTATTCTTGACCAGCACACATGCTTCGACGCGGTAGGCTACATTAGTTGCACCTCCACTTTGGTTATATTTGCCAAGATTGCATTATATTTTAGGGTTAAAAATTTTTCAGAAATGGTAAGCATAGTAACCAAAACTTAATGCACCTTTACTACCAAATATTTTAACTATTCTCCTTAGCATAGAATTTCGGCTTAGACCGCGTAGTATTTGTATATGAACACCCAGCATTTTCTGGCTTAATGTGCCTTGCACCTTGTGAAGTCGAGCAAAAACCCCCTCGATGGCCATGCTCTTTGGTGGCTCGTGTTGTTTGAGTATCTTGAGAACGAGGATACTTAGGCAGATTTGGCCGTTTTGCTGTTTGTGCATCCATATTCCCTAACGTTTCGCAAGACCTTGCAGCTTGCATCATCAGAGTGAAAGTTGCAGTGGCCATCGAGCGGGTTTTTGCTCGACTTCACAAGGTGCAAGGCACATTAAGCCAGAAAATGCTGGGTGTTCATATACAAATACTACGCGGTCTAAGCCGAAATTCTATGCTAAGGAGAATAATTCGAGTAACCGCGAAAGTTTCA
The DNA here is from genome assembly GCA_940337035.1 of Agriotes lineatus. Taxonomy (NCBI): domain Eukaryota; kingdom Metazoa; phylum Arthropoda; class Insecta; order Coleoptera; family Elateridae; genus Agriotes; species Agriotes lineatus. The sequence continues at coordinate 116,660,992 of OW679200.1, read as the reverse complement.
AACAATACAAAATATTTTAACCTTAGCATATATTATTTTAACAGTTAGTTGTTTATTTTTAAAACTTTTACATTAAAATTGTTGGATTTCGTTTTGAATATCTACCTATTTGTTTTCAATATACATCCTACATACTGAAATAAATGCAGAAGTCACTAAAATAAGTATTTTATGTCACCGCTATCGTAAGTGTACTGAGGGGCGCAAAAATGTTGGCTTGCCTACAGTAACATTTTGCTTAGTTACTGCCCTGCTGCCATGTCTCATTTGCTTATAGAACAATTGTAGAATACAGGAATTTTTTAAAATTTCTATTCATTTCATGATATCTTTTAAATAGAATTAGAAAAGCTGGATATAGTTTTAACTGAAAAAATGTATTTAATTCTACGAACAAATAGAAATTACCCTCAATTATGAAGAAAAACAAAATTTCATTTTGAAAATTAAAAATGTATAGCGCGTCATACCAAAACTTAATAAAAATCTCTTAATCAAAGTACACGTTTTTTATTTCAAAATTTAAAAAGACAGAAAATAAGAGATACGTTTACAACTGCCGATACCCCTTGTATAGAGCCTTATCAAAACAGGTGATGAAAATTAAAAATATTTGCATCCATTTATTAATACACTTGCAATTTTAAAAAATATCGCAATAATTAATAAGAATACTAGACCATTCAAGAAAAATTAACAATATCCCGTAGAATAGGCCTACTTTGCAAATACACTTCTGGAAAAGCCAACAACCGGAAAAATCGTATTTTCTGATCCAGTAAAAACATTTTTCTCAAATTTTATAATCGCGTTCCACATATAAAATATACCTACAATCGATTGAGCTGTTTAAGCTGTAGCCCATACGTATGCCCACACGCACCTACCCATGCATACACGGCGTACAGATACAGTTTTTTGTATTACTATATTTCTAGCGGCTATGAGTTGAAGGGGGGGGGAGGTGGTCACAAAGGAAGTGAGACAGACAACGAACTCTTCAATGTATATGGTGAGTTGTGCGCAAGCGCGTCGGCGTCGTCCGCCCAATGGGGAAGTGGTCAAGTTTAAAATTCGCTTCTAAAGGCGGAGTTCGAATTGTCACGCATGAGCACGAGACGCGTAATACTCAGAGTGAGACTATGTCGGCGCCGTAATGTTTTCGGCCCTTCCCAGGCCCTGCTAGCAATATATGTATAATACATATATGCTAATAAAGTTTGGCATCTAATTTTCCTAAATAGTATTGGAAAAGTTCAGCCAATCTGATTTAACTATTTCATATATAATTACAAATTACATGATAGTTCATGCGATATATCTACAAGGTGTCTCACAAATAGACCGACAAATTTTCGGGGGTTGTAGAGCACGCCAAATTGAAGTTTTAAATAAACGTTTGTCCATTTTCGGCACTTCGGCTATCTTAAGGTCAAGATTGTTCATTCTGTTTGCAATAGGGGCGGTTGCAATTCAGCATTCTAGATTGTGTCATACTGATATGATCATTAAATGATAAAGCATTCAATAACTAGAAAACGAAAGCAGCTTAAAATATTGTTCCTAAAAGGAGTGATGGTTTCGTTTTATCATTAGAATTTCAGTCTCTGGTTGCAATTGTAATACGAATTAGTCGGGACTTGTCTGAAAGAAGTAATTATTGTTATAAGATGTAATATAGGGGCTTGGTTCTTACATATTTGGTCATGTAGTTGAAGACATACACAATGTAAAACTATTAACCTAAAAATATGAATTATGACAATTAAAACAGTCATAACAAGTAATAAAAGAAAACTGTATTATCATTTGTTTGATAACCATTGGTTTTAGCGGGTAGTTTGAAAATAATAAACAGAACAAAAGGGGTTGTAGAAAAATATAATTGCAATTGACGCCAGTCCTATTTGAAATCGAATTTAAAAGTCAATTTTAGAAGTTAATGTACCTATTAATATTTTCATACACCGAAAGAGTATGATAGACAATTATTAGTGCGAAAGTAAAAACTTAGTGTGTGCATCGATCACCACTACAAGGATGTGCAGCCAACCACAGGGAGAATAGCTGTAGCAGAGATCTGGCGATAGAAGAGTATAGAAGATAAAAAGCTCGAAGAAAGAAGTTTAGAAAGTGAGTCTATTAACTGTCAATTTAAAATAACACACATATAAAAGGAGACTAGTAATATAAAATATATCTGCTACGTACAGAGTTATTAAAATTGAATTCAATTGAATGATAAATTAGATAAACCTAAAATTGTAAACAAACAGTAAAATGTATCTGAAATTGATTTAACTGGTATTAAGTATTATCAATTATTATTATTAAAGGTGTTATACTTATAACAAAGGCAGTTATCAATTACTTAATAAATACAATTGTCTTATATCTGGTATTATAGTTATTCATTGTTGTGTCTTAATCTGATTTTAATAGTAACCCTGAGATAGAGTCGAGTAACTAAGGTTATTTCATGCTAAAGACTGTGGTCAAAGGATAAGAGTAAAATCAAAATTTTAAAATAAAACCCTGAGAATAAAAATTAAATTAAATTAAATCAAATAAAAGCTATTAGACCACAGCAATACTTAAAGTGCAGCATTGATCTTAAGGGTATCGTTGTTGCCAGATATACTCTAGCTCAGACAAAAGAAACTCCTATATGTTAATCCTTTAATCGCTCACCGTACCCTCATTATGCCATTGTGTAAGGTATATTCACAAAGTAGGTATCGATACTTTTAACAGTGACATGCACACACATTTGTCGCTCAAGTTTAATATAAATGCATAGTGTTACTCTATCAATTAATTTCAAATAAATGAGTTTAAAAAAATCATCTAAAATAAAAAACTGAACTAATAAAACTGTACACAAAAAATGAAGTCGAAGTAATAAATTATAAAAAAATAAAGTTAAAATTCTTTCGGCTGAATATTAGAAATTTTATTCTAAAGTAAAAATTAAACTGAAATATTTTTCAAATGATCTAATCAAATGTTTAAATAAAAATTTTAAGTAATTTGAAAGAACAGCACCTCGAGTATGCTCAAAGCAGTAATTCAATTTGTGCCGTCAAAGTATTGCAACATGTAAAAATCAGAAAATTAGAAGAAAATCCACAATGAAACCACGTTTAATAAATATAGTAAAATGACCGCATTTAACTATCATTTATCCAATAACGTAATTTACTGTGAATAAAAGAGGAAAAGCCATTCCATTTTAGTTGCATGCAAATACAAATTTCTTTGCTTTCAATACCATAATGTTGTTTGGGAACCCCTGGAATTCGCTACGTTGTTCTTTCTCCAGGGCAAAAACAGGTAAATGTGTAGAGGCAACGCCGTGTAACTTTTCTCCATTTAAAAAGCATTGGCGTATGCTCGCCATGCTGCACTATAAAGTATGGTACAGTCATCTATAGGTGTTCAATGTGTCGTCCACGAACTTCGAGTTGGGCTGCAAACACTTGGATTTTGAATATGGTGATATTCGGAACGCCATTTGCAATTTGAATTGCTGTCGCATGACAACAAAATTATCGACTAATTTTGGTAGAGATGAAGCACTTTCCTAAAGAGCTTTTTAAGGAACAGTGGCTTTCCAATCAAAACAATAGACGATTTCTTATTAGTATAAAGCAAGGCATACGAGTAGAATAGGGACAGCTTTCCCCCACTCCTTTTAATTGATTCGCGGTTTAATTCGCGGATTTCGCGGTTTTATTCGCGGATTGACCTAATTAATTTCGCGGTTTGACCTAATTAATTTCGCGGTTTGATCTAATTAATTTCGCGGTTTGACCTAATTAATTTCGCGGTTTGATCTAATTAATTTCGCGGTTTGATCTAATTAATTTACATATGTGCTACTGATTAAATTACGCATTAGATTTTTTTAATTTGCTTCTGGAATTACGCGTCGGACTTCGGCGGCCATCTTGGATTTCTGGCGGGAATATTTGAAATTTGAATTTTTTCCGATTTTTTCTAAGTTTAATTTGTTGGATTTGAATTTCCCGGGGCGTCGGCCATCTTGGTGCGCGCGCACTTCTCACGGCGGTTGTTTTTAATTTTCGCGGAAATATTTGAAATTCAAACTGATAGATCTATTTCGCTCTTCGAAGCTGCTGTCTCTCTCTTGCATTCACTCGTGGAAATATTTAAATTAAAAAAATCTATTTGCGGCGGACCCGAGTGGGAATCGAACCCTAGTTTTCTGGTTAACAGTCTTAGCACCTTACCGTTGCGCTATCGAGGTCTGTTGAACATATAGGAAATGAACAAGACGTCATTTCGCAGCTGTGCCGTCACACCGTTCGAGTTGAAACAAACTATTTTTCAAAAATTTATATTATGAGAATAGGGAATGTTTAACATATTGTGTTTACAGGCAGACACAATTTTTAAAAAATTATATATGCAACAGCTTTGCTACTAATAATAATTTTATAATTTGCAATATAGTCGTTGTCCCAAGTTTCTGGTTAATTTCCATTCCCTCAGTGGTTAATTTCCATTCGACCGCAGAAAATTTGAAAAGCTATATGAAATAATGACTTTATTTTATAATTAAAACAGCGAAATCCGCGAATAAATCAGCGAACCCGCGATAATTACTTTTATTTTATATAGCGAAAGCTGATTCATAAATTTGACCGTTGTAAAACGCCTGTCAGAGCCTGCACTGCAAAACACAGGCACCGACATGCTCCGGCTCGAGAGTGGGGTGTCGCTGACGTAATGTTTTCGTACCTGCATAAAAGTGGCTGCGGACTCTATAGCGCATCGAATTGCTTCACTCCTAGTCGTCGTGTCAACACCACCAGTTTTACCTAAGATGGATCCTCGAAGTGTTAATAAGTGCCAAGAAAAACCAGGCCCCTACACCAGGAGACCGGCAGCAGAAAAAACAAGTAAGAAAACGCATCTTTTAAATAAAAAACAACACGGTGCACCGCCACAACCACCAGCCATGAACGTGGAGGCCAAGGGGTATTCGCCACGTATAGATGCCACCGAGGAGGACCTGCGGGTGTTCATTGAGGAGACGATGCCTTCCTATGACGTAACACCGATCGTGACGCCTGAGATCCGCCAAACCCGACGGGAAAAGAAACGGTTATTATGCGACCTCACTGTGCCTTTAAACAATAGCGCCAGCAAGGTTGTTCATTTGGGACTGGATCCTTATAAACAATTTTCGCCTGTTGCAAGAATTTTGAAGACCGACATTGGAGCAGGTGTTTCATTCACAGCCGAGTCGTTCATGACTTTTGTGGAAGCGCTACCGAACATGTTTGTGATGGCCAAGCAGGGGACTTTCAGATGTGAATTAACTGAGCACACAGTGGAGTACGTGAACAATGATACCTGCAGGATTATTACAAAGGACCCCGAGAAGAAGTTTACTCTTTACGTAACGTATGAAACACTATCAAATTTATTGCCAATGTACAACTTGATGGTTGTGAAAATAAATGACTTGAAACGTGTAAAGTGCAATTTCCAAAATTTTGGTGAAGTGATCGTTGACAAAGTAATACATGCAGAAAATTTGTGTCTTGATGATTCAATCATTTTTAATACTCTGCGTTGGACTTTCGCTAACGATATTTTATTGTGGGAACTTGTGTTCAAATTTAAATTGTATGTTATTATAGAACTGCAGAAGTTGATTGATGCAGATGAGCGCATGAAACCGTACATGTCCTAGTTTATATGAAATATTGTATGAAAATGTAAATAAAGAATGTTTTAAACTGTATTTCTTTTTAATTATGCGGCGAGTGTTAGTTTATACATGCGGTAGGTTGGCCGAGTGGTTAAGGCGTCAGACTTAAGATCTGATCTCGAAAGAGGTCGTGGGTTCGATTCCCACACTTACCATATTTTTAATGTATTTATTATGAGCGTGTTGATTTTTTAAGTTAGTTTATTCACGACGGTCCTACTGTAATAATCGCCCACTGCATAAAAATGGAACATCAGTTTTCACATCCGTTTTCTGCTATCATAGCAGGCCCCTCAGGATCGGGCAAATCGTTTTTTGTAATAAATTTCTTGAAAAATATGAAAAAACTCTGCACTGTAAATTTCGCTAAAGTTATTTGGTGTTATGGCGAGTGGCAAAAATTGTACGAAGATTTAAAATCTTTAGTCGAATTTCAACAAGGTCTGCCAGACATGGCATCTTTTGAGGGGTCCGAACCCAAACTTTTAATAATCGACGATTTAATGAGGGAAACAAATAGCTCAGTCGTAGACATATTCACCAAGGGGAGCCATCACCACAATCTCAGTGTTTTTTTTATTACGCAAAACATTTTTCACCAAGGAAAAGGACAGCGGGATATTTCCCTAAATGCCCATTACATTATTCTTTTCAAAAATCCGCGAGATAGAGCTCAAATAAAGCACTTAACCAGACAGATATGCCCCGAAAATCCTCGATTCCTTCAAGAAGCATACGAGGACGCAACAGCTAGGCCACACGGGTATTTGTTATTCGACTTAAAGCAAAGTACACCTGATATAGCGAGGTATAGAACATCGATTTTTCGCCAAGATGGGGCGTGCTATATTTATATGCCGAAAAAGGGGTATAAAAGCTCGTACACTAACCAGTTTACTCTCATTCACTAGTGATGTCTCGATCAGTAATTAGAAATTCGGAGTTGTTGCGTGCTCTACATAAACTCGGACCAAAGGAGCGAACCGCATTATTAAAAGCCGTAGGCGATAAACAAATTCATTGTATCTGCGAGTGTGTGCATAATACCTTAAAAGGAAAAATACCTTTATCGCCTAATCAAAAATCAACGATCTCGAAGCATAAAGCTGTTCTTAGGAGTTTAGTCAAGCCTGGAGAGTCTATAAAAAAGAAGCGTCAAATACTAATACAGAAGGGTGGCGCTTTCCTACCACTGATATTAGCTCCATTAATTACTGGTGTATTGAGCTCTATTTTCAAATAAGATGGAAAATACCCGAAAAATGATGATTGTACCGCCAGAATTCATGCATCGTTTTAAGGATACAGAGAAATCAGAGCAAAATATATTATCCCAGCTTGATGACGAAATGCAAAAAGTTTTATCGTCTAAATTAACCGATCACGATAAATGGATCCAGTACAATCAGGTTTTACAAAGGTATCTTCATTTTGCGGATCAAACGAGGCAATCAATCAAGATACCTATAGAATCGAACAACAGGGGTATTTCAGACGCATATATTTTATCGACGCTCCCTAATACTTTTAAGAAAAACGGTGAAGCCTTTTTACAGCTTCTAAGAACGTCGGATGAAGTGGAGTGGGACGGCAAGGGCACAGTCAGCATAAAAGGTGAAATTTTACCGTCCTCCAACATTATTGATTTAATGCATGATGTTCTAAGACCTAAGAAAACTACAAATCCGCCAGGCCGACACAAGTTCCTCGATTACATTAAAGAGAACAATGTACCTCAAGTGCTATTTGGGGATGAATAAGAGCTCGGGCAAGACAGTAATTATCATTATTTACAACAATTAATATACCCTGCTTCCTTCGAGAAAATTCCTCAAAACTAACGCCAGTCATTCTGATACGTGCTTTTCCATATCCAACAGGCAAAGTAACACGGTTTACATGCAAGGTCATTTTATCTTGAGCAAAAAACTTGGCGTTAGATTGAATAATTTTCTCCAAGGTCGACATTACAACACCGGCGTTGAGCTGGTCAACACGGCGGAAAGAAATGCCTATCGGCTTGTCTGCAAAATTATCGTTCCTTAAAACTAGACCTATCTTATCAGAAGCCGATGCTCCCTTGGTAATATGCGTGATGATCTCATCGAATGCATTCTGTAAATAAGGGTTTCAATAAGTTAAAACGTCTAGCTCACCATATTTCAAAATATTAACTGAGTATATAACGTTGCAAATGTTTGAAATAATTAAACTATCAATTTCAAATCTGTAAAACAGCGCTATACAGCCATGAATTTAGAACATGTGACTAAAAATAAACTATAAATCCATTTAAAATCAATAAATAACTTGCGGCGTAAATTTAGAGTGGTTGTTTTCAATACACAATATTTTATACTTACATTAAGCCATATGACAGGGTTGCTCGTCGCAGCCTCTATCTCATTGAATTTGAAGGTCAAGGTGAGAGCTTCAGTGTTGAACTTCTTTATAATCTTGCGACCTTCGCTCATCAACGTAATATACTGAAGCTGTTTCACCGACGACGGTTTTGCAAGAACCAACATGTCCGCAGAGGTCGATGGCTTTGGGTTATTCATCTGTTGTAAATTAAAAAAGAAGTATGTTACTATCACTTCACCGTAAAATTACTTGTGTGGCCCAAACGGGTTTTTATTTTAGCTTGCATAAACCAAAATTTTCTAATGGCCGATTTAAATATAAAAATGACGGTTATACTTACATTTTTCGATGAAATGACCAGGGGCGATTGACGCGTATCTTCGTCCAAACAACGTTTATTAGAACCAGTAGACGTAGATGGCCCATCCTGTAATTTGTGTTTTATATGAGTATTATTTAAGTAACGACACCTATGTGATGATTTGAAACGGATAACGACAAATGAGTTTTAAACTAATAGGTTTTAGAATTGTTGTTACAAAAATGTAGGAAACTTTCGCACATTTAAAAAATAGTTCGGCAAAACTTACATGTGCTAACATCTCGCCAATTGCAGAAGTCCTTGGGGTAGGTCGTTGCTGCCCCGCATGGCCGGTCTCCAACATGGCGGATGAAGTAGATGGCCTTGGGTTATTCATCTGCTGTAAATTAAAAAGAAGTATGTTACAATCACTTCACCGTAAATTACTTGTATGGCCCAAACGGGTTTTATTTTAGTTTCATGAATCAAAATTTTCTAATGACCGATTTAAATATAAAAATGTCGGGTATACTTACATTTAGCGATGAAATGACCAAGGGCGATTGACGCGTATCTTCGTCCAAGCCACGTTTAACAGAAGGCCCCGTCGACGTCGATGCTCCATCCTGCAAAATTGTAATTTATATTAGCGTTTTTAAGTAACGGCTCTATGTGCTATTTTAAATCGACTAACGACAAATGAGTTTTAAACTAATAGGTTTTCAGAATTGTTGTTACAAAATGTAGGAAACTTTCGCACATTTAATAATTTTCTAAAAATAGGAAATATATTTTTACTTACCGATAGGGAGGCAAACGACTGCTTGGCACGAATTCTTCCGACGGCTTGACACAATTCGAAATAAGTATGAAAATACGACTGTTCCAGAACTACGCCCTCGTTAGTTAGTTTATGTTGAATTATTTTAAAGGCTAGTAAAACAAATTCCTCATTTGTATATAGCCCGTTCTTGAAATAATCAAGAATTTGGTAGGCGGTTAACTCGGATGTGTTCATCGTTGCAGATGAAAAAGCAATTCACACACTGTAGCACTTACACGCACGCTTTCAAAAGATAGCTGGCACTTGCACTACGATGCGTCTTCAGATGAGGAATGTGGCGGAATGAACGAGGTATGCTCGCCTCGTAGTGATTTAGGCAGGAGAAAGCGGTTCGCGAAAGCGCTGGAGGGCAAACCGTTACGTTTCACTGCAACAAACAAAGGAGCCTCGTCACCAAGGTTGTTTAAATGAACAAAACACATGTCTCGACCTGTTTTAAAAGTTTACAACGATCAAATTTATGAATCAGCTTTCGCTATATAAAATGAAGTAATTATAGCGGATTCGCTGCTTTATTCGCGGATTTCGCTGTTTTAATTATAAAAATAAAGTAATTATTTCATATAGCTTTTCAAATTTTCTACGGTCGAATGGAAATTAACCACTGAGGGAATGGAAATTAACCAGAAACTTGGGGCAACGACTATATTGCAAATTATAAAATTATTATTAGTAGCAAAGCTGTTACATATATAATTTTTTAAAAATTGTGTCTGCCTGTAAACACAATATGTTAAACATTCCCTATTCTCATAATATAAATTTTTGAAAAATAGTTTGTTTCAACTCGAACGGTGTGACGGCACAGCTGCGAAATGACGTCTTGTTCATTTCCTATATGTTCAACAGACCTCGATAGCGCAACGGTAAGGTGCTAAGACTGTTAACCAGAAAACTAGGGTTCGATTCCCACTCGGGTCCGCCGCAAATAGATTTTTTTAATTTAAATATTTCCACGAGTGAATGCAAGAGAGAGACAGCAGCTTCGAAGAGCGAAATAGATCTATCAGTTTGAATTTCAAATATTTCCGCGAAAATTAAAAACAACCGCCGTGAGAAGTGCGCGCGCACCAAGATGGCCGACGCCCCGGGAAATTCAAATCCAACAAATTAAACTTAGAAAAAATCGGAAAAAATTCAAATTTCAAATATTCCCGCCAGAAATCCAAGATGGCCGCCGAAGTCCGACGCGTAATTCCAGAAGCAAATTAAAAAAATCTAATGCGTAATTTAATCAGTAGCACATATGTAAATTAATTAGATCAAACCGCGAAATTAATTAGATCAAACCGCGAAATTAATTAGGTCAAACCGCGAAATTAATTAGATCAAACCGCGAAATTAATTAGGTCAAACCGCGAAATTAATTAGGTCAATCCGCGAATAAAACCGCGAAATCCGCGAATTAAACCGCGAATCAATTAAAAGGAGTGGGGGAAAGCTGTCCCTATTCTACTCATACGTCATACTAAATCAAAGTTTTGGTCCTGTAACAGTGTTATTGGTATTTTTGATATCATTCGAAAGCCTAAACATTAATTATAGTTCAAGCAAGAGCAGGTTTAGAATTTTTTATACGACTTTTTCCACCTTTTTAAGTGTAGCACAATAAGCGATTATCACCATAAAGCGAACAGTCGAAAAATTCCAAATCTGCTACCAAATGGGAAAATTGTCATAGAAAATGCCTCATATTACATTTAAAATCGATCCAGCACTCAACAGCAACTCCAAGAAGCAGGCAATTTTAAATTGGTTAACAAGGAAAACTATACAATTTTAGTCGACTACTGTAGCGCCAACAGGTAGACAGACAAACCGAAAGATAGACCTACAGTTTCGATGAAACAAGTTTTTCGTACACACAAACAGACAGACGGGCGGACGGAATTGAGAAAACTTGTTTTTCGTCATCTAGGGACCCTGAAACGCGAAGAACTGAAGAAATCTCCGAAAGTGATTTCTCCTTCGTCTTTTACACAAGGCAAGTAAAAACTAATTTTTTGTCAAAAGTAAAAACCACAGGTATCTTAAAAAAATTAATAACAAACGATTCCAACATCAATATCAATTCAAAGCAACTATAATTTTGATTTGAAATGTATCAAATATTTAGAAATCAGAAACATCAAACATACAAAATAATAATAAAAAAGAAGGAAACTTTATTCTGTATGACCCCCCCCCCCTTCTAAATATTTATTAAGTTTTCAATTAAATATTACAATTATTTTAAATTATTATATATTATTTGTTATTATATTTTTTGAAGATAACTGTGTCTTTTACGTTGGACACAAAATACGAGCCGCAGTGTATGGCCAAGCGAGCGCAGCGAGCTAGGCCCATAAATTAGGAGAGTTTAGAAGTCCGCTGTCGTACGAGTTAAATATATATTTTTTTATTTTACTGCTTTAGGAGCGTTTCTTCTTATTAAAACCTGACCTAATCCAGGAGGTCGGAAAAAGTCGAGGAGGTTATGATTATACTAAAAAAATGGCAATGTATATTTTGATTTTGACCAATGGAAGTGGTCGTTAGTTTTTGTTGCTATGGTTATTACTGCCGTAAAGTAAAAAAATACTAATACGGAAAAGTGGGTGTTTTCGGCTTTTAAAAACTACCGAAATTGGTAGCGTTTCGATGCAGTAGAACAAAAAATTAGTTTTTAGCAGTAATTTCGATTAACGCAATTTTCTGGTTGCTAGGTGAGAGAAATTGAAGTTCGATAATGGATCCTTATCAAATCTGATAAGTTAACTTTGAAGTATCTCATTTTCCGTAACATAAAGGGTGGTAAAAAATAGGAAAGGCTAGTGAAAATTGTTTTTTTGGATTAGGTGGCTGTGACTTTGTATTTGACCACTAAGCAATGTTTACAAATAATATTTTTGCATACCCCTATTGAGAATCAAGTATACTTTATTCTTCAGCCATTTACATATTTTTGAACCACCCACGAAACAAGATATTTAAATTTTGTCAAGTGAGTTTTCAGTTTGAGAAGATAGCCTCTGTACAAGTTGTATTAATACGCTTAAACACCGTCATCAATCTGCTAGAGGCAATCTGGCCACAATAATTCGTGACACGCGAACATTTGCTGCAGCTCGGAGGGTAACAAAAACTTGGAGAATTCCGAAGAGATTCTGATGATCGTCCAGTATCGCGCAGGTGTGAAGCCGGCGGGATGCGCCAGCTTCGCCGCGTCGTTCGATCCGCGCATCCCTACTCTCCGATGCGCAGCTAACTGTTATATGTTAACCCCACTCTAGGTCGACCACCAGGTCGGGTCCCTCGAAAGAATATAAAAAAAGACCCCAGGGGTCCGAAGACAATTTTTTTCCTGGCTTCTACCAGAGAATCTGAACTGCTTGAGAACCTAACCTGTAAGTACCCTTGCTCCGGTTAGTCTGCATTCCGATCCTGCGGAACGCCACCTTGCTTGTATTTGAATTCCAATTTCAGCCCAAAACTGGAGATTTCGCCGGAGACTCGAATAGAATTACGCTCGGACAAGGCCGTAGTCGGGCTCATTCATTCCTAACTAAGTTTCGTTCGCGCGGTTAACGCTTTTATTTATTAACATCCGCTGCAGTAAATACTTGCCCTAGACTCTTTTGGCTTTAGTCCTATGAGTGCTATAATCTGGAGAAGTCCGCCAGGAACGAAATAAAAATTTAAAATTAAATTTTGGTCTAATTCCAGTAATTCAAACCGCAGGGAGGAAGTCCGTCTCCATCACCCAACATGAGAGGGTACCACGAAGTCACGGCTACAGCGACGAGGTGTTTTGGGAACAGAGATGTTTTTTTTGTATTTGGTGTAAAATCTGAATTTATTTTGATTTTGTAATCAATAGTCAAACAAAATAAATAATTAATTCATATTCTTTTTTGGGTATTTCGCCACTCTGCAAATTTAAATTATTAAATAACGTATTAAATAACGAACGTTTCGAGGGACAATCTGCCCTCGTTGTCAACGAATAACAATTAAAAAGGAACAAGAAAACTTAGATTTTTCACAGAGATTGAAAACCACCAACCTCCAATGAATTGCTTGACATTGACGTTTGTTGATTGTCTAAACCTACTTGGACAAATTCCTTGAACATATTAACAGTAAAGAAACCTCCATCAAATTCACATTAGAAACAGAGCAAAACAATCAGTTACCTTTTATTGATACACTAATCACACGCACAATAAATACTTTTCAAACATCAGTATACCGTAAAAAAACCAACACTAATAGGTACTTACATTTTAACTCCAACCATCACAAAAACATAAAGACAGGTGTTGTAAAAAGTCTTTACGACAGAGATAGAGCCAAAGTTGTTTGCTCTAATGATGAAATTTTCAAAAAAAAGAGAAAGAATTTATTGTTAATGTTTTACAAGATAATGGATATCCAGAGACTCTTGTTCGGAACATTTTCAATACACGAAACAATGCCACACGCGTACAAAGAAATGACACTCAAACATATAATACTCTAACTATACCTTATATTCCAGGCATATCTGACAAAATTAGACGAATTGGAAACAGATTCAATGTTAGGACGGTATTCAAAACGTTGAATACCTTGCGGTCAGTTCTTACAAAAACTAAACCGTTTAACGAAGAACAACATTCAAAGAATTGTATATATAGTATCCCCTGTGAATGCGGGAAATACTATATCGGTGAAACATCCAGACCTTTAGCAGTTAGAGTTAAAGAACATAAAAATATGATGAAAACCTATCAATTCAATAAATCTAAGCTGGCAGAACATGCTTGGGATAATAATCATAAAGTACACTGCAATAACACAAAGATCTTGTCTAAAGAATCAATGTCAACTAAACGTAAAATTAAGGAGACCGCATATATTTTACTTAACGAAGAAAAATGCGTGTCGTCTTTCTCAATATTTTTAGACACTAGTTGGCTATCGATTCTTAAAGAGCAGATCAAGTAGGTTTAGACAATCAACAAACGTCAATGTCAAGCAATTCATTGGAGGTTGGTGGTTTTCAATCTCTGTGAAAAATCTAAGTTTTCTTGTTCCTTTTTAATTGTTATTCGTTGACAACGAGGGCAGATTGTCCCTCGAAACGTTCGTTATTTAATACGTTATTTAATAATTTTAATTTGCAGAGTGGCGAAATACCCAAAAAAGAATAGGAATTATAGATTCACGCCACAAAGAAGTTTCAGAGATTATCTTAAAATAAATAATTGTTTAATCCGACTCGAATCTTGTCTCTTCAGCTACGAAACGTTAATGAACCCTCGACCAGAACTACCCGCAGGTATTAAACAATAACGTAGAGTAATCAAAAGTTGATCTCGAGTTTAAAATCAATTTGCATAAATTAGCGAAACGTTACAAGGTCGTTTTGACATTATTTCAAATATAAAATTTTTATCGACATTTTTAATGTGTCCCATGTAATGTGCACCCTATATAATTGTACAGTAAGCAGTAATTTTAATATTACCATTTTCACCAGGGTTTGTGATGTCAATGCAGTATTATCAAAGAATATAGAATATCTATATTCTTTGGTATTATACAGTATAATATTAATACAAACAGACTATTGTGTTAGGAAAAAGAGCGGAAAAACGAAAATATGACGTTTAAAATGCATCTTCCTGTGGCCATTTTTTTCCAAAAAAGAATCATCAAGTATCTGTTAAGGCAGTATTCAGCCACTAAGTCGATTTTTTTATATTTACAATATGGCGAACGATTTTTCTAAATTTAGGGTTGTTCCCCATAATAGATCTTTGGAACTTTTTTGTAGTGGTTTTAAGGAACATTAAGAAAGTATTTCTGCAGGAATTAGCTATCCAGAGCCTGTGTATATAGGAGAGTACCGGCATGCTTTAATCCGTAAAAATTCCGCCATCGCCATTTTTATTCCGATGTTACTTGTCATTCATTGCGATTTTTTAAATGCCTTCTTATGCAGTAAATTGCAGCGAACTCTCCGAAAATGGTCTAAGATTTTTTTTTACTAACTCAAGGGATTAAAAATAAGAAGAGAATGAAGCAATACATTTATAATATTGGCAGAGAAGTTTTTCCGATCGAGGTTATGTTTGTTAGTTTAGTTTTTAATCACTTTTTTTGCTGTGGTTTTGAATTTTCAGAAAGTAAAGCTCACTTTAAATACTATTATTGAAAGTACTAAACACTGCAATTACGTGCGTAAAGCATTTTGTGTTTTGGAAACATTTCACCTAAAATCAGTAGGAATGCCGGACATTGCTTCCGGAGATCGTCTGCCAGCTTGTTAGCAGATTCTGGTGCAAATGTATGTACAATTAAGAGGCATGGAGGGTGGAAAAGTTCCAGTGCTGAGAGAGGGGAAGGACTCCAGAAAGTAAAAAAAAGACTGTTTGTCAAATTCTTCCAAATAACTACCCTTCTTCTCTCAACGATTCTGTTTTAAATCTAAAGGATGATCTCTTTGCTACCTAACAATCCTACATTTTCAATTCCTAATAATTATGTGTATTCTACCAACAAATCTGCAGTTGTTTCTTCACAAGGGTTAATTATAACTAGTTGTAATTGTACCATTAATGTTACTATTTTAAAATAATTTGTAATTCTTTGTAATTTGTTGAATAATAAAAATGCGATTTTGACAGAATTTTGTGTCAGATTACTTTTAACACTAGTATTAAAAATGAATTATTTTTAACACGCTACTAAATAATATTACATTTTTAATCGAAGTGTGAGCCGTGTTAAAAAAAATCAGTTTTTAATAGTGTTTGTACGTTTGTAGAAAAAAATCATTACCGACAAATGCTACTGCCGCCACAATATAATTTGTTATGAAATATGACCTTATTGTACAATATTTGACAATTCGGAAGAGTATTAATCACATCCCAGATTTTTTCGAAATTTATTTGAATTTCGGCTTTTAATTCTGCTGTTAAAGTAATTTGAATGTACCTAATCGTCTTTTTTAATTTTTACAAGCTGTAAAATGCACGAAAAAATCGCAGATTCTGAAATTTCATGAAAGCAACGTTGCAATTTTCAAATAAAAAGATGTGCATTTTATATACAGACGACATTGCTAGTTGAATTAACGAGGAAAAACCCAAATTTTTGGCACTTTACTATTAGAATTGCACAAATCCGATACACATACAAGCGCTAAAAATATCAAGATAATAAACTCAAGCATGTGTTAGTACAGCGGACAAACATGAAGAGCGAAAACGATATTTGAATACCAATAACAAATAACAGAATTATGAAGGTTAGAAATTTCAAAGCAGCAAAGCACGATCCCAAAAGTAGCAGTGTTTACACGAGCCGCAAATTTTTAAGTTTACCTTAATATTAACACGATTTCAGTCTTTGTTTTATAGGCACGGATAAGGAAAAGACCTCCCCCTGTCCGAGCAGTTTGGTAAAATTTGGTCAGTTGCAAGGTATTTATTATCAATTAATACAACTCCGGTACGATAACCCACAGCTGGAAATGCCGATCTTCACAGCCCGCTATACTGCTAGATGTCGAGTTAGATCGAATTCAGTGCCGAAGACTGCCGAAGTTTGGCTGTGGCTCAGCTACACATGGCGGAATCGCAGACTGATAAATACGGTCTTACATTTTTTTTCTACGACCACTACTAAAAGTAGGCCTTTTAGTGGTAGCTTTTTTCACTAAAAGTGACGTTTTATAATTTAGCGTGTTAAAAGTGAAATCAGCTGTTTACTTTTAGCCCATGTGCTAAAAGTGAAGTGAGGTTGTAAAGTTATTCTAGAGTGGCTTCAAAACAAGAAGTACATGGGCGTGGCTACAGTTATGCTCCAATCGCCGGTAGCAGTGGAGTAGCAATGGGTATTTTTAGGGGGGCAAATTAAAATTCCCATTTTAAAGGAAAACTTTTCATGCTGATTTATTTTTGGTTTCAAATGCTAAATAAATTAGCATGTCATAGGAAATACAAGCTTTTAATCATTTTCCATTTTTTTTTAATAATTGGTATAAAATCTGTTGTCTCTTTATAATTTCACATTATAATGACGACAGTTCAGACATCTGAATTTTGAAAAATAATATTTTCTTTATTTAGCATTTTGCTAAAATACAACAACATAATTAAATATTATACATACATTCAATGATATACTAATAATAATTCATATCAACTTCTTCAACATTTCTACTTTTCACAATAAACCTTTTAACTTTACCTTTAAAAATATTAATACGAGTGAAACCTTAATATTATCCTCTAAATTATTAAACATAACGATACTTTTTCTAAAAACTGAATTAACCCCTCCAGCAGTAACTGGAGTTTGCACATATCGTCCTTCTTCTTTATATTTCGTCAGCTGCCGTAAATACAAGTTTCTTTGATATCGGATATCTTGAGTTTCCATAAGAGCTTCCCATTTATCAGCAGTTTTTCTCCACCTAAAGCGTTAAAGTTTAGAATCATATTTTAAATATTGTATTAAATGTTTCAAACTTACTTAAAACCCATGCTTTTAATTATAGAGTATAAGGTTGTCAAGCCACCTTCGAACGGCACTCCACATTCTTGCATTTTCTGCTGAATTCCTTTTAATGTAGGCCTCCTCTTGTCGGTCAAGTAAAAGTTGTGGATAACGTTTCGAATAATTTCCACTTCTTCGTCTGCAAGCGAACTTTTAGGGGACGTGCGAGGTCTTTTTTCCATGGAGTTGAAAATGACGTACTGGCTCCAGCTTGTATGTCATTGGTTTCTTTAATAATCGCTCTATATGTTTTCTCAGATATCCTTGCGGCAACCAGAAGGCGTTCTTTAAAATTACACAATAATATCAGGGGTGCTCCGTTTTCAGCTTCCGTCTTCATAAACTCCAACACGTTTGCTATTATTTCTCGTGCCTGGCTGTGAATAATTTTTCCTGTTGTGCCAACAGTGTTCGCCATATTTCTGGTATTATCACTAAAACAATATACAATTTATTTACAGTTTGCAGTGCATTCATTTACGCGAAGCGTGTGCGGTAATCGTAACCTCGAATTCATACTGAAAATAATCCCAGTCCTAGCTGTTTAGTTCTGAAAAGTACTGTTTTAAAAAGCGAAAAGAAGTAAAAAGTAGAGTTAAACGTTGATAAACACACGAGAAAAGAAAATGACACGACGAACGGCAATGAACTGAATACAACAGCGGAAATCACTTTGTTGAACGTAATGGACTCGTCCGGACGTTTCTAGCGTTCTGCGCATCGATGACGCGGTGTACTTTACAAACTGAAAAGCTTCTAGTTACTGCTTGCGTTAGAGGTAAAGGGTTTTTGAAATAATTAAAGCGTTATGTAATGAATAAAGTCAGATTTGTACTATTATAATTACCTTTGATAACTGACTTTGTCAGTACTGGCTCCAGAAACATACACCTGCGCGTCAAGGCCATCTCTTTATTATGACATAAAATTTGTTACGGTATTAAAAGAACTTTACGACACCCACCCAAGGTGAGCATCGCACCACGGAATCAGTCCTGAAAAACTGGCACACTTGCCCTGAAATCGGTTCGAAATAGGCTAATAGGCCACGGCTGGAACGCTCAGGGGGTCGGGCGTGAGTCACACGATACGTTCTAGGCAAGCGTGTTGCGGCATAATATATATATAGGGTATGTCGAAATCATGAGGGCGCCACCAAGCCTGTCTTAACCCGGCTAACCGGGCCTGGAGGGTTAGACGGGAGCGAAGCACGCAAAATACTCCGCCGATAGGATTACTCAAGAATTGCAAGGTCAAATAACAATTTCGGGATTGCCTTAAGCAAGGATTGTAATTAGGTGTCAATCCGACCGCGACTACGCAGCTGTCTCACCCACCTGTACGTTCAAAGCTCCCTCGTTCCGTCGCACAATAATCAGTACAATGAAGGGGGCGTTTATCTGTAACAGAACATGCACAAGTCGAAACAAAACAATAGTTCCCTTAGCTAACAAATCATGTATTGACTAACGGGTTACAATGGGGCAGCAGAGTGCGTCGCCCTATATCTATAACTAGATTATAACTAAGGACACCAGCTGGCGCGCGCGCTCTAAACCTAGCGACAGATGTTGAACAGTAATGAACAAATTAGCTCTCGCAACATGGACAGTCTGCAAGTCTGAATGAATGCACAAATACGCTGGCGCGAAGCCTTATGCAGCGAACAGCAAAGATCAAATTAGCACTCGCGACATGGACAAATATGACGACAGTGCCTGTAGGCACCAGAGATGTGACGGCTCGCTCGCGTTCACAGCGGTAATCAGTTCAAAGACACATACCTTAATATTAATGTAGGCGGTTAGGGAGCCTGGTACAGTCGAGTTGCGACAGGCTGCAGTCTTAGGTGGCAGGTACCTTCGATGTTCGACGGCTATAGGGATGAGTGCACATCCGCCACAATGGCGACGTGAAGTGCGTCAGGACGCTTACGACGGGACGACGAAAAATGGGCCACTTTCGTTCTGCGGGACAGATCCTCGTAGGTCGAGATGAAGGGGGCACGACCCCTTACTCACGGAAGCAGAAACTGGGCTCAAAAACACCCACGCTACGCCGAAGACAATTCGAAACTCAGACTCACAACCACCACACGAGCGTTCTCTGCAACGGACTGCGGTTAACTGCCCAGAGGCGAAAACGTTTGTCACATAATTGCTGAAGCAGCACTCGCCGGGAAAAAGACTGACGCCCCCGCCAAGGGCGGGGGCGCCGCACGAACGAACACACTATCCGACCTCTTACTCGATCGACGGCTCTCGGCTGAATGCCCAGAGGGAAGCGCTGGCATAGGTCACCTTGGTCGCGTCCCCACGTGACTAAACCTCGGCAGCCAATCGCGGGGCGATAAAATGAAACAAATTAATGCCGGCACCAATGGTATCACGCCTCAACGGCGTGCTTCCTAGAAGATTCGTAATTCTTGCGGGCGATACGCTCGGCTGCCACAGCGCCATCAGAGGGGAGCTCCAACCGACAAATATGTGCGAAATCATGATTCTGGAATTAGGCGATGGAGCCAAATAAAGAACTAAAAGGGTTTAGCATACGGGCACGCTGCCCTAAAGCCTAGGTGGCTATTTAAAATACCAAAATGACCTAACACAAATGTGCGGAAGATGAGATTGTACTTGTGCGCAAAGATTGAAAATGGTTTTAACATAGCAACAAATTGCCCTAAAGGCGTGAAATGCAATTAAGCATCTAAAACAGCAAAATGACTTAACACTCCCCTTACTTGAAAGAGAGTTCCCCTAAGTCTCATAAAACAACGAGGCATTTTGCGACAACGTAACGAGAACTCAAACGAAAACGCAACAACGAAAAACGAACAGAACAAAAAAAAAACATTCAATACGATAGAGTGCACCCCCAAAGGGATTACGCACACTGGCCACCAGATAGGGTGCAAAGGTGGGAAGAGAGAAGAGGAAGAAGAAAGACTGGATACGCCAGTAGAAAATACGTAAATTGTTTGGGTAGAAATCGGGTAAAATATGGGTCGAAATGGGGTACAAATAAGTCTTGCACCTGTGGACACTTCCGACCAACCGTTCCAAAAGAACACAGGGAGGGGGGGTATAAAAATGGAAGTCCAAAGTCCCACCCAAGGGTTACCTGAAGAGGGCACGCTGCGCGTCACGAGATCGGCGCATTGTGTGGATCCCACAACTGGTATGAGTACCCAAGAGAAGAGGATGAACCACAAAAAAAAAGGGAAATGGTTGTGACAGAAACTGTCAAAAATAGTCATAATCAGTAATAGGAAAAACTCAGTCCACCGAAATCCTCAATCAATGCCGATGCCGGAGCCAAGTCGACTATTAAACCGCAAAGCGCGAGCTCGAAAGTGACTCCAACACCGAACACCAAAAGAAAATCCGGAAGAACCAAGTCTCCAAGGGTGTAGGCGTCCGATGACGCATGCCCAATAAATCCTTTTCAGAACTCCATGCGGCCCAAAGGGACTACCTTACGACGGGGTCCGCACGAAACAAAATGACCAGAAACACGCTCTCTTTATGTAATCCCACATAGGTGGTTGAAAATGGCGACGGCCAACGGTACGGTAAAAGAGCGCTAGGCCACGAAAACAACAGGGCATCACTACATAGAAAAACTCAAAAATCTGTTGAACACTCAAACACTATACACTTAAGAAACCTTATGCGAACAACCGGGCCCTGGTGTCACACAAAGCTCAAAAGCTTCAACGAAACTGTTCACAAAGAACACGATACTTGACAACATGACGTCATCAGACAAAAAGGGTACGGTAAATGACAACAAAACGTCAACAAGTACGAAGCATTCCGACCAGCGGTAAAGACTCGTTAAATGCTAACGGAAAGTGTACAAAACACTACTATGACTGTTAGGGGTGTCCACGAAGAAGTCGGTAAACCAGGTTGGGCGGTACATGATAATAATGAGTATGAGATAAAGGCCAACGAAAATAACTACACCAAACCAACTAAGAAGATGGCCTGAGGGACGTAATAACCGCACGAGCGAATCTCCCCAAGCACACCAACAACAATCCACAACTGATCAACAAACCAAAACGCAGTGATGAAGCTGAAAATGAATTCCAACCTGCTCACCAAAAATCAACGCGGCACAACACCAAACGATAGCAAAAAAAAATTTATCAAAATCGGTAATCATCAACGTCAAAATCGATAAACCTCGCTAACGTGAACGTCAAAATCGATAAACGTCAGTTCGGTACAACAAAAGTGTCAACTTAGCCCAAGGCTAAACAATAAACGACAGAGAATCGAAACTCCCAACTAAGCCTTCGAAAAGACTTAAAAAAAACAAGGTCGGTACCTTCACTCAACAACATCTGGTACTAAATCCGACTAATACGGGATAAAATCTGCACTAAATGCAACGAGAGATCTCGGTAGATAGTATGAACTGGCTAAGAAAAACAAGAAACGACGGTAAAAATGACGGAAAAGATACTCAAAATATGAAAAGACATGGAAAAATACAAAAAAAAAACTCAAAAAGGCGATAAACAACAATAAAACACAAAACTACAAATAGAAAATAAGAAAAGACAAGAAAAAACATATAGAAAACAAGAAAAGAAACGTAAAGACAAATGACAACTAAGAAAAAACATATACACGGTCAAGAAAACTAATGAAAATAAACTAAGAACAGGAAAAGACAAGAAAAGACATATAGAAAACAGAAAAAAACGGGAAAAGACAAATAGAAAACAAGAAAAGAAGCTCGGTAAAATATTCTACCAAGAAAAAAAAACGGTTTACCGGTCCATACCACTTCGAAATGACGAAAAAAAAACATTTGTGACAACAATATAAATGACACAACAAGGCTACAATGCCTAAAATGCCCCAGAGGCGGGCGCCAAAATTAAGACGCACAACGAAGGGGCTTAACGAGAAGACGAATATCAGAAAAAAACAGGCCCACACGTTGGGATAGCCAAAATTAGCCTGTTACGGTATTAACAGAACTTTACGACACCCACCCAAGGTGAGCATCGCACCACGGAATCAGTCCTGAAAAACTGGCACACTTGCCCTGAAATCGGTTCGAAATAGGCTAATAGGCCACGGCTGGAACGCTCAGGGAGTCGGGCGTGAGTCACACGATACGTTCTGGGCAAGCGTGTTGCGGCATAATATATATATATATAGGGTATGTCGAAATCATGAGGGCGCCACCAGGCCTGTCTTAACCCGGCTAACCGGGCCTGGACGGTTAGACGGGAGCGAAGCACGCAAAATACTCCGCCGATAGGATTACTCAAGAATTGCAAGGTCAAATAACAATTTCGGGATTGCCTTAAGCAAGGATTGTAATTAGGTGTCAATCCGACCGCAACTACGCAGCTGTCTCACCCACCTGTACGTTCAAAGCTCCCTCGTTCCGTCGCACAATAATCAGTACAATGGAGGGGGCGTTTATCTGTAACAGAACATGCACAAGTCGAAACAAAACAATAGTTCCCTTATCTAACAAATCATGTATTGACTAACGGGTTACAATGGGGCAGCAGAGTGCGTCGCCCTATATCTATAACTAGATTATAACTAAGGACACCAGCTGGTGCGCGCGCTCTAAACCTAGCGACAGATGTTGAACAGTAATGAACAAATTAGCTCTCGCAACATGGACAGTCTGCAAGTCTGAATGAATGCACAAATACGCTGGCGCGAAGCCTTATGCAGCGAACAGCAAAGATCAAATTAGCACTCGCGACATGGACAAATATGACGACAGTGCCTGTAGGCACTAGAGATGTGACGGCTCGCTCGCGTTCACAGCGGTAATCAGTTCAAAGACACATACCTTAATATTAATGTAGGCGGTTAGGGAGCCTGGTACAGTCGAGTTGCGACAGGCTGCAGTCTTAGGTGGCAGGTACCTTCGATGTTCGACGGCTATAGGGATGAGTGCACATCCGCCACAATGGCGACGTGAAGCGCGTCAGGACGCTTACGACAGGACGACGAAAAATGGGCCACTTTCGTTCTGCGGGACAGATCCTCGTAGGTCGAGATGAAGGGGGCACGACCCCTTACTCACGGAAGCAGAAACTGGGCTCAAAAACACCCACGCTACGCCGAAGACAATTCGAAACTCAGACTCACAACCACCACACGAGCGTTCTCTGCAACGGACTGCGGTTAACTGTCCAGAGGCGAAAACGTTTGTCACATAATTGCTGAAGCAGCACTCGCCGGGAAAAAGACTGACGCCCCCGCCAAGGGCGGGAGCGCCGCACGAACGAACACACTATCCGACCTCTTACTCGATCGACGGCTCTCGGCTGAATGCCCAGAGGGAAGCGCTGGCATAGGTCACCTTGGTCGCGTCCCCACGTGACTAAACCTCGGCAGCCAATCGCGGGGCGATAAAATGAAACAAATTAATGCCGGCACCAATGGTATCACGCCTCAACGGCGTGCTTCCTAGAAGATTCGGAATTCTTGCGGGCGATACGCTCGGCTGCCACAGCGCCATCAGAGGGGAGCTCCAACCGACGAGAAATGCTGCGTTTGGGGTCAAATATGTGCGAAATCATGATTCTGGAATTAGGCGATGGAGCCAAATAAAGAACTAAAAGGGTTTAGCATACGGGCACGCTGCCCTAAAGCCTAGGTGGCTATTTAAAATACCAAAATGACCTAACACAAATGTGCGAAAGATAAGATTGTACTTGTGCGCAAAGATTGAAAATGGTTTTAACATAGCAACAAATTGCCCTAAAGGCGTGAAATGCAATTAAGCATCTAAAACAGCAAAATGACTTAACAAATTATAACTGCCATAAAAGCAAACCTTTGTTAAATCGACATTTATGGATTAATAACAGTAAATTTAAGGTTATAGAAAAAATATTGTGTGCAAACTCGTGCTAAAAGTGTGTATGCACGAGACATAATTTTCAGGTCTCGTGCATAAACGTCCACTTTTAGCATATGTTGCACCGATAGCTATTTGGATAAGGGCGGTTGGGAACTTTCAACTGCACGTCTTAACATGCACCATAAACAATGTAATCATATGTTAACATTGTTGATGTTTCGCCTTTTTACTTTTAATATTGTGCCCTTTTGTTCAATCATTAAACTAAGTATCAAATTTAACTGACTAGCTCTAGCAGAACAGTTGACTCCAATTCAGAGTAGGTTCATTGTATTGCATTGTTTTTAATTACATCCAATTAATGTTGTATGCAATGATATTAGGTTTAATAACAATTGTATTATATGACAACCCAAAATAAAGTTACTTTTATATTCAAGTAATCCTAACCTCAAACATACCAAGATATTATTTTTACAGTAACTAACAGCTGCCATATTGTTTAAATAGGTAAGTTCTCTTTCTTGACTGTTTATTAGTTTATCAATTAATCTTTTTATGTTTAATAAACCGATACCTGCGTGGTTCCGTTCAATTACTTCATACCAATGTTCCAAACTCCAGTAGTTGGGCATACCTGCAGTACAGGCCTTATCTCTAGACCTCGGACCTCGTATCAGCTATTGTGCCCTACTGACATCTTCCGCAGCTGCACTCCAACCCCAAACAGCAACGGTTAGTTCAACAGAAATCTGTCTTCGTTACCTGGAGTGATGCACTTAGCTCACTGCAGACCTACGCAGCCCCAGCACCCCTCAATGTCGCTGCTTCCAAAGGTATCCACCTATGGATGTTGTTGATAGGCCCCACACTGCAACGACCTGCACCTGGACTTCTTCTTGTACCAATATTTTATTATTTATATAGGAAAACACCTCTAGAATCCAAATACCACACTTACGATCAAAACCTTGCCTTGGCCTTTTACTTTACGTGTAAAACTTATACGTTTACACACCATTTATTACTTTTATTCAATTAATTTATTATTATTGTATGGAAAATTATTAATTTGTCCTAGTACAAAACTATACAAAATATTTTTACAAATTTTTTTGTTGATTTTTTATTATTCTCTGTAACATGCTATGTTCACTATTTTATGTCTATCACGTACTAGATTTACAATATTTAACTAATTATAATTTATTTGACATTTCCTAATAAATTAACTTTTTTTTTGCATCAGCGGCTGAGGCTATTAGCCGTTAGTAAATGGATAATTTAATTCTTTCGGATTAGATCTGTTCCATCAGTCCAGCTTGTTTTATGAATTCCAAAATTGTGCTTTGCCTCAATTCTTTTAACGATGTCCCTTCTCGAAAGGTACGAGCTGCTGTGTATCTAACGCATTCCGTTAAAATGTGATGTACTGTTAATGGTAACTTACAAGTAGTACATGACGGTTGATTTTCACCACACAGCCGGGCAAATTACTTTTTAAAAAGTTATTAATCAACAGTTACTAATTATTGCCCAAGGAAGTCATTGAATTACCAGATTCATTCAAATACATGCAAAGTTATTTAAATACTTTAGAGTAATTTAATTAGTAGTAGTAATTAAGTTCTTTCAAAAAGTAATTGTCAAGTACTTTTCGCAAGAATTGCAATTACCAATTACAATTACCGTATTTTGAAAAGCAATTCAATTCTAAAACTAATCAACAAAAATGAATTTAATTAGTAATTTGATTACAAGATAATTAATTGCTGCACAGCTCTGTTTCAAACTTCACTGTAGTTTTCCCATTCTTTACATTGAATCTTTTTTATTAAATGTAAAATCATCTTATTTGATCCCAGTAATAGTTCATATACTGGATTCTTAAATACTGATTTATAATCGGGACCTTATCTTGAGTTATCGTCAACCAACTCCACCTAAATTACAGACTTAATAACGCTATATCAATTACAATAAAGTATTTAATAATTAAATATGCTAATCTTAGCATCTGAAATTATGCAATTAGTACAAACTAAAACTAAGCAACATCATAGTGTAATACTGGAGTGCAATATCGTAGCAGTATTATTCTTTAGTTTTCATATTTTCTATAGTTGTGTGCTTTCATTCTTTCTCTGTATTATCTATATTCTATAATGGTGATATTTTTCCTCTCATATTAATTAGTTGTTGTTTTATATTGTCTATCATCTTTTACATTTTCACCTTTTGCTTTTCCATTTCTTGGATAGCATTTGAAATATATAATGTTCAGCAAGTTTGCGGAAAATATTCAGTACATTTGCTACAATACTTTATTGCTTTTGCAATAAATTTTGTACGAGTTTATAGCAACTTTTCGACTGGAAATTTTGAGCAAGTTCGCAGGAGTTTTGCAGTTTTAGGAAAATTGCATTAGGCTTTTATAAAAGTTACGGAATGGAATACTGTTTTTCAAACTATTCAAGTGCGTATATAGACAAAAAATTGAGCTACCTGAAAGTTTATACAAGAATATATGATATGATTACACCTTCCAAATTATTAGAAATAATGTAATTCTACCGTTCATGAGATATTAATTCACTTGGCTATATCAGATCCAACAGAAAATTCTAGTCTATTAAAATTCTATGAATATAGGGCAATTAATAAATATGGTAATTCAATTTAAAGGTAGCTAAAGGACATAAAATAGAAAAACTTAAAATAATAACCCGTAGAGTGATATATTTTATGCTTTAACGCGAAGCGAGAAGAGTTTCGCCTCTGGCGTGGTTTACACGTTGAGCGACCGTGCTCTTTTGTTTTTCTTCCTGATGAAGCCCCTTACAAAAGTGGGCAAAATGTTGAGTTCTTCCACCTCAATAATGACACGGTCCAATCCCAGAAGTCGTTTGTTACTTAATGACAATGGCTATGAAAGCCTCTGAAATCATAATTCAATTCAGGTGATAATTTTGCACTAGTGCAATTTCGGTGGAAATCGTATGACGCTCATTAATGACCAATAGAACCAATTAGTTCACGAGCCGTAACCAAGACAACAACAAAATTTCTTGGAAATTTTTTGTAGGTAGACATTACTTTATTTTAGGGTTTGTGTCGTTACGATATTCTTACCGAATCTGAATTCGAGCATTAATTCATATCCCGAAAGAATTAATGCTCTTATGAGATTATATGTAATAGTTTGCACAAGTGCAAGATTTCTGTACTTATTAGCGCTGCTATAACGTTACAAAAGCTTCCTTTTTACGGGAAATAGTACGCAGGGCAATATTCTTGCAAAACGTACCACGTGCACTGAATATTTCAAGACTCCTTTTAAGCTAAGTATGTGCACTGGCGATTTGTAAATTGCAATTTTTGTTAGAATTTGTTAAATTTGAATCTAATTCAGCGGTAAATCTAAGCAAAAATTGTGTGATTATCCTAGAAATTGGACTTGGAGATGATAGAATAGATAAAGTTGATATACGCAGAGTTCGAATCTGAACTTGAATGTTCTACAAGCTCTTAAAGTTTCTAGATATTTATATTAAGTTGACGTTTTTTTAAATGAACGTCAAATTAGTTGTTACAAATGGCAAAGCTACAACTTAAAAATATGTGTGCATAGTAGACCGTGGAAAAGCATTTATCAGGCATTTATCAAAACAAAAAAGCATAAGTACAAAAGGATTTCGGAAGTTTTAATTAATTAAGGTATTTGTATGTTTTCTTAATTTTTCAGTTACCTACCTATTTAATGCTAGCATTAGTTATTTATTTCTTTATTGTTGGTTTTTGGTATATGTGAATTGCACAACATCAGTAAAACTGTATCGCCCCATCTATTGACGACTTGACCATATTTGACATTTATTTAGAAACATGTAAATGTAAATATCTTGAAATTTTAAAGACATAAAACATTTGAGTTCAGATTGGCAATTAAATGTGAATAGCAGCAGCATTTCGGATGTCGAACATTTTATCTAATTTAGCTGAATTTTTATTTCTTACTGTTTACGAGATCCTACAGCAGCCGAGGAAACCCTTGGTTTCCAAAGTACCGCAATGGCGGCCATTGTTTCAGAAATGGCATCGTTCAGTGAATTATTTCTGTCGGAATATAAGTAATGTCATTTTTACAAGTTGAATATTTGAGTTGCATTGTTAGAAGTTGTGGTTGCATTATTAAATACTTAAGAAAATTCTTAAAGCCCAACCTAAAATAATGGTTCCCTGCTGTGTTTCAGGTTGTATCCGTAAAAATAACGAAAAAAATTCCAAAAAGTCGTATCTAATGTATTCCACATTCTGTTAAACGAAGTAATTTATGAAACAATCTGACCGCCATTTTGGGGTTTCTTTGACTGCATTTCGTGATCCCCATGTTGAATACCACGTTCTACTCGTATAACTAAAGTTATCCTACAAAATAGACAAGCAAGCTACTAAGATCACCAACTATTTTACTACACCAATGTAAATGATTTTGTAATCTTGCTCTACTGTTGGTATCAATATGCTCCCATATGTTATTTTATCAACTGATCATTAGCAGTTGTATCGTCGGAAAATATCAATAAATAGGTAGGTAATTTCAGGCAACTTGTAACATTTTCCAGCAATTTTACTACCAGTCGACATTGTACTTACTTGTTAAAACTTGTTCACACCTAACTGTAACTTGCCATACTAAATTAACGCAGCTCTGATACTCAGTCAAAACAAATGCACGTGAACGCACTAAAACCTACTTCACAGAACTGCAACCCTCGGTGTTGTACAGTGTGTACTAATATTATTTATTAAGTGCAATTTAATTTACTATTTAGTTGTCTTGTTATTAATTATAAAACAAATGGGGTCATATTAACCCCAACTGTATAGCCGTACAGCGAATGCGAACAGAAGAGCCGGGTGAAACTAAATCAACAGACGTTCACACTTCCTTTGGTAAATAATGTGTAAATCATTTGTTTCGATATGTGATTCTCGTTCATTATCCATGTGACGCTATGGCATGGCGACAAAAAAAATACAAAAAAATTTGTACACTTTTTATTTACAGATTATAATAAACAATAGAAATGAAACCAAATACTAATATTACATGAAGAACAATAAAGGAAGACATTATTTCTACGTATTACGTCCTTATTCACAAATCATATAAACACCTCAGTTTCTGTTGAATCAAACAGACTCAGAATATCAGCATAATTTTTGATATTTGCTAAATCTACAGCAGTATTGCCATCTTTATCTGCCATTTCTGTGTTTGCTCCATGTCGGAGGAGTATTTGCGCGATCTCATAATTTCCAAGGTCTGCTGCTAAATGTAGTGCAGTTCGACTACAATTATTCATTTGATTAATTACTTTGCTATTTTCAACTCGATCATTCTTCACTAGCGATGTTACTACTTGTTTGTGCGCTTCAAGCACTGCTAAATGAATGCACGTATTTCCATCAATATCCTTTTCGTTCGCTTCCATATTCTTCCACAAAAGTAATTCTAATATATTGTTACTGTTGTACAAAGCTGCTAAATGAAGTGCAGTTCTACTGCTTTCATCTTTTTCGTTGTAATTAATACCCCTTTCAAGCAGAAAACTTGCAACTGTTTTACTATTGTTTAAAGCTGTTTCGTGTAAAGCCGTTCTTTTCATGTAATTTTGAGCATCTATATTAGCATTACGATCAACCAGTTCAGACGCAATCGATTGATGGTTATGCAGCGCAGCCAGATGAAGTGGCGTATTGCCTTCATCATCTCTAATGTTAATATCTGTCTTTGGAATTAATTGAGCTACAATGTTCTTGTGTCCAAACGCCGCTGCTAAATGGAGAGCAACTCTATTTTTGCCATTTTTAGCGTTTTGATCAGCACCCAATAATAACAGCAATTCTACAGCTTTGAAGTGTCCATATTTAGCAGCTACATGTAGAGCGGTGTTGTAATTATTATCACACTCGTCTATAATTTTGATATTATGTTCAAGTAAAAATCGCATGACATCGACATGTTCTTTTTTGGTAGCTAAATGCAAAGGCGTTTCTCCAGTATCATTTTTCGAGTTTATTTTCTTATCTCTTTTAAGCAATATAAAAACAATATTTTGGTAGCCTTGTAGAGCAGCCAAATGCAATTCCGTGTTACCATTCGTGTCCTTAGAGTTGATGTCTGATCTATCGAGAAGCAAATTCAAAATATCAACGTTTCCGTTGTGGGCTGCCACATGTAATGCTGTTCTACCTTGTTGATTTCTAGCGTTTATATTTGCCCCCCTAGAAAGAAGTAGGGCCACCATAAAAGCATGTTTGTTTTCTACAGCCAAGTGAAGTGCTGTTTGCTCCAAAACATCTGTTTTACATAAAATTGAAATAATTAAGGCGCCCGTTTCTTGTTTTTGTGTGATATCATTAGCAGCAGTGGACAACAGAAGCAGCTTCATTATATTTGTGTGGCCCATGGTAGACGCCCAGTGGACTGCTGTCCTTTTGAATGTTTTATCTAAAGGGTCATTTACATAAAAATGCAACTGGTTGAGACTGTACGCTCCTAAGATTCGTTTGATAAGGAATTCATATCCATATCTACTGCAATAGTATATATAATTTTTAACATTGCTTTTACTAATTGGGAAAGGGGGAGAAAAAGTAATGGTTGATAAAATCGCCTCTAGGTTGCTTAAAGAATCACTGATAATAGCATAGTTTAATGGCGTTAATTCCAAAACATCATCTACAATAAATTCCTTTACATCAATACATATTTTCTTCAAAAATACATTTATATTCGAACTGATGTTTTCACGTTTATGAATATTAGGATCTATCATTTCTCCCCATTGTGGCATCGGATGTCGGGTTCCCCACGCTGCCGCCAAATGAATGGGTAACCTTCCACCAGCATCGCGAGTGATTAACAGCTCTGGTTTCTGTTCAGTTATTGCCAGTGCCTCGTCTATTTGTTGACTTATTACAGCAAGGTGTAACGGACAATCTTTGGCTAATAACTGATCAAAAATCTTGCGAGTCACGCTGTATTGAGCTTGAAAGGTTTTATTTATTAATTCTCGAACATTAGAATTTTCGAAATTTCTAGAAAGCCATTTAGCAGCGAAATATTCTGCGAACGATCGGTGGGAGAAATGTAAACTCAGCTCATTTTTTACTATTATTCCACTTTTGCTTAGAATTTCCACAGCCTCGCTTTCCATATTTTTAAATCTTGTTAGTTCTGAGTCAATTTGCAGCTCCTCCAGATCTTCAAACGAAAATAAAACTTGAAGGGAAAATAGCTGATGATATTCATCGAACGATATTTTAGCTCCATAAGCTCCATATTTTTCTTGAGCGATAGTAATCTTCTTCAGAGTGAAATTTTCATATAAATTTAGCAAATCGAAGTTTTTATTTAACTTCTTAGTTTTTAGATAATTTCTATAGTCGTCTTCGAAACTTTCGACCAAGAGCCTTATATGCAGAGGCACTGCTGTAAATTCCTGTTCCCAATCGTTTAAATTTTGTTGTGCTAACTGAAGCAATTGTTCTGCAAATTCCTGTGTGATTTCCTTCACTTCTGTTTCAGTGACTGTAACGGTTGAAAAATATTGGATAAGAAAACTTAGTTGCTCTGCATAACTAAACGGATTCAAACTCATCGCAAAGGTGTCAAATTCTTGTTCTAAAAATGATTGCAAAGCGGGGCGAGTTGTCAACCAGATTCTATATCCCTCTGCTAGAAAAGATTTAGTCATGTCAGTTACACTTTCTCTGTAATACTGTGGTATCTCATCAAATCCATCCAAAAATATTACAACCGAATTCAAGTTTAAAAATTCAGTAAAAGCCTCTATACTGACAGGACTATTCATTTGTTCATTTTCTAAAGCAACTTGATTAAAATAATGTAGATGTTTTATAGGATCTGCAGTAGCCGACTTAAACTGTTTACTTCCATAGTAGTCGAGATGTTGATTTAAATTCACCAGAAGGATCCACATATCTGTTGGTGTCGTTTGAGCAATATAATTCATAAATACTGATTTTCCCATTCCTGGAGCAGCGCTAATGATATTGATTTGATTTTGGAAATGTCCAAGAGCGCCGTGTGCATTGATATGAGGCGTATTAGTGCAGGTGTAAGGAAGCATATGCTTAAGTGAATATAAATTTTTTATGCTACCCTTGGTGGCCACCCATTCCAAACTGTGATTGTTATGCAGTACTAAGTGGTGTACATTTCTACCAATTATAGTTTTAGCTAAAAGAGTGGATGAAGAAGGTTTAATAATTATCTTATACATGTCGGGAATTTTGCTCATGTATTTTACGTTTTCGTAGTCTACCATTGCACACTTATCCGAGTGAATATTAAGGTCATTTAAAGTCTCAAAAAATGAACCTGTGTTAGAACATTGTATGATAAACAAATCGTTAGTATACTCTAATGCTTCAACCAGTAGCTGCAAATCGAGTGTTATCCTAGGAATAGTTCTAACAACATGATAGATTGGCAATTTGTTTATGGCATTTCCGATTTTGAAATTACCCGTCAATAGTTGCATGACCTCTTTTGCACCGATTATGTTCACCAAACGACTTTGGTTTTTAAATAAGTGTTTCAATTGTATAGGTCTTCCTTGCAATTCTAATATCTTTTCAAGGACTAATTCATAAGCATTCATCTCCAAGTCAGCTAAATTACTGAAAGAATGTGAAATTTTCAATCTTGGTATAACCTGGCAGTTGGATTTGTTCAGTATGATGCATTTAAGTGTATATTCAGATAAACTCAGTATATGCATTACAGTCTCGTAGTCTTTTCTTGTATTTACTACCAATAACACGGGAATCTTTTTAACTTTCCATAGCACCTTATAAACACGATATAAGGTAATATCAGGGTCACTACCAAGTGTTCTATGCATTTCATCGCTAATAGGCGTTTCCACAGCTTTAAGAAACTTCTTTTTACCTTTAGAAGAAAATTTCTTCTCCCAGTCGTTTGTAACATGATTTTTGTGGTATACCTTATATTCCCGTAGCAACCAATTAAAGTAGCTGTGCAGTAAATCTACACCTCCATCGTTTTCTTCGTAGCTGACAAAAAAATCGATAATATTTTTATGTTTAACTAAAAAGTGCCATTCTTCGAAATTATTCCCACATTTACTGTTGGCAGTAATTAATTCAGAGGTATAGAATTGGCTCATGTATCTTTCCAATAACAGTTCAGTTAATTTTACAATGGTATGTGTTTTGGTAAGCACATAGTTTCCTCCCAATTCGCCTTGTGACCATTCCATAATAAACGAAGTGAAGACCTTTACTAAATCATATAGGGCATGCCGAGAAATTTCAATAGGATGCAATAGCTTTAATAGTTCATTGCTTATAAAGGAGTGCATTTCCCTGTTGTGACTTTGGCTTGAGAATAATAAAAAGTGATTTAAGAAATTTTCGTTTATTTCATCATTACCGTCATTCATATTAATTCTGTTTACACTTCCTAATTTAAACTTGAAGACACGTCCAACAGTATTTATAAAATTGCAACTTGATTCTTCTAACATAGACAGACAATTTTCATCAAGCACTTTGTTTGTAAATAGAATGCACCGTAATTCGCATCCTTGTATTTTGCTGTAAATGGATATAAGTGGAGCATCAGAATTGCAATTCGTTGTTATTTCTCTGAAATCATCCCTGTATCTTTTCATATTAAAACCAGTATTTTTAAGTACATAAAAGTCGCTAGCATGTATGGGCGTTGAATTGAGAGAAGACTTGCACTGCACAAGGAACACGGTTTGTATCTCTGAGTCTTTATCTCGTGTTCCGATGACAATATCATCAAACCTGCCAAGCCGTTCCATATTACAAGCCATCCACATATCTTGTGTTTTTGAACTGGCTCCGCGTATTGCATATAATGTCATAAGATTTGTCTTGTATGAGTATGCGCTACCATGATGAGTTACTCCTGGAAACTCCTGTAAAACATTGCATCTATTAGTAGTGTATGTAACAACTTTTTAAAGTGGAGCTTTTTATATGAGTATGAGTGCGGCTCTTTTTCAACAAATAGCAAAAACGCCAAAAACACTTTACTAACGTGTGTTACGTGAAACAGATAAGGCACACTTGGATAATTCTTCCGAGGTGCCATTTGCTCATTTCTTTATATTATTGAATTGCTTGTTTGTAGAGAGATTGAAATTAGAATTAAGTTAGTTATTATACAGCAGGCTTTATGTAAGGACATACGTATAACTGCTCAGTGTTGAAATAAGAGAAAGTTTTTTATCAAATTGTGGCACTTTAAGATTTAACTGGCGCCGTCGGTAGGGTTACGATCAGGCAAGTACTAAATCGATTTGTCGTTCGTGCGAACGATGCAATTCCTAATCGAAAAACGTTCGGGGTGCACAAAAATCGGACAACACAAGCATGCGAGACGAAGATATACCTCACCAAATCTAGAATCTAGGCATCTAGGGGATCCGACCGAAATCGCTGGACCTATTGTACCACCTAGGTTACGAACGTCGCATTCATAAGAAGATCTCAAGATAGAATAGCGCCGCAAAGAATCAAAGTGGGTTTCTACGCTTTTTATTAGTTCGTTACTCTTTTATTTACCTTCCATATTATTAATGACCCTGAATGTCAATTGAAACCCCTGTTGAAAATATATCTAATTTAAATATAAATCAATAAAGCTCTCAGTCTTTACATTCTAGGAATAATGCTCCATTTCAGGTCGAATATTTGCATATTCCGAATTTATTAGCGCTAGCGAATTCATAATACATCAATTTACTAAATCCTTTTATTAACCACTCTCGTCGATTAAAAGCAAATTAATTGACGATGCAGGCATAATTACCAATGACAGAGAAGTCAACTGTTGGAACAATTAAAAAGACATACTTCAAAAATCTTTTTTGCACCAAAGAAACGAAAAGTCTTTACTACGTGATCTCATGTTGCTTAGACAAGCAAACGAAAATCCGTAACAATGTTGTAACTGCGGTCATGGTCCCGAGTGGTGTAGCTTGAACAGGCTTCCACGCACGATCAGTAGAGCTAAGCAACGTTCTTTCTGGTCAGAACTTGGATGGGAGTAGAAGGAGGGCGGTTATCCCCTCCACTTTTTATTTGATTCGCGGATTCGCGGTTTAATTCGCGGATTTCGCGGTTTTAATTCGCGGATTGACCCAATTAATTTCGCGGTTTGATCTAATTAATTTTTACATGTGGTACTGATTAAATTACGCATTAGCTTCCAATTAAATTACGCGCGCATGAATGGATTAACGAGATTTCTATTGTCCCTACCTACTATACGATTTTTTTCAGATTTATGTGACATGACGTCGATTTTTGTGAAAATTTATGTGAGATGATGTGTGATTGCGTGATTTTTGTTCAATTTTCATCGTGTGTTGAATAAAAATTTCGTTTTTTGTATAATTTCAAGTGACATGATGACAGTTTTTGTATAATTTATGTGATATGATGTCGATTTTTGTGAAAATTTATGTGAGATGATGTGTGATTGCGTGATTTTTGTTCAATTTTGAGTTAATTTGTCGTCATCACATGCATATTTAGTCAATTGTACAAGAATTTTTGTAATAAAATGCACAAAGAGCCCACATAACTGAAGTTTTGTTTATCGAAATGTAAGTGGTAGAAGATTTTTCAACAAAATAGCCTGTTTTTATTCAAATTTATGTTAATTTGCGGTCAACATACATATATTTTTATCAAAAGTACAAGAAATTTTGTACTAAAAGGGCGAAATTGTGACATTATATCGATCAATCTGTAATAAAAAGGCACAACGAGTCAACTTAGCTGAAATTTTGCTTTTCGAAATGACTGTAGTAGAATATTTTTCAATGAAATTGCTGTTTTTTATTCGAAGCTTATTAAAATTGCAACAAGTTAGAGAAAAAAGTGTAAAACATTTGCAAAATTATGCTTAGAAATAACTCTTAAAACTGTTTTTACATCATTTTCGTTATAAATCGTTTTGTAAGACGAAATGTGATAATTTTTTAAGTGAAATGATGTGGGATGACGTATTTTTTTATTGCTTATTGAATAAAAATATCGTTTTTGTATAATTTCAAGTGATATGATGTCAGTTTTTGTAAAATTTTAAGTGAAATGAAGGTGTGAGAACATTTTGTCAACGAAATTGTCTGTTTTTATTCAAATTTATGTTAATTTGTGGTCAATTGCGTTTTTATTTTCGTCCGTTTGCATTTATACTGAAATTTTTAAAACTAAAATACAGTTTTGATCGCTATAATGACACAATTTCAGACTCTTACTTATAAAATAAAACCAAACATGTCAATCTCGGTGTTACAAATTAAAAAGACCGTCGTTCCATCAAACCTGCACCGATTTGTTGGAAAACAAGATGCAGTTTTTATACTTTTATGAAATTTGGTAGTACGAAATAGAGGAAATTATAACGATACGTTCAACTTGTGGATTCCGACAGTTGCCCTCTTACAACAAATATGAATACCGACGACGAGTTTTTATGTTTATCTCTTTCTTACTCAAGCAGTACGTATTATCTTCTTGTTCATGTTATCGTATTCCGTGACGCACAATGCAAAATCGTCTCCAAGAATGTTTAAACGAACAAAGAGCTGAACGCCGACAGGCAACGACCTGTTAGGCCATTTGAGGATGATAAATAGAAAACCCTCCTTAGGGCTATAATGTCTTTTGTAATTACGGATAGCAGCATAAAATTAATCATATTCTAGCATTTCAAACATGAAAAATAAATAATAGCCTCGGTTTTATAAATAATTTAATAATATTATATGAGACCTTTTCATACTTAGTATTTCAGGAATATATTAAAAATCAAATTTGTAACTCGTTTTATATTTACGATCTGCCTTTACCTCTTATCGCCGACCGACCGAAAATTTCCATCTATATAGTAGGTTGGGACAAGGCGAATCTCTGTTGGGACAATGAGGATCTCGTTAATCTATTCATGCGCGTCACTCAATTATAAAGATAAAAAGAATTAATTCTGGCAACCCAATTGCAAAAGCAGTTTTTTAAAATTACTACATTCATTTAACACCACAGGCTATGCAATTCCATTCTTATAAATCATATTTCTCAAAAAATAGTTTGTTTACAACAAGGGAGCTCGACGTCGAACCGCACGCAACTGTTGAAGTTTTAATCGCATTTAGGTACTCTGTCTGGGTAGCTCAGGTGGTTAGCCCTTAGACTCGTAATACTGTGGTCGCTGGTTCAATTCCCACTTGGGGCCGACCCAAAAAGCTTTTTTAAATTAAATAAATGCGAGAAAACCCACATGGCCGACACCCGGGAAGTTTAAATTCAAAAAATTGAACTTAGAAAAAAATCGGAAAAATTTCAAATTCAAATATTCGCGCGAAAACAAAGATGGCCGACACCCCGGGAAGCTTAAATAAAAAAATGGGAACTTAGAAAAAACGGCAGGCGCGAGAAGTGCGCACGCAGAAAACAAAGATGGCCGACACCCCGGGAAGTTTAAATTCAAAAAATTAAACTTAGAAAAAAAATATAGTAGGTAGGGACAATGGAAATCTCGTTAATCCATTCATGCGCGCGTAATCTAATCGGAAGCTAATGCGTAATTTAATCAGTAGCACATGTGAAAATTAATTAGATCAAACCGCGAAATTAATTAGATCAAACCGCGAAATTAATTGGGTCAATCCGCAAATTAAAACCGCGAAATCCGCGAATAAATCCGCGAATTAAACCGCGAATTCGCGAATCAAATAAAAAGTGGAGGGGATAACCGCCCTCCTTCTACTGATGGGAGTTCACGGCTGCTTCTTTCGGCGCCTCGTGGTAGGGCTGCCACGGAAATAGTTAGTCCCGGATGTCATAATACATCATGGCAGTCGTTAGTAGGGTTGGAAGTCCCCATAAATGTACAGCGACGCCTATAATTGACCTAACAGCTGTTGGCTGAGTACGAAGTAGAAAAAATAAAGAATGATATTTGTGGATTACTGTTTTTGCAATTACGGATCAATACTAACGACGCTACAACTTTACGATCAACTTACTTTAAAAGATTACTTAACTGATATCGTAGAAAAGGCATTAAATTTGTACTAGTTGACGAAAACATAAATTACCTGAACAATTCTACATAGAAGAGATTTTCTTCAACTATAAAAGCCCAGAAATTAACACAGGAAAGTAGTAATAATTTTTAAAAGCAGCAATTTACTAGAGGACCTTTCACCATGCCAGTTAGCGATAGCGAAGCCTATAGCCAGAACATTTCCACAATTTCCAAAGTTTGGATATTTAAGATTTCCACCACAAAAGCACGCTTTATTGAATTTGGAAACCAACAACGACATTCTCCACAGTCCCCCAGTCCCAGAAAATGCACAAAATTTTTCTTAACAATTTGGAAATCAACAGAGACAAAATATAAATAAATATGTATATTCAAACTCAGAAATTTACCGCAACCAAAACCAATACCAATGGACATACGCTCCGAAAATGGTAGGCAACATTCGCGACTTAGCTATTCTCAGCCGAAAACAATTTGGGTCGTATCGAAAAAACAAAATGCGCCTGGAAGAACCAAGTGGAGACTAATGATATGCTATAGGAAGATACACGAGAAAACCGTAGATGACAAGTTTGCTATAGCAAATATAAGCGATATTTTGGATAAGTTAGGAAAAAGTCAGTATTTTACAACTTTACACTTGGCCTTAGGCTTCGGCCATGAAAAAACAGCATTTTTGACAGATATTGGACACTTCAAGTATACACGCTTACTGTTTGGTCTCAAGAACCGGTCAGCGACCTTCAACAAATTAATAAACAACGTTTTATGAGGACTGCAGAACGAAATCTTCTCAGTACACCTGAACGACATTATTATTTATTCAGATCCGCTTTCAGGATGAAAACCAATTTCTACATAGAGGTAAAATGTCTAGTATTTTACAACTTTAGACTTGGCTTTAGGATTTCACCATAAAAAAAGCATTTTTAAGAGATATTGGACACTTCAAGTATACACGATTACTGTTTGGTCTCAAGAACCGGTCAGCGACCTTTCACAAATTAATCAACAACGCTTTATGAGGACTGCAGAACGAAATCTTCTCAGTATACCTGGACGACATTATTATTTATTCAGATCCCCTTCAAGAGCACATTCAGGACATCAAGAAAATTTTCCAAAGTCGTAGAGCAAAAAATCCTAAGGTAGAGCTCGATAAAAGCCAATTTCTACATAGAGGTAAATTATCTAGGTCACCAAATAACATCATATGGTGTAGAACACCAAACAAAATCCAAAACAAAATCCAAACAAAATCATAGATATAAAAATGTTCCAATACCTAAAACTCGAAAAGACACCAAACGCTTTTTAGGACTGCTAACTTATTACAGGAAATTCATAAACAATTTTGCAAAATTAACAAAGCCGCTAACAAAATATCTAAAGAAAAACGCTAAAATTGGACATAATACGTACGAATTAATGAACGCATTCAAAACAGCGAAACAAATTTTGGCAAATGACGCAATTTTAAAGTATACAGATTTTACAAGACCGTTTATAGTGACAGCTGATGTATCAAACGTAGCATCGGGAACAGTATTATATCAAGGTAACATAGGTTCCGATTTACCAATCGCGTATGTATCTTCTTCTTCTTCTTCTTTTATTGTAGTCGATACCGCCTGTTTTTGTTCACGCCTGTATTGGTGCTACTAAGGACTCTCAACTGAAGTTGATGCCCAACTTTCAGTGCATCTTTTGGAATGCGTCCCCTTTTCTCGTTTCCCCCCTGGTCTCGAATAACGTACTAGCTTAATACGTTTGTCTGCTTGTTCTCTTTCCACATGATTATTCCATTCTAACCTTCTCCTTCTTACAAATTTAACTACGTCGGTTATGTTGCATTCTTCTCTTACTGTGTCATTCCTCACTCTATCTAATCTGGTTTGGCCCACTATGGTTCTTAGCGTACTAATTTCTACCGTTCGCAAAAGCTGTTTTGTTCTGCTGGTATCGGCTCGCGT
Source organism: Agriotes lineatus (assembly GCA_940337035.1). Classification (NCBI taxonomy): domain Eukaryota; kingdom Metazoa; phylum Arthropoda; class Insecta; order Coleoptera; family Elateridae; genus Agriotes; species Agriotes lineatus. The sequence goes on along the minus strand of OW679200.1, from coordinate 116,620,228 downwards.
TTCTGCAGCATATGTTAGTATTGGCCTTACAACTGTTTTGTATACTTTTACTTTCGGAAGTATCCTGATATTCGCGCGGCTTTTATTGCCTATTGTCGTACGTCTTTATATAAATTACGGCTGATTGAGATGTTTACAGCTAGATAATTAAAGTTCATTACCTGCTCTATAATTTTTTTTCCTATTTTTAATTTACACCTAATCGGTTCTTTGGAGATCACCATTGTTTTAGTTTTATCGGTTGAGACAGCCATATTATATTCATTAGCAGTGACGTTAAACCGGTGAAGGAGCCGTTGTAGATCATCTTCTGATCTTGCAAATAGAACTGCATCGTCCGCATAACTTATTATATGGATCTGTTGGATTCCCATGACATATCCGTTTAGCTCTTTGACACTCAGTATAATTTTGTTCATGACTACGTTAAACAGGAAAGGACTTAGTGAGTCGCCTTGTCTGACTCCTGTATGGCACTCAATTTCTACTATAATATGGTTCCCCACTTGAATGTTTGTTTCTGTTTCATTGTTAATTTCTTGTATAAGTTTAGTCAGTGTTCTTGGTACACCTTTTTCATTCAATGTCGTAATGACATCATTTAGTTTTATCCGATCGAATGCCTTCTTTAAATCTATAAAACATAAGAATGCTGGCGAGTTGAATTCGATTCGATATTGCGTCTATTGTCGAGCGGTTCTTTAGGAAGCCTTGTTGTTCCTCACTTATTTCGAGATATGACACTATTTTGTTTAGTATTAATTTGCTTAACAGTTTCTGCGTTGTGTTAATGAGTGTAATGCCAAGGTAGTTGTCAGGATTGGTTTTATTTCCATTTTTAAATATTGGAGTCGTTATGATAACTTTCCATTCCTTTGGTACTTTTCCATATTTGAGTATCTTATTGTGGAGTTGTTCTACTTCATTTAATAAGCTTTCTCCACCATATTATTTTTTAAATATAAATTTAAGTCAGATCTGCGGAGATAGCTATACATGACTGTTTTGTTTGTATATAAAATGGTTGTTATTACATATTAACTAGGTACTGGCTAAACATCTCACTAGTTTTTTATAGTTTGACAATCGTGTTCTTATTCAGTTTCACTTGATGTTAAGTAGATGTCTTGAGGAAGTGTTCATTTCAATCTAGTGTGTATATGTTTTGCACCAGTGTTGTAATTTGTTGCACTCAAGCACTCAGAGATGTTATTAAAATATTTTTTAATAGCTTTATGGACTGTTGGTAGGCCTGATTCACAATGAAGTTGAGAGTTTTGAGTGAACCATGGTGCGTTAAAAATTATCCTGACTACTTTGTTTTGAAACGTTTGTAGTTTTTTAATTTGTGTATTAAAAGTTGATCCCCAAACTTGGCAAGCGTAGAGGATTATTGGTCTCAGAATGCTTTTTACGGAAGCCATACTGAAAAGTTGGCAGGATTTCCTTGCAATCGAGAAATGAGCATAGCCGATCAAGAATAACCTTTTCAATTAGCTTTGATATTATTGGCAGTAGACTTATTGGCCGATAGTTGGCTGGGTCTTTATGGTTTTTTCCTAGCTTTGGAAAAAGTAAAACGTGAGCGTGCTTCCACGTGTTTGGAAAATACCCCAGTCTTAAACAAGCGTTGAATAAAATCGTCAAAAACGTGATCAGTTTTCTAGGAAAGTTTTTCAAAACTACGTTAGGGATTAAGTCGTGTCCATGCGATTTCCTCATAGGTAGCTTGTCAATGTATGACTGTATTTCTTCCGGGGTTGTAGATACTATTAATCCTGGGTCACTTGGGAAGTTAGTGGCTATCTCAGTTGTTATTTGTTGCTCGAACTCTTCGTTATTGGCTGCGATCTGTGTGGTAAAAGTGTGTTCTAGGTGAGTAGAAAAGTGGTTGCATTTTTCTGAATCTGTAGCGCATACTTGGTCGTTAACTTTAATGGTAGAAATTTGAGGTTACTGCTTAAGTATCCTTTTTGTTGCTTACCACATTGTGGCGTTCTTGCCCAGATGCGCCTTAGTCTGTTTTTATTCTTAATGAGAGTCAATATGTGGGCGGGGGTATCCTTTCCATTGTTCGCTTTGCGCCTATACTGAGTGGTAGTCGCTTGCGCTACTGTTAGTTATTGCTAAATTGAGGTCTTTGATATGTACGTCAATTTCTTCCGTTGATTTTATAGAGGCGGGACAGGTTGTTGTTTCATTTATCAGTTCTTGGAACAGTTCCAATCGATCAATCCCTTGATTAATCTGGGAATATTGTGTTTCAATATCGGGGTGTCATGAAACGTTATTAAAGTTGGAAGGTCCAATTCCATTAGTACAGTTTGTGATAGTGGAAGGGAGAAATTTTTAATTAAACAGATGTCGACTATATCTGGGCGATGATCTCTTTGGTAGGGATAGCTAATGTAGCAGTATTGCTTTGGAATAGCGCAGCTATATCAACTTCAAGTATAGCCGCTTATTTGGTTGTTTGTATACTGCTGTAATGATTACATTTTGGTTGTTTTTGGTTTCCACCTTGATGGCTACTGCTTCTAGATTAGTGATGCCTTCTATTTCGTACGAGTTGGCAGACAGCGAGCGTTTAATTATTATAGCTACGCCACCTGCAGCAAAGTTTGTTATACGGTCTTGCCGAAATATGTTGTATTGTGGTATTTTGAATGGTTCATCTTTTGTTAGATGTGTTTCTGTGACAATTAATATATCAACATTATCCCTTGCTAAAAAGGCAATATTTAATGCTCTTTGTTTGACTATTCCATCGGCGTTGTAGTTGCAGATGATGAGTTGATATAGTAATTTGGATGGGACTTTATCCATTGAGAAGAGAAGGGATAAGTGAGAAGATGAGAGTCTTAATTTGTTCATGGTATGGGGTTAGCATATTCCAGATGGTTTGGAATATTTCAATGAAGGATGATTGTGAGGAGTGAGAGGTAGATGGCTGTGGATTATTATTTAAGGTATGATCTGAGGTGATATGTGCGTAGGTAGTGCCTGGACAGGGAGGTGATCCATCATGCTGATAGTGGTGGTGTCTTAATAAGAAGTAATAAAACGCAGTAGTCTTCTCCACGTACATTTATTAACAAGGCGACATGTTTCGAAGCCAAACTGGCTTCATGTTCAGGCCAAAATGATTACACAGGCCTGCAAATTGAAATTTTTTGATTTTTTTTTACCGTAATGGGTGAATCGTATGTATTTTGGTGCGCTGAGTCCAAATATGACCTCAGTTTTTCTCCAGCACGTAGGGATTTTCCGCAAAATGAAAAAGAAAGTTGTGCAAAACCCGCAGTACATATAGGTAAAAATGCATTTTGAAATAAAACACAAATATATTACTAGTGGTTTATTTACATTTTTAAATACAATTTGATAAAAATAATATGTAGTATATACAATAAGGATTTATAATTCTTTATAATATCTACATCTTTTTCCCCCAAAACTCCGTTTTGAGCATTTCCGTTTCTGTGGGATGTCTGGAAGTTCTCTATGAAGCATCCAACAGTAGTCTCCCACCATATTCACATCCCATCGTCCTTGGTACCTCCGTTCCATTTCTTTGATGTCTTGGTGGAACCTCTCGCCCTGCTCTTCACTTACGGCACCAAGGTTTTCTGGGAAATAACTCAAATGGGAGTTCAAAAAGTGAAGTTTCAAGCTCATGGAGCACCCCAAGGTTTTAAAACATTTCAACATTTTATTTACAATTTCTTCATAATCCGGGTCCTTATTGTTCCCCAAAAACTTAGTCACAACTTCTTTAAATAATATCCACGCTTCTTTCTCAGCTTTTTTCATCACCTTTTCAAACTGATTCTCTTTCATTAGTTTCCGAATGTCCGGGCCAACAAAAACACCCTCCTTTAACTTTGCCTCAGACAGTCCCGGGAATTTCTTTTCAAGGTATTTGAACTTTTCGCCATCTTTTGGCAGTCCAAGCTTGATGTGAAGTGGGGGTAAAAGCACTTTTTTGGGATTAACCAAAGACTCAAAGTGAACATTTTTTTCTCCAACCTTCAAAGTTCTCGTTGGCCACACTTTTTGGCTCCAGTGCTGTGCTTTTGCCTGGCTATCCCACTCACATAGGAAACAGGGGAATTTCGTATAGCCACCTTGTTGTTCAAGCACCATAGAGATGACTTTGAGATCACCACAGATAGGCCATCCAAACTCCTTATATTTCAATTTATCAAGGATAAAAGCCATGTTGTCATACTTTTCTTTTAGATGCACAGAGTGCCCCACGGGTACAGAAGCCTATTTATTGCCGTTGTGTAGCAAAACTGCTTTTAAACTTCTTTTTGACGAGTCAATAAAAAACCTCCATTCATCTGACACATGTTGAATATTAAACATTGACATCAACTTGGGAACATCAGAACAATATACAAGTTCGCCATCTTGAGAAAAATTTGACTCAAATTGTTTTTCTCTGCTTCTGTACCAAGAGAATGAAGTTCCAGATCTCAACAAGTTCTTTTCTTGAAGTCTAGAGCCCAGTAATTCAGCAGACTCTTTAGAAAGCCCTAAATCACGAACGAGGTCGTTTAATTCTTCTTGTGAAAACTGTTGGGGTCCACAGTCTTCGACTTGAAACTCATCATCCAATTGCTCTGAGTCGCTCTCTGATGACTCTGGCAAATCGTCAAAATTGTGTGGGGGCACTGGTACTGGAATACCGGGTTCATGAGGCACAGGCCGAAGTGCAGATTGCATGTTTGGGTAACATATATCTTTTTTATTTTTGGCATTGTACCCTTGTATGTTGCAAGAACAAAAGTAGCAGTCATCGCCGTGGTTTCTCGGCTCTCTCCAAATCATAGGCACCCCAAAACGAAAAGATTTCACCTTTCCTTTAGACCACATGCGAAGTCCTTCAACACAGCCTGAACACACTCCATGAGGGGCCCAAGATTTTTCTTGATCTCCGATCTTCACACCAAAATAGGCAAAGTACACTTTTTTAATAAACTCCGTAATACTTCGAGATTGTTTTTTAAATACAAGTTCGCCACAAATGTAACAGAAACTATCAGGATTATTAACACAAGCTCTTGAAGACATTTTGAAAGACACTTTAAGAATATTTAAATTGAATTGAACAAATCGAAGAACTACGAGGGGTATATATAGGGCAATGGGAAAATCCAGGTTTCATTTGTCAATAATGTTCACCACAATTACGCTAATTACCAGAAAGAATTTCTCCTATTTATTTATGTACTTTTAATAACAAAAACATTTATTACAGTAACATTGGAATCTGAAAACACCGAAGAAAAGCGATAAACCTTAATTGCATACTATTAAGGTAATGGGTTTCCATGATTCATACGCTGACTAATACTGTTAAATATACTAATTTTTATCACATTTCATAGTTTCTAATATAAAACTATGAAGCCGAATAGGAAAAACAACTTTTTTCGGCATATTCATAAATATACCCCTTAAGGTAGGCAATCCCGCAGAAAAATGCATTTTGCGGAAAATGCTTACGTGCTGGGAAAAAACTGAGGGCATTTCCGAACTCAGCGCACCAAAATACATAAGAATCACCCACTATTTTAAAGAAAAAAATTTGGTCGCAGACCTGTGTTATCTACAGAGGCATATGGTTAACAATAGTGTACAATGTAAAAAGATTAACTTACTGGTTATAAAACAGGTAAAACCACGTGTTCCAAATTATAGGTTAAATTGAGGTTAAGCGCTGAAAGCGAGGTAGTAATAAAAATTCACAAAGAACACCACATTGGAAAAGAAAATTAATTCAATAGCCAGTAAACTACGTTATGAAGATCGTTGTACTGGTTATTACATCAAATTTAACAATTACAAAACTGCAAGTAAAATAGCAACCATCCTCTGAAGGAGTCCCTAAATTCAATGACACTGAAACTACCAGAAAGAGTCAGAAAATAAAAGAACAAAGTTAAAACCAAAAATGGCCAAAGACAAAACAACTATTTAATATTCAGGAAAAAGTAATTAGTATCAAAATCTGTGACTTCATTGAGTCTGCATTCATTATTGGTAGACATAATCCCATAAACTTGCTAATTTTCAAGTTTTGTTCAGACGTTTACTTTCAATTCCTATGTCCATAGAAAATTTCAACAATGAATTTAACATCATTAAATACATTGCTATCAAAAACGGTTATCCTCTTCAACTCATTTTACCTATTTATTATAAACTCCGTATTAAATTTTCTACAAACCTAACCCCTATCAATAACCTAACCTTGAAAACAAAACTTTTTATTCAATCCCTTATTACGGTATTATCTCGATGTCCATCAAAAACATACTTAGTAAATACAATTTTCAAATTTCTTTTTTTACTACCAATTCCCTTCAGAAATTGGTAGTCTTCAATAAAGATCCCACCCCTTTATTAGATAGATCTGGTGTCTCCCGTCTTGACTGTTCGTCATGCAACTGCTTTTACATTGGTCAGACTGGACGTACTTTCAGAAAAAGAATCAAAGAACATTCTGCTTGCATTAAAAACAGCAACTTTAGTATCGACCAACCTAATAAATCAGCTTTTGCTAATCATATTTTGGAACAGAACCACAACTTTGATCCTAATAAAGATTATAAAATTTTACATATAGCTAACAAAGGTAGGTTGTTGAATTTACTCGAAATTTTTGAAATTATGTCTAACAATAATGAATGCAGACTCAATGAAGTCACAGATTTTGATACTAATTAAATTTTCCTGAATATTAAATAGTTGTTTTGTCTTTGGCCATTTTTGGTTTTAACTTTGTTCTTTTATTTTCTGACCCTCTCTGGTAGTTTCAGTGTCATTGAATTTAGGGACTCTTGATCGGGTTTCAGTTACTTATGTACTGACTGAAAATTCCTATTCTAGTGCCTTCTCCTTCAGAGGATGGTTGCTATTTTACTTGCCGTTTTTGAATTGTTAAATTTGATGTAATAACCAGTACAACGATCTTTATAACGTAGTTTACTGGCTATTGAATTAATTTTTTTCTTCAATGTTGTGTTCTTCGTGAATTTTTATTACTACCTCGCCTTCAGCGCTTAACCTCAATTTAACCTATAATTTGGAACACGTGGTTTTATAACTAGTAAGTTAATATTTTTACATTGTACACTATTGTTAACCATATGCCTCTGTAGATGATCATTTTGGCCTGAAGATGAAGCCAGTTTGGCTTCGAAACATGTCGCCTTGTTAATAAATGTACGTGGAGAAGACTACTGCATTTTATTACTTCTTAGTGCCTGGAGTTACGTATTTGTACAATTTCGGGTTTTGTCCTACATTACGTTGGTTGGGTGTAGTCTTCTTGTTTGCATTCACATAATAGGGCAGCCTGTGTAGTTGGCGGGATGTTTACCTTTACAATTGATACACTGTGGTTTTTGTGAGGGTGTCTTTTTGCATTCTTTGTAATGATGCATTCCGGTACATTTGACACATCTGGCTGGAAGGTGGCAATAGTTCTTTGTATGTCCTATGCGCTGGCAATTTGTACACTGAGAAGAATTTTTGCTACTATGTCGAAGTTCAATCTTAATTATACAGTGGAATAATTCTGAGAATTGAAATATCTCCCGTGCTTTTTCATTTTTAGTTAATTCAATTGCGCAAATTGGAATTGGCTGTTTATTCTTAGGAAGTCGAGTAACTGTCTGTACTGGGAGCTGTTTTGCTTTAAGTTCTTCGAGTATTTCTTGGGTTGTGATAGATGTGGGAACATTTCTCATAATTACTGATAATTTGGTGCTTTCAGGATTGCGAAAAGTATAATATGCAACTTTGTCTTTGTTGTTATCGTAAAATTTTGTGAGCATGTAACGCCCGTCAGGCAAAAGTCACAGTCGTAGAGCACAAACGAAGTATCTAGGGGTGGTTCAGAAAAACCTCGTGGAATTCACTGTTACTTATTTGAAAAGAATTTAATAAATAAACAAAACTGGGCGCCATGAACATAATAAGTTCAAAATGGAATAAAGTAATTTAATTATATTGTAATAAAAAATTGGATTTAACATAAACAGTTTCTTATAGTTTTGATTGAAAGAAACCCGCGTCTAGAATTTATAGCGGTACAATTCATCGTAATAAAACATATCTGTATATTAAATAAAGGCTGCAAAAAGAAAACTAGTATGGCCATACCTCACATTGTTATATCAGCCGGAAAATTAGGCATATAAACAAAATACATACTACCTCCAGTAATTAATAAGCAGCAACTAAAAAATTACTGTAAATGGTTTAATCAATCACATTTTGATAAAACATTGCTCATTGTAATCCCGTACAAGGAGACGAATCTGCTTATTAACCAACTAACAGGTATAATAAATAATAATATAGATAACGCAGTATTTATCTTAGGCGGGTCTTCAACCAATTTTACTACGTAAATAGAATAGTAATAATTACTTTTCAATTAAATAAATATAAATTAAAAATCGCAAGTAACATTATAGTAACTTAAATTCAAGTAATAATGAATAACTAAAATTTTAGAAGGCAAAACATAACCAATTAATTTGTACGTTAAATGAGTTATTACACCACCGTTCGGTAAGCAATTCTGCTTGATTAGTTCAATGTTAAATACGGATATCAGGTAAAATAATTCTTATCTTGGATGTGGTGCTTGGTGATAATCCCGACGCCTGGCCTGCAGGTCGCGCTAGGTCGAATTATTTTGAATTCAACACCGGGAAAATTTCCATGAATAACGCTGGTTGGATTCGGATCCATACATAATTACTAATAATTAGTATGCTCGTGGCCGTTCAGTTGACCCTTCAATCAGCCAATAAGTTTGGGATGTAGCATAAAGAAAAAGCTAAAATAAGGAATGCAACTATAAGGATTAGAATGTAAATTGTAGGGATAACTTACGGTTTATATCGAACCCTTTTGCAACAAATGTTTAAATTGGAATAATTATACGATTTCTCGTAACTCCGTAAAAGTAGTAACACCATCTAATAATCAATTCACAATCCCAAAAAGCTAAAATAAGGAAAGCAACCATGAGGTTTAGAAGTTAAATTGGCGAAAATAACTTACAGTTTATATCGAACCCTTCTATATCAAATGTTTGGATTGGAATGAAACTACACGATTTCTCGTAATTCCATATTAGCAGTAAACCCAGCTAATACTCAATTATCAATCCAGAATAGTAATTTGATGAAACACAAGTTCACTGTGCACATACATTGAAAATCCGCTAGCTGCGAAATGCACTTCAGAAAATCTCTGTTTCGAATGCCTATAATACGGGAAGGTCGCGCAGAAAATCATATCGCTTAGTACCACACATTCAAAATATGCATACATACAGGGTATTCTCAAAGGATTTGTATATTAGTATATGAATAACGATATTAGATCGTTACAAGCAGGCGATAATCTTCGGCATCAGTTAAGTTAATTCTTAACTGAGAACCTTGGTTAGTTGTTGTGAATTCTTTTTTGATTATAGATTTAATGTCTGATATATTTGCAAAAATATTGGTGGTATTTTGCGGGCTGTAGGAATTGGTGTTGATAATTTGGTATCATCAATGTTGAGGTCAATATTCGTTGAAAGATAGTATTTATTTTTAGTGAGCAGGTCTTTGTTATCAAACGAGTATTTTTTCTTCTGGCTTTCGGGCGTCGGAGAGGTGATAGGGCGTTTATTTGTATTGTTGTCCACCGGCTGGTGTTCCATAAGGCTCTGATCTTGTATTTGACTACCTTTGTAGATAAGTGTGGGATCCCGAATTAAAGGTTTATCCATTGTTATAATAGGATGTAGTTATTTTATTAGAAGAGAACATGGGGTAGCCAAAGACTAGCCGTGCCGGCTGTGTTTGCTTTATACTTATATATTAGATAAGGTTGATAAACAACAAGTTCAAAAAAGCTTATACATGGCTGGTGCACAGAAAAACGCAGTGATTAACTAAAATGACTCGCATTCAGGTGTAGAGCGAAATTAAAAACAACCACTCGCGAATACGGCTCGATGAACTCGCCTCCACCATATTTAACCACACAACGTTTTTTATTCCATCTTCTCCCAGTGCTTTCCGATTCTTCAACGATTTCAATGCGATCTGAATTTCTTCTTTCGTTACTTGTGTTATAACATTTATTTCTCCCAGCGTTATTACATCAGTATTTTCTTGATGCTCGTTGCCCTTATATAGGTTTTCAAAGTATTCCATCCATTGCTTCGCATGAATTGTAATTATCTTTACAGTGTCGCTAATTTCAGATTTTCTATTGCGCAGCATCCTCCATCCTTTCTTTTCGGCTGCGTACATATCTTTTTCCATGCTTTTGGTGAAGGCTTCCCAGTAGGGTTCTTTTAACTGACGGATTTTTGCATTAGCTTCATTTCTGATTATTACATATGCTTCCCAGTCTTCTAGGCATTTTGTGTTTTTATGGTGTAGGAAAGCGTCCCTTTTCTCTTTTGTTATCATTTTAACTTCCGGTGTGTACCATGCTGTTTTACCGGTATGGTGTGAGCGTAATGTTACTTTTCTTTTTCCTACTGCTTCTTCCGCTGCCTCCAAAATATTAAGTTTTAGTTTTTTCCATGCTGTTTCTACCTTGTTATTACTGATTATTGGTGATTTATTTATCGTTTGTTTTAAACGATTAGAATAGAAGCACTTAGTTAATTCATCTTCCAATAATTCTTGGTAAAATTTTTATGCGGTAGTATAAGCATCTTTTTTCAGGGTGTTGAAATTTAATCTTATTCTTTCGAGTAGCAGGTCGTGATCACTGTCTATGTTAAGAGTTAGGCGTTCTTATATCTAGAATCTCGGAGAGTGTAAATTTTCGATTTGTAATAATATAATTAATCATAGATTTTTGCCCCTGCGCATTCTGAAATGTATACATCTACTTTCAATCGTGATCGAAGAACGTATTGTTGATTCTTAAGTTATTTTGTGCACAAAACTCAGAAAATAAGTCTCCATTATCATTATGGTTTGATTCGTAGAATCTCTGTTTATACCCGGTATCGGGTCGTTCCCCACGCGGGCGTTGAGATCCCTCATTATCACCACGTAATCAGTAGATGGGGTAGTGTCAGTTACACCCTGTATATTTTCATAGAATTTTCTTCTTTCTTCTCGTGTTTTATTTATATCTGGTGCGTAAGTGCTAATAATGTGTATATACCTGTTGTCTATTGTTAATCTGACTCTTAGTAATTTGTCATCTATGTAATCGATCTCGTCAATAAATTGTTGAAATTTTATATGTATTAAGAGACCCACACCTGCTTTAGCTCTTTTATCTTTTCTTGCCCCACTGTATATAAACATGTAGTTGTTAGCTGTTTGATTTCCTTTACTTTTTTGTTTGTTTCAGAAATACTACATATGTCTATTTTATTATCTGTTAATTGTAATAGAACCTCATGGTTTTTAGTATTCCATGATTTAATATTCCATGCCCCGAGTCGTATTATTTCTTTATTCTTTAATTGTTTTCTCTATTCCGTTGCGTTGTCGTCATCAAGTTTTACGTTCTACACCCGACACTTTCTGTGCGTTGCGGTTCCATGTTTAACTGTTGATTTGGTTGTTTCCTTAGCAACATATCTTAAATCGTCAATCCTAAATCATTTCCTGTATCTTTGCGAGGTCCTCTCCAAGCGTGGTTCTATACGCTATCAGTGTAGCGAGTAACTCTGTTGCTTGCTAAAGTAGTTGATTTTATGTGCCCTATTATATTGAGCGGCATAACCTTCATCCTCTATCTGGGCTTGGGACCGGCAACGGAATTTACTAGGCTACTCAATCCACCTAGAACCTACCGCAGGCGAAGTTGCGTATGTATCGAGAACGTTAAATGATTCAGAGAAAGAATACAGTGCAATTGAGAAATAATTTTTGGCAATAGTTTGGATTACTTGTAAGAACAATTTCCCTAATATAGTGTTTTCCGAATTTAAAGCTCAAAATTTTACTCCATACTATCCTTCTCTCCGCTTATTTCAAATATTAACGTTTTGCAGTTTATTTAGGATCAATTAGGTTTATTCCGGCGTGGTGTAAATTAAGCACCGTCTGGGTGACGCCAGTTACTGGTTCCAGCAAAGCGATTGCATGACTTACCTGTGAATCCCCTTTATAAGCGAAATTATGGTTCATCATTTCGTCCCATGGCAGCCCTATGCTATGAGTGGAATAAGGAACGAGTTTAAGCCACGCCTGCTTGGTTTCATTCAGTTCCCGCATCTTAGGCAAAATCATCACTCAGCGACTGACTCTCGAATCTTTCAGGGGTGTTGGGTGTTTGTGTCCGCGGCGCCGGCTGATCGTTTAGCCAAGTCAAAATGGTTGAAAGTTGTGAAACAACATTGTTGCTGTCGTTGAGCCAGTGCGTAGTGGTGGTTATATGGTAGACGTTTAGCCAAGTTTTCCGTACCGTTGGAGCTAAGCATCTCCGTTAACACTGTTATAGTGTTATAGTCCTAAACTTGCCAGTGTAATGAAGTCCCGAGTAGTCATACCGAATCTGGTAACCGTAAGGTGCTTAATTTGTATCCGTTACGGGGATGTAATGCCGCTCAATCGCTCGAATACCGTTCCTCCATGTGTTTTCCAACAGTTTCCTGTCGTTCGTTTCGTGGCAATAGCTTGAGATGCGATCTTCAGCTTGATGAGAATAACATAACCAGATCGTCTGAATTCCTACAAACAGGTATTTGTTAGTTGATAACCATTGTACCGCCTACACATTTACAAAGAAGTGATTTTAATGTGGTATCTTGGCAAATTGCGCCTTTGGTTGATTTAAATCGTTGTTGAACAATACCGTCAAGTTTTAACGCCTCTATGTCCTTTTGCTTTTTAAGTTCAAGTAAACGTTGTTGTACCACTATATGAGTAATTGTTGCTAATTTTGATCATGTAACGTAACCTCTTTGTGAAAAATTTAAAGTTAATACTGTTTGGAATGTAGCCATGTCGTTTAATTGTCATTTGTTTAGTTTAAACGTTGCAATTTAACCTCACTAACCCCTTTTGCATATATTTTTAACTGTAACAAATAAACATTTTTATGTTCATTGCCATTTACATATTTTACCTCCTTAATAGAGTTCTTTGTTAATTATTTATGTTTTTAATTGGTGTTTGCATGCATATTTGTGTTTTGTTTAGATGTACAGTATTTCAGATGATGTAAGCAAGTGCAGTTAAAGGTAGGTCCAACTAAGCTGTTGCATTCACCGCCTCAAGCTGTGCCAAGCTAGAAGTAGGAAGGTGAAGGTGCTGTTAAGTTTCCCGATTTAGTTCGATAGAGGTGGCGCATCAATTATTAAACATATTTTACCTCGTCAAAAACTCTTCCTCCCAACTAAGTTTTTAGCCGGAGCAACCTTTGTACCGTGCATCGTAATGGAGTTAGGGCCGCGTAATTCTGGGTTTATTTCCGGATTATGTCGTTAAAGTCGTTGTTGAAGGTAACATACTAAAAATTTTAAGCCACATTTACACTGACATATACAGGGTGTTTGTAGATCGCTAGACAGCTCATAACTTTGTTAGTCATAAAGATATCGAAAAAAACTTTCTTCTGTTTTAAATGCCAGTACACACTCTACAAATTGATATAAACCAATTTAAGCCATAGCCTCCTATTTTCGCGCAGTGATACACGACTTTGGTTTTTTAAATGAAACACTCTGTATATTTTTAGAGATTTGCAATCAGCGCTAAAGGTGCTGTATGATACCATTCTTAAATTTAAATTTAGAAACTTATTATTTTTTTAAATAGAAAAAAGTGTTTAGCCAAAGTAGGCCATTAATTATGCAAAATCACTAACAATTGAACAAGAAATGCAAAACAAACTTCAGTTGGCTCCAAATATTCCTCACGGCCGAATTATAGCACCAAACGTACTAAAACAATTGAAAACTATGTTTTTTTAATGGAATAATATGAGTTTCATTACCAATAACATTTATTTTACGTATTTTTGATTTTTAAAAGCTATTTCTAAACGAAATGGCGAATATGGTATACCGTTGGAATGCCCTTTTATTGTAATTTTCAACTGTTTAATGAAACTCATATTGTTCCATTTAAAAAAACATAGTTTTTAATTGTTTTAGTACGTTTGGCGCTATAATTCGGTCATGAGACATTTTTAGATCCAAATAAAGTTTGTTTTGTATTTCTTGTTCGATTGTTAGTGATTTTGCGTAATTCACGGCTACTTCGGCTAAAAACAAATTTTAAATTTTGAAAAATAATAAGTTCCAAAATTAAAATTTATGAATGCTATCATAAAGCACTTTTAGTGCTGATTTCAAATACCTAAAAATATACAGGGTGTTCCATTTAATGAACCAAAGTTTTATATCACTACGTAAAAATAGGAGGTCATGGCTTAGATTCGTCTAAGTCAATCTGTAGGTTGTATACTGGCATTTAAAACAAAAGAAAGTTCTTTTCTATATCTCTATTATTAACGTAGTTACGAGCTGTCTAGCGATGTACAAACACCCTGTATTGTTATGGTACACTTAGAGAGGTTTTGGTTGAAGATTAAATGTATAAATAGAATTTGGGAGATCAATGCAATCGATTTTGAGAAAATTTAAAAAGAACAGGCTGTTTAAAGTAAGTTCATTAAAAGAAATTTAATTTGAGAGAAATTAAGATGAAAAGAATAACTTTTGAGTAATCTACATGAGTTTTGAATTTAGAAAGTGAATACATGCTTGTATCAGACATGACAAATGCAAATTCTAATATAAATTATGTTGAAGTAGGTAAGTCTCAAATGTATTTAATTTATAGATGGCATTAATAATTAGAATATGGTAGTTAAGCGTTTTTGTTACGATTATTAAGAATAACAACTCAAATAAAACATGTACCTTTTTACAATTTTGGTCCCAATAAAAACAAGGGTTATTAAAAATCTACGAGGTAGACATACAAGAAAGACATCAAGAAGAGTATTAAAAGTGAAGCAACAGTTATTGAAGGTAATTGGAAGGTAGTAAAACAAAATAGAAGCAAGCAGACTTATTAATTAAAGAAGAATATAAGATTTGGGTGGAAATAGTTTATTTTAACTACTATAATTGACAAGGAGTTACATTGGTTGGAGTATTGTCGAGTGCTGGGTTCGTTGAAGGCGTTCTGAAGACAAGAAGATCTATTGAGGGAAGATTGCAGAGGGACTACTGTATTCGAGGTATTCTGTTGGTTACTGACGACAGAAGTTGGTGAAACTTGGAGCTACGGAAGAAAGATATCAATTGGAGATCGTCTGTGACAGCAAACTTGCCGTGGAGCTGTATGAAGCAGGAGCCTGGAAGTTGACATTTAATAAATTTTTTATGTCACGTAAATCATGGCCTGGTATTATTAAAGTTAAAAATTAAAATTGTAACCGGAAACTTTGAGGTTTAATAACTCTGAAACAAAACCTGATCGACAAAAATTTTAGTTCGCATTTTTTACCAGAACATGATGCTGTAAACGCCTGTTCATTTTGTTCAACCAGTTATGAATCACCTTGTATATCTACCTCGCATGAAGCCGGTACAATTTCATACAAATATATACAGGGTGAGCACCTTAAAAAATAAAATTTTGTTTATGTTTGGGTTAATTTTCACATAGGTCAGGCTTTACATTTGCCGAAAATAAAACTCAACCGATAAAGGATAAGAATAAAAATGTTTCACCCATAACACCGTTCTATTCAAGACAGGCACGCGCCGGACTTATCTGAAGGAGACTCGGTGGAGCAGTTGTAATTTCCTTGCCGTTAGATCCACTGCGGAGATGCGGCGGGTTGAAACCCCAGCGGAATACATTTTTATTTATTTATTTTTCATTCAGCTTAGTAATAGATACAAGTAATAATTTGTACATAGTGCAGGCTTTATTCTTACCAAAAATGGAAGCCAATAGATACAGAATAAATTTGTAAATAAATAAATTCTACAATACAAAAACCACGCACAAATTAGCCATTACTAAATATAGCTGCGGCGGAGAAATTGGAGAGGCCGATCCTCCGTGGCTTAGGTAGAAATTGTCCCTTATGATATCGGACTAAACGTTGGGGCTACACACGCGGTCCGCCTACCGTTCGAATTCGACCACCAGTAACGCCATTTTTTATTTGAACATGTATTTAATTTATTAGAAACGTGAAGATATTTTTACCCCTAACTTAATTTGATTTTTAAAATTATTTAGTGTCACAATGTCGACGAGGGAAGTTTTGGGTAAAGCCTTTTACAGATTTTTTTCTTTTGGGATTGTATGCGACATTCCATTTGTGTTTTTTTTGTCAAGGATTTTAGCGACCTGCGTAAAGTAAAAGGTAGGTGATATTGAGACCTACCACATCGCTGTGAACGAGCAGAAAGACTATTCCCCCATTTAAGAGCACAAGGGAGCAATTCCTAGAGATATTCTTACAGTCAGTTGCATTAATATTCCACTCAAAATGGGAAAAAATAATCTTGATAGATTATGGCGTTCTCGAGTTACCGTGTTTACAGCCATCCGAAATTACATACTCGTTCTATATTCATTTTCCGATTTTCCTTTAATTCCAAGGCGGTTACTATCTTCAAATAAGTTATGTAGTTTCATGAGATCTTTCGTATCATTTTGGGTTGGTCATGATCGATTGAGCTGTATGACAAAAATTTTAAATTTGTAAAAATAGTCGGTGTCTAAAGTTACCTTAAGACATTTCCATAATTTAAAATTACGTGCAAATGCAGACACCACGAGAAAAAAAATTAAATCCAAATGTCCACTGCTTTTCAGGTATCTGACAACTAAAAAAGCTAGGCCAACTTTTTTATCGACAAGAAATTCTGTAATATTAATCTAAATTCACGGACTTTGTACTTCTGACTACGTATTAAAGAATGGTTAAATTTGAAAGACGAACTGTATAAAATAATGGGATGTGCTTTATTGTTATATTAAAGCATTTGCTAACAATAATACTACAAACACTTACTTGATTTTCCATTGTAGGGTTTTGTGAAAAGGGGGCCTACTTTCCTACCGTTAGATGTACAAGTCTGCTGAGGTTATAGTAATTAAATCTGAAACAAATAGTTTTATCAGGTTGGAATTATTTTCAACTGAATTTAAAAAAAATGAACGTATTGCCCAATCTTGGAAATAATTACAGTGAACTCCTTGGTTCTTCCCAAATATTAATAACAAACCTTTAGCTGCTGTATCCATTGTCACACCTATTAAAAACCAATATTAGGTATTTACAGTAGTTTTAAACAAAAGTTTTGAAGGAGTTATAGAGCTTTACTTCCACGTATCTCCTCAAATATAAAACAGAAAAAGTTAATTAGGAAACGATAAACGTAATCTAGCATTTGTTGCCGATAAGATTTCCCCGCATTGTGCGTTGAACCTTGATAAGTAGATTTGCAGTACCGACTGAATTTTTATATTATTTATGAACGTTTCCTAGGTAAACCACCTAGGAAAGTTATTTATATCCTGACATTAGAAATTTATAACTACGCTCTATTTTAAGATTACTGCAGTATCACCATTCCATTTATCCATAATCAAGTTTGCTAGTCACTAACAGTTTGGTTTGCTTAACATTTATGGTTAATCCCTTTTGTATGCTTTGTTCATTGACTTTGTCTAACATCATCTGAAGGTCTTCGATGCTTTCAGCCAATATCGCCGTGTCATCAACATATCTTATATTTGTAATACTTTCACCTCCAATTCTGACTCCTTTTTCTTCTCGTAGAGCTTTTTTAAAAATCACCTCTGAATAGATATTAAGGAGGCAGGGTGATAGAACGCAACCCTGTCTCACTCCTCGTCTAATAGGGATTTCGTCTGTTTCCTGGTCACCGTCAATTTTAACTGTTGCATATTGATTCCAATATAAAGTCCTCAGTACGGCAATATCTTTGCTATCTAAACCAATGTGTTGCAACATCTCAATTAATTTCGTATCCTGTACACGGTCGAATGCCTTTTCGTAGTCGACAAAGCATATATATATATATATATATATTGGTTTTCGTACTTCCCAACACTGTTGTAATAGTCTGCATACAGAATAAAGCTTTTCCCTTGTTCCAAAGCCTCTTTTCTAAACCCCACTTGTTCATCAGTTATAAATGCCTCACATTTAGTATAAATTCTGTTTTGTATCACTCTAAGCAGAAGTTTGAGAGTTTGGCTCATTAAAATTATCAGTCTGAAATCAGCACATGTTCTGGCATTATTTTTCTTCGGTATCGGTATAAACGTTGATCGAAGCCATTCTCGGGGGAGTTGTCCTTTTTGGTAAATATTATTAAATAGTTTAGTTAAATACGGGTCTGTGGTAGATACTGGTCTGTGGTCAATTGAGTGAGTGCACACGTCTTGCAGAGCTCCGTAATTTTCTCAACTTTTGCAAGGTATTTTATTAAGTTTTCCTGATTAATTTCGTTGAGCGGTCCGCATAAGCTCTATTATTATGCCATTGATGAAAATTGCACTTTCTGAGATAAACCATTAAACTACGATAAAGATACTGTGTGTGTGTGTGTGTGCGATAAATGCCGTTCGTCATGGCATTCGTCTTGCTCCGGATTATCGCGTGCCGATGTCCAGCTGTTGGCCAATGCAGATGGACGAAAGCCAATCTTTCACTGCAATCACTGTGTTGCTGAAAAATTGCAAGTGCAGAATTAAAGGCAATAATATTTTACGGGATACCAGAAAACACGGAAAGCAACGACTGCGTCAGGAAGGTGTTAGATACCATTGCTGATAAGGACAAGAAATTTGCGCCAGTCTCTCAACATCGCCTAGGAAAAGTAAATAATCATGGCAAACCTCGCCCTTTGCGAATCTCATTCGACGATAGGCAAACGGTTATTAATATCTTACGCAATAAATCCAAATTACGAGTGTCCCCTGTTTTTAAAAATATTACCATTAAAGATGACCAAACTCCATATCAACTAAACCTACTAAAAGAAGCCCGCTCCCAATTAAATCAACGCACAGAAGCTGAAGAAAAGGATCTCACGATTAAATATATACAGGGTGTTCCTAAAGTGACTACTAATGCTAATGTCTTAAAAAACGCAGACGATTAACCGAATTCGATATACTGTATACAAATATTTGCAGTTTACCAGCAAAATATACCGATTTATTATTCGTTGTAAATATACATAAGCCCGCATGTATTGTACTCATTGAAACTTGGCTTACTTCACATATACCTGACTCACTTTATAGCTTCACTGGATATGATATATATCGTTTGGATCGAACAAGCAAACGTGGTGGAGGCGTTTGTATTTTTTTTGCGCTCTTCAGAGTTTCGTGCTACTAAAATAAATACAGTAACGTTTGCTACTAGGCAAATTGAAGCACTTCGCGTCAAATTATTTATAAATAATGTGTCTTTGAACGTACTGGCTGTGTACTGACCACCCTCTTCAACCTCTGAAAAAGATGATTTGTTGATTCAATTTTTGAGAGCCGAATCTAACAACGAAAACTTTATTCTAATTGGTGATTTCAATTTTCCCAATATCAAATGGCCTCTGAGTAACATTCAGAGCTGGGCAAATTACTTTTAAAAAGTAATTAATTACTAATTACCAATTACTGCCCAATGCAGTAATTTAATTACCGGAGATTTAATTACTCATAGGAAATAGTAACTCAATTACCAATTACATAGTAATTGCAATTTACAATTACTTTTTCAATTACTTTCAATAAAAATTATTGTCATATACGTAGTTTTATTTAGTAAAACCTTCTTGCAAGTTGCAACTATTATTAGTGTTGTGTCGATTCGTAATCGTAATCTAAAAATGCTTAATTTTTATGTTTTGTTAGCTATAGTAACCTACATACTCTTTCACTTTTGAAGGTTTTTTGATAATTAAATCTTGTAGCTACATGCACCGTTCACCAAAACCAAAAGTTTTTAGTTTGTTTTAAAGTAAGATGTAAGTAAATAAATAAATTCAAGAATAACAATTATACAGGGTGCCCCAAAAAAAATGCGACACCGATTTGGCATAGATTCCTTATGTTATAATAAACCGATTAAACCTAATATACCTTAGTATAAAGCCCTTCAGTAAGAAGGTATAGGGACTTGAGAGTTCAAATGTATATATTATTTTTTTTTTATATTAGTTTCCACATAGGTTATCACTGAAGTTGAGCTTTGTATCACGATTGCGGATTTAGTTGCCAAGGCCCGTAGGGCCAAAACAAATAAACCACATGAGGGATAAAAAGGAACTTCCAGTGCCGTGGAGTACATTGTTCTTTTAAATTGCGAAATTACATTTTAACCAACTTTTGTAGGTTATGTTGACGTCGGTTGACGTTTACCTATCGTCCAGCCACCTACAAAAAGTCGTAAAACAATGGATTACTTCACTGCCCATTTCTCGTATTTTATTTAACGATTTCGACGTTCTTCACTGCCGATTAAAACAAAAATTTTTTTTTTTTTTGAATATGAAGAAATGTCGAATTTCATTTTGGCTACATTTTGTAATTATATTAGAAAAAATAGCACGCTGAATATGTTATAAAAGTAATTTTTCCATGTTCGTAATAAATTAATCCACTCGTTTTGCATCGCTCGCTCGTAAATTAAACGTTGAAAAACTCTCACTTTTCTTAACTTGTAGAACAATGTACTATTAAATACGCCTAAAATGAGACTGTATGGCGAAAATATGTAACTTACCTAAGTATACAGGGTGGAGCATTGAATTTTTTAATTGTTTGACAGCAAATTTCTATTTAGATTTTGTAGAACACTACGTGGTGATTCAATTGGCGCAACTTGAGTATTTTTTGTTGGCTCAGTTAGAATAGATATTTATGCATTAAGGGAGATATGAATATGTTTTTTGGGGTTGACATGTGTTACAGACCAAGGGCTCTGGCCCGAGGTCTGTAAGTCAACCGAAGGTAAAGAACATGAATATCTCCCGTGGTGCATACAATATTTTTTCTACTAGCATATTCGTAAAAATAGTATGAAATTTCAAAATGGCATAATGACATTTAAAACTAGAATATGTAAGTAACATCAAGGATTGCCTCATTGTATGGTTGCTAAGACGTTAATTGTAGTTGCATTGTTAGCATGAGTTTGAGGGAGAAATAATTTGACAAGTCCCTTGGGAGTTATTAGTAGCTTTTCATATTTTGTTTCTATGACGAAAATGTACAATATCATGTTGCTAATAGATAATAGTTATTTATGCACTTAGAGCGAAAAATGATGCATTAGGCGTGAGTTCGAAAGTTTCGGGCCGAGCGAAGCGAGGTCCGAAAAAACTCGAACGAACGCCTAATGCATTTTTCGCTCGTGTTGCATACAAAATTTTTCCTACGACTGTAAGATTTTCGAAAATAGGTTTAAACTGGTGTTTTTTGCCATTTCTAAAATTTCCAGCGACGTGCAAATTTTTACATCAGAATTGGATATTTTATCGCCCATTTCTTATTTTTCTTGACACTTAAACACCGACAATACACAAAATAAAGCGCAAGTAACTTTAAATCGCGAAAAAAGGTTTAAATCAAATTCACAGTTACAGCTGTCAACTTTGACGTTTTCAAATAGCTGACCACTAGCCGACTTAGGTATATAATCATGAAAGCTTATATAAAATTTATGTATGTTGCTATGTATTACGATTCACGATTATATACTTACGTATGACGGCTGCCGCGATGAACTGATTCAAAACAATCAATTTTTGACGTACGTCAACAAGGCGGAAAGCTTGATTTTAGAAGCAGTCGTAGGAAAAATATTTTTTGCACTACTAGTCTCAGAACGCACCGTTATTGGCCTATTTTTAGGTCGTGAAGTTGATTTTCTCCACCAAGGGAGAGAAAGTAAAATAAACAATTTTCACCGTGGTAACTAGTAAATTGCTAAGTTACCAAATATGACTATTTTAATTTTGACGTTTTAAAGAGCTACACTGTCAGGTTGACAGTTAAAAATATTTTCGAAATTTGTCGGGAATATAGGTATTAAGCCGTTTGGTAGTGCAAAAAATAGTATATACACCACTGTAGCGAATCGTCTTATAACCTTCGCGCTTTAGATACTTCGCGCTGCGCGCTCAGTATCTAATATGCGCTCATGTCATAATACTGCGCTTTGCTACCTTGATGTATAATATACTATTTTACCCCTATATACAAAAGTAACACTTTTTGTCGCCTATTAGGGGTTTCCCGAAAATATACGTTTGGTTTCCTGGTCGGTTTCCAATGGCAGTGGGAGGGAATATAATACATTGACTACCGTTGCCATTAGAGACGGGAGGCAATGTGATTAATAATAAATCAACTAACCTCCTGGTTTTCATATTTAAATATTTTTAAATGCAGCTGAATACAAGAGCTTGCCACATCAAAAAATGTAAAAGTGTTGAATGTATAACTCTGGACTAAAACGTAATTTCCTCCCTTGCATGATTACAATTGATTAGGTACTGTTCTCGCTAACGCTGAAGAATTAAACTACATCCGCGGGAGGGAATGATACATGCCACTCCCTAGTAATACAAATACCTATAAAAATGTATTAGGTAACTTGAAATTTTAAAATAAAATATCAATTTGGTGTTGATCAGGGACTGTTGAAAGTTGACAGGTGACTGATAAACCTAGTTGAAAACCGCTGATTGAAATAAGAATTTGTACAGCAGATACAAAAACAGTTACAAACTATGAAAACTAAGAACGTTTTATCTAACGAGATCGTATCAACAATAAAAGATGTTACCATTCTAACTACTAAAACTTTTTGAAAACAAAAGACAGGTAAATTGACATAATTGAGGATACTTATTTTTTCACAAGTCCAAACACTAACATGTACAGTCGTGTGCAAATAAATCTGGGACAGTGTTTTTTTCACATGCAGATTCAGTTAAGAATTGAAGAATATCTCCATGGATTTCCTGCTATCAGAAAGAGTTACATTAAACTTTAACAGGTACTGAAACCCGTAACTCTCTCTGATAAGAGGAAATCCATGGAAATATTCTTCAAATTCTTAACTGAATCTGCATGTGAAAAAAACACTGTCCCAGATTTATTTGCACACGACTGTACCTATATTTTACAGATTGTTATAGTAAATGCCCCTTTATCCTATATTTTAAACCAATGTTTCTGATGAAGCTAACAATGAATTAGCGAAACGTAAAAGATATTTTTAAATAAAGATAATTTTAATTATGTGTAATAACAAAAGCGACAAATTTTTTTACTTACGTTGTTAAAAAAATTTAAATTAGGTGATTTTATCTCTAAATCTGTAAAATAGATGTATTTTGTGAGAAAAGTAGAACCCTCTTGGGTAGTCTTATTTCCGATCCAGCGAACGTCTCTATTATAATTTCACTTAAAAAAATAACCAAACACGAACAAAATTTTTAAACGAGCCGGTACTTCACACCATAAAAAAGTAAATTAAGCGCCCAAAATCCAAACCTAATCGGCGGTCAACAGGACTTTATTTGTCGACTTTGCGAAGTATTGCAAAGCAGTGTTGCCAACTCTTTCGTAAAACACCACTAAACTCAGGAAAAAACCCGCTAAAAGTGGTACATAAAAGGCTAAACCCAGTAACATCAAAAAACCAGAAAACATAATTTCAACATTTTAACTTTAGTTTTAGGTTATATACTTAATACGCAGTTCCCTGATTTAAGTAATTAAAAAATATGTAACTTACCATTAGGTAATAAATAAGAATCCAATTATAACCTCACTGCACTGTCTTTAAAAAAAAATGTTTAAGTCAGTTTTGAAAGAATTACACTATGTACACTATGTTCAACAAAGTGTAATTTTAATCATTCAGTTCTGAAAGAATTTTGTCAACGTCTTCTATACTCAACGATTCTGAACTACTGGCCTGACTTCTACTTGGTTGTCCATAGTTCATACGTTTCTTTTGTGCAGAGTTTCATCAAGATATGCGGAAAATTATATTCATGGCAACATTTTTTAGATAGTTTTAAACCGTAACGCACACTAAGAATTGAATTTAACGTCGATAATCCCATTCTATTTCATTGTTTATTTATTTTTTTAATGGCAAATTCAGATATTTCTTTGAAGGGATGAATCTCACTTGCATTCTTATAATTCAATACTTTCTGAACAACCGACAATAAACAACTAAACAACACGTAACACGATGGACTTTAAAACTGCCTGCACCAAACTGACAAGTGACGACTGAATTAATCCTTACTAAAAATGAAGTCCAATAAGCATTTCTCCCTGTATGGACGCGTTGTGTGGGCCGAGACAAATAACTTATCACCAATAATATGAGTGTGCTGCGTGGACCTTTTACATACATTTCAGAGACCTATCAGCGTAAATTGACACCTAGTAGTGATCGTATCCGCAAAAACTGATAAGGAGAAAACTAAATATCAAATTACTGTGTTGATCTTTGGTTCGTGGCCTTTAAATTTTTCGAGTAAGTTACGATGTGTGTAGTGTGCTTTTAGATACACCGCTAAGCTAAATACCGCCAGCATGTTCTCGATAAAAAGCTAGATTTTTCGTTAGCCACTGTTGGTCACCACATTTACCCGCCGAAGCAAACTACAAAAGAGCTAGAGTTAGCGGTAAAACCGCTAAGATGGTAACACTGTTGCAAAGACTGCGGTTTGGATTCGCAGCGATTAATAATGGCAAATACGTGACATAAACATCATTCCCTCTGAAGCGATGATAAGGGAATTTTCAGGCGCAAATCTGACGCATAGTGTCCGCGATCAGATTACCGAGTTAAAAACAAACAATAAACCACTATTAAAGTTCGATACCTTCAACAGAATTAAATTAATTCAGTAATATTTCCTCCAAATTGTACGTAAAAACCCTAGAAAAGTAGCTACTCACATTTTACTAAAGTTTGTCGTTAACAGCCTCTTCAGATCCCCTAGAATTAGGAACTTGTTCCCAAATCTGGCAACACTGCTCCTGACGCGTCGTAGAAAATGCGATAGTTGCTGTTTTAGACTCGCCAGATAAATTAGGCTTCCATTGTCGGGGATTACCCTATTGCGGTTTGCTTAATATGTAACTTCTCTTATTTTTTTGCGTTCTGGAGATTTGGCACCCAATCGAGGTCAGTAATTCAGTAATTGAAATACCACAAAGTAATTCAATTACCTCGAGTAATTTCAATTACCACACGTAATTCAAATACTTGTAAAGTAATTTAAATACTTTCGAGTAGTTTAATTACACAAAAGTAATTGAGTAATTGAATGTAGTAATTAATTACTCTCAAAAAGTAATTTTCAAGTACTTTTTAACAAAAATGGCAATTCCCAATTACAATTACCGCATTTTGAAAAGTAATTCAATTTTAAGGCAAATACACAAACGGAAATTTAATTAGTAATTTAATTAAAAAGTAATTAATTACTGCCCAGCTCTGGTAACATTCCGGCATGTAACGACTCATCTGCCACATTCTGCGAATTTTTGATTGACGCAAGTCTGGAGCAATTGGTCACTGTTCCAACTCGCATAAGAATAAGTCAAAATCCTTCACTTCTTGGTCTGATACTTTCTTCAGATCCTAACCTTTTTTCCGAAATACGTTACTTTCCTCCAGTAGGATCGTCTGACCATATTAGCATAATTGCTACAGTACAATTAGTTCACCACACTTACGACCCGATTATCACTAATATTTTTAAAGCCGATTTTGACGCAGTAAATGATAAGCTCATCAAGAAAGACTGGTCTATATTAAATGCCTCTAACCTTAATGTTGAATTTTCATGGACCTTCTTCTGTAATGCTGTTCAGGATGCTGTAACCATACACTCTCCTCTACGAAATACTCATAGTAACCGCAAACAACCTTGGATAACCAATGCCCTTGTAGATAAAGTAAAAATTAAGCACTCGCTCTGGCAGAGATACTCTCGTTCAAAATCTGATGATGGTATTGAGGTTTTTAGAGTATACTCAAGAACGTTGACTACTGTTACGAATAGCTAGGTCGAATTTTGAGGCGCAGCTAATTAACGCTGGTGAGAAACCGTTCTATAGTTACATCAGAAAAAAGTTGAAATCCAAAGTAACTACACCACTACTAAGAAAACCTAATGGAACGTTATGCAGCAACAATGAAGAGACCAGCAACCTGTTTGCACTTTACTTTGCATTCACATTTACAACTTCAACTAACCAAGCTCTCCCATATATGGATCCTACTACTCGTGTTGGTGATAGCTTAACTACCATAAACATATGCGAAGATAGAGTTCTCAAAATCCTGAAAAATTTACCGGAAAATTGTGCCCCAGGCCCTGATGGTCTTCATTCCATTGCCTTAAAACGAACCGCAGAAGTAACATTTCCTTATCTTGTACCAATCCTTAAACGATCTCTTGAAGTAGGTGATATTCCAGAGGTCTGGAAAAGTGCGGTAATCACACCGATCTTTAAAAAAAGGGGATAAGTTGAGTGTTAATAATTATCGACCCATTAGCCTTACCTCTACCGTATGCAAAGTGATGGAAAAACTCGTAGTCACTGAATTACTACCATTTCTACTAGAGCATAACATCGTTCCACCTAAACAGCACGGATTCTTACCAGGACGCTCCGTCACAACTAATTTACTAACGGCCACAAATTTGTGGAGTCGTGCGTTAGATCTAGGTGTGCCTTTAGATGTTATCTATATTGATTTCTGCCGTGCTTTTGATAAAGTGCACATACAGTACCTTTTGCACAAAATGGAACATGTTGGTATTCGAGGCAAACTCCTAAAATGGATTTTTCGTTTTAAATCTTCCTGCAACGTGAAAAAATAGTATATGCAACTCGGAGAGAATGCTATTTTGCTTCAGTGCAATTTCTGACTCTCGGGCTTCGCGCTCTAGTCAGAAATTGCACCTCAGAAAAATAACGCATTTCTCTCCCTCATTGCATAAACTACTGTTTTTTACGACTGGGAGCAAAACACGGTTTCTACGATACCAAAATCGTGAGAGAAATAATGAATTACTCCCTAGAAGAGAGAAATATCCCTAGGGAGTTTTCATTATGACTGAGCAACAAGAGCTCACAATTAAGTTAAATTCGAGGTTATCAGGTTAGGTTTTGCGTCAGTTTTGACACAAAATGACGCAAAACCTAACCTGCTAACCTCGAATTTGACATAATTGTGAGCTCTTATCATAATGACTTACAGTGCCATCAATTTTAAAATTTACCAGAGGCTACTAATTTTAAAATAATTGTAACTAAAATGTCAATAAATGACGTTTAAAAAACAGGTCTTTCTTTTTAAATCTTCCTGCAACGTGAAAATAGTATATTATGTAACAAGTTTTATAAACGTCACTTTAGTCACGAGTTTTTTTAGGCAAGAGCGGAGCGTAGCGCAGCGAGTGTTTAATAAACAAGTGTCTAGACGAGTTTATATAATGTGTTACATACTATACTTTTTCTACGACCACAAATGTAGACAATATAACATCATATTTCATTAAAATTTTGAATATTATGTTAGGTTAAATTATGCTTGACAAACGTCAAAGTTGACTGTTGAAAACTAACTTGATTTTAGTTTTGGCTGTGGCTAATAGAGCAAATACTGTTTGAACCTAACTGCACCCCGTGATAAAACGTCGTTACCAACTTCAGCCCGTGACTAAGAGGGTCTTTAGTCACAGGTTATGAATGCGTGATTAAAATGTCACTTAGCGACGTGTACGTTAGTATGTTAAATGCCATTTTAGTTACAGGAGTAGAAAAAATAGTATATGCAACTCGGAGAGAATGCTATTTTGCTTCAGTGCAGTAAAAGTCTCTATACTAACAGGACTATTAATTTGTTCATTGGCTAAAGTAACTTGATTAAAATAATGTAGATGTCTCATAGGATCTGCAGTAATCGACTTGAACTGTTCACTTCCGTAGTAGTCGAGATGTTGATTTAAATTCACCAAAAGGATCCACATATTATATGTCGCTGTCGTTTGAGCAATGTAATAAATTCATAATTACTGATTTTCCCATTCCTGGAGCGGCGCTGATGATATTGATTTGATTCTGGAAATGTCCAAGAGCGTCCTGTGCATTGATAGGAGGTGTATTAGTGCAGGAGTGAGAAAGCGTATGCTTAACTGAATACAGGGACCGGCAGAAACATATTAAACATTTTAACGTGCAATATCCCACTAAGGTTTTCATCCATACAAATGTGATGAATACCATTATATTAAGTAGAATCAGGAGTTTTGTTTTAATGTTTAAGTAATATGTCAGAATACCTTTTAATGTGCAAGAGCGAGCTTATTGTGTTGACTTATTTATTAGGACCGAATCAATAATAACTGTGCGTTCAGAAGACAATTCAACAGGCGGCAGGATGTTCTATCGTACTTGACAATTAAGACCCATTCCAAAGTGTGCGCGTTATGCAGTATTAAGTGGTGTACATTTCTGCCAATTATGTTGTATCTACAAGAGTAGATGAATAAGGTTTAATAATTATCTTATACATTGTTACGGTATTAAAACAACTTTACGACACCCACCCAAGGTGAGCTTCGCACCACGGAATCAGTCCTGGAAAACTGGCACACTTGCCCTGAGATCTGCTAAAAACAGGCTAAAGGCCACGGCTGGAACGCTCAGGGAGTCGGGCGTGAGTCACACGATGCGTTCTGGGCAAGCGTGTTGAGGCATATATATAGGGTACGTCAGAATTATGAGGGCGCCACCAAGCCTGTCTTAACCCGGATAACCGGGCCTGGGCGGTTAGACGGGGAGCGAAGTATTCAAGACACTCCGTCGATAGGGGTACTCGTGAATTATAAACTCACACAACGATTTCGTGATGGCAAAAATACTTAGATCATGAAGGGGGCTTTTTCAGCCACGGCAATGTCACCACCAAGCCTACCTGCACGCTCTGATCTCACTGGCTCCACCGTACATTCATCTCCTCAATGATGGCAGCACACTGAAACAGAACATGCACAAAGCGACCAAGAATAAAGCGTCTCTTACTTAGATAAGCGTCTATTGGTCCAGTCTTACATTGGGGCAGCAAAGCGTGCCGCAAACATTGCGTTAACTCTTATAAATAAGCATCAGCTGATGGGCGCACTAGGGTTACTAAACAACACCCATAACTGTACAACATCAAAAGCAGTTTGACCTATGAGTCCCACAAAGGGAACGTTTGTTCATAAAAATGCTCACATGATAATTTGGGCAAACACAGCAAAGCCCAAGTGAGGGAAGTGATTAGATCAAAAATGAGCGAGCGACGCCACTTCGCGACAACAATTTAAGATGCGAAGGGTACGTTTTTAACGGTGCACAAGATTTCACAGTTATTCACATGATTAAGCGCACAGCTCGCGCACGAGAAGTTAGTATGATTCAATGGTTACAAATACCTTACTTTTATTGGTGACGATCCAGGAGATCAGCATGCGGTCCAGCTTGCGGGAAACAGGTTGACTGTGGCAATTAATTCGCCGCTAGAACGGCCGACGTGTGAATGGTCTGGATGCTCCCAAAATGGCGACAAAGGCTGGCGCTTCAACAAACGCCGCTACGACGGCCAAACTAGCCCAAGTGATGTCCTACCTCAACGGAATCCTCGCACAACGAGCTAAAAGGAACACTCCCTTACGTGACGACGTAGAACCGGGCATGGAATTCCATCACACCTACGCCTTGGCGTAATAAGATCGCCGCTAACGGCACACACACCTCCCTTGTTCAACCGCCTGAGTAGAACTGCCACTTAAGGCGAAACAGTTTATCAAATACTTGCTGAAGCAGCACGAGACGGGAAAAGGCTGACGCCCCCGCCAAGGGCGGGAGCGCCGCACGAACACACACACTATCCGACCTCTTATTAGACCGACGGCTCTCGGCTGAATGCCCGCAAGGAGCGTTACCACGCTTGAAGTGGCGTCAGCCAAAACGGCTTTACCACGTGACCCTCGACAGCCAATGGCGAGGCGCCCAATAAAACAAATAAGTGCCGGTGACAAAGACAGCCAATGGCGAGGCGCCCAATAAAACAAATAAGTGCCGGTGACAAAGACAGCGCGAGGCCTCGCAGTCACACCAACAGCGTAAATTCTGGAAGGTTCGGAAATCCTGCAAGCGTTAACACCCGATTGTCAAAGTACCAACAAAGGGGTGCCCCGGATGACGAGAAATACTGCGCTTGAGGCCAACTATGTGCAAAATCACTATTATGGAATTAGGCGATGAAGCCAAATAAGTAACTAAAAAGGTGTAACATACGGGCACGCTGCCCTAAAGCCTAGGTGGCTAATTAAAATACAAAATGACCTGACAACATGTCGGAAGTTTTGGTCATGTATTTTATGTTTTCGTAGTCTGCCATTGCACACTTATCCGAGTGAACATTAAGATCATGTAAAGCCTAAAAAAATGAACTTCTGTCAGAAAATTGGATGATAAACAAATCGTTAGTATACTCTAACGCTTTAAGCAGTAGTTGCAAATTGAGTGTTATCCTCAGAATAGTTCTAACAACATGATAAATTGGCAGTTTGTTTATGGCATTTCCGATTTTGAAATTACCCGTCAATATTTGCATGTCCTCTTTTGCACCGATTATGTTCACCAAACGACTTTGGCTTTTAAATAAGTGTTTTAATTGTATAGGCCTTCCTTGCAATTCTACTGCCTTTTCAAGGACTAATTCATAAGCATTCTTTTCCAAGTCAACTAAACTACTAAAAGTATGTGAAGTTTTGAATCTTGGTAAAACCTGGCAGTTGGATTTGTTCAGTATGATGCATTTAATTGTATGGTCAGATAAACTCAGTATATGCAGAACAGCCTCGTAGTATTTTTTTGTGTTTACTACCAATAACAATGGAACCTTTTTTACCTTCCATAGCACCTGATAAACACTACATAAAGTAATATCAGGGTCACTACCAAGTGTTCTACGCATTTCATCGCTAATAGGTACTTCCACAACCCTAAGAAACTTCTTTTTATCTTTAGAAGGAAATTCCTTTTCCCAGTCGTTTACTGTCGACAGTAGTTAACTCAGAGCTATAGAATTGGTTCATGTATCTTTGCAGTAGCAATTCAGTTAATTTTACAATGGTATGTGTTTTGGTAAGGATTTAGTGTCCTCCCAATTGACCTTTTGACCATTCCATAATAAACAAATTGAAAGCCTTTACTAAATCATATAGAGCATGCCGAAAAATTGCAATGGGATGCAATAGCTTTACTAGTTCCTTGCCTATAAAGGAGTACATTTTGCTGTTTTGAATTTGGTCTGAGAATAATAAAAAACGATTTAAGAACTCTTCGTTTAGTTTATTATTACCGCGATTCAATTTAATTTCGTTTACACTTTCTAATTTAATCTTGAAGACATGTCCAACAGTATTAATAAAATCGCAACTTTATTGTTCTAACATATACAGCTTGTTTTCATTAAGCACGTTGTTTGTAAATAGAATCCAGTGTATTGCACTTTCCTGTATTTTACTGTTAGTTGACTCGAATGGTGTATCTGAATTAAAATTCGCTTTTATTGCTATGAAATCGTCCCTGTAGCCTTCCATATGGAAACGACCTTGTTTAAAAATATCTTTAGCAAGTATTTGCCTTGCATTGTTAAAATGCTTGCACTGTATCAGAAACACTTTTTGTATCCCTGAGTCTTTATCTCGTGTTGCGATAACAATACCACTAAACATCTCAAGCTGCTTTATATGACAAGCAATCCACATATCCTGTGTTTTCAAACTGGCTTCGCGTATTGCATATAATGTTATAAGATTTGTGGCGTATGCGCTACCATGATAAATTGTTCCTGGACGTACTCGAAACCTCTGTAAAATATTGCCTCTATTAGTAGTGTATGTAACAACTCCTTAAAGTGGTGTTTTAACATTGAAAATGTTTAACGAATTGGAAATGTGACGCTAATACGCGGCTCCAGTAATGATTTGCGTGACTCTTGGAAAATGCGCAGGTTTCGCTAATTTTTGCAAGTTGTACGTATTGCAGGTGAATGTTGTTGGTGTCACTTTGAAGATCTCATCAAGGCCGAACTTTCTGAAGAGATTTTGAAAATGTAAGATTCGAGGTGGCAAAAATACGAAGGATAAGCAATTTTCTGGACACGAAAGGTTTCGGTGCTCTTAAATCGCATAAGTTTTGAAAGATGTGATTTGAAGCTGGTTGGAAAGCGAATGAACCAATGCTCATCGTACTGGCTGATTTTTGGGGTCTGCCATGCACAAGGGCGAAGTTGCAGGGGTATCAAGCTGAGTCGCATTTCTAGCAAATTGGATGTTCGCATTAACAAGAAGAAAGAAAAAAATGTCGAATTTTGTTTTTGGCAGTATATGGATGAATCGTTGGGTTTTTAACAATTTTGCGGCCAGTTGATTTGGGAGTTGTAAAATGGAGAAAGCGTTATAATTATCAGAAAAACCTTAAAATCAATATTTGGGTGAAATTCGCTATTTGGAGACTTTCAACTGGTCGATTGTATTTTTTAAGAGAATTAGGATGTGGAAAATTTGTAGCCCAGTTGGATTTGGGGGTTGCAAAATGGAGAAAGCGTTATAATTATCAAAAAAACCTTAAAATCAATATTTATTGGAAATTCGCTGTTTGGAGGTTTTCAACTGGTGGATTGTATTTTTTAAGAGAATTAGGGATGTGGAAAATTTTGCGGCCCATGTGCATTTGGGGCTTGCAAAATAAGAAAAACGCTATAATTATCAGAGAACCCTTAAAATCAATATTTGTGTAAAATTCGCTACTTGAAGACTTTCTACAGGACGATTGTATGTTCTAAGAGAATTCGGGATGTGGGAATTTTGCAGCCCAGTTAGATTTGGGGCTTGCAAAATAGGAAAAGCGTTATAATTATCAGAAAAACCTTAAAATCAATATTTGTGTGAAATTCGCTGTTTGGAGGCTTTCTACAGGTCGATTGTATTTTTTAAGAGAATTCGTGATGCGGCTGTGAGAGGGGGGTATTTTGTGGTTTATTTTCTCAATTTTAAAATAAGGAACGTATTCAATTTTGTTTGATTCTGGCCCTTTGCAAGTAAATATTAAATAGCGTGATACTAACTGAATATCTGATTGTATTTGTCTCTAATATGAATAATATTTCGTAGGGCTAAGGTTATTACCGCGTTGCACTTGTTGGTAGACGTTGGTAACGTGGTAGACGGCCACTGGCAAGGTTGGCATGTTAGTGTCAGCTGTTTGTACTAAAACGAAATTGTAATAAAAAAAATGTGTAAAAGCCAGAACTTCCCTCGTCGAAATTGTGACATTAAATAATTTTAAAAATCAAAAAGTAAGGAGTAAAAATATCTTCACGTTTCTAGTAAATTAAATAAATTTTCAAATAAAAAACGTTACCGGTGGTCGATTCTGAACGGCAGGCGGACCGCGTAATCAACCCCAACGTTTTGTGGGATATTGCAAGGGACTGGGCTATTTCTACCTGCGCTACTGAGCACCGGACATTCTATTACTAAGTTAAATAAAAAATAAACAATTTTCATTTTTAAGGTGCTCACCCTGTATATTTGTTTGGTTGTTCGGTTTCATGCCAGGTAGATATATAATGTGTAGGCAAAATATTGTCTTCCTCCAATAAAAAATATAAATACATATACATCGAAAAACTTATTTTTAATAAGACAACTAATTATA
The DNA here is from genome assembly GCA_940337035.1 of Agriotes lineatus. NCBI lineage: Eukaryota > Metazoa > Arthropoda > Insecta > Coleoptera > Elateridae > Agriotes > Agriotes lineatus. Next base: position 116,586,383 of record OW679200.1, on the reverse strand, counting down.
TGGTGCTGTTTCAAAAGATTATGAAAAGTAGCTTACCATTCTATAATTGCATCATTGCTGAGTTATGCTGTAATATGCTGGGGGTACTCATCAAGCTCCTCACGTGTTTTTAAACTTCAACGTAAAGCTGTAAGGATCTATTATGGGGCTGTATTTTTTAACTGTCCTCCTGGCGACGTGAGTGAACTTCCAATGCCAAAGTTTAAAGTTACACTAAAAACATTTTTAATAAATAACGCTTTATTCAACATGAATGAATTTTTAACCTTTAATTTTAATGACTCGCTCTAAGCATGTTTTACGTACTGAATTAGGAATAAATATGTATATGTAATTAAATGTGAACTGTATATATTGTATGTATTTGGTGTAGCATTTGACATAGTAAACGTGTGTAAAAGAATTTTTTTTGTAATGTCACAAATAAAGTATCAATATCTATCTAACGCTCAAAACTTTAAATGCGGCATGGGCCGCGGGCTACAGCTAGTTCAATAAATAATTCGTAACATTGCCATTTTCTTTTTCTGTGTACAAGTAGTAGTTTATTGTAACAGTGGCTGATAGCAGACGCATTAAGAATCAATAAAGGTAAGTTAGGTAGCGGGTAGATACTTCTTCACGATCACGGTGGAGAATAGATCTACTTCAGGGATGCGCCCCTGCCTACGCGAGTCGCCACTGCTATTCTTTTTCTCCCAAAACCAGAAGACAGTCGTGTCCTAACCCTTAATCCTTTAATCCTTTTCTAAACCTATACTATCCTACCTATATCCTTAACCCTCTACCAACCCGCATAGGCCAGCGTGGTAGAGTATGGCCAAAACCCCCGAAAGAATATAAATGAGAATGTCGACTAACAAAAATATTCCCCAGGTGGGTCAAACAACAAGTTTGGAATCCCACACCGATAAGAAATTGTCGGTCTGCTCCACGGAATATGGGGGGAGCAAAAGGTCGAGAGATAAAGGAACAACTAAGAGCAATATAAATCACAGTAAACAACCCAAAGAAACTAGTGATCGCTACCTACAATGCCCAAACACTTATGTCAAACGAAAGACTACTAGAATTAGAAGAAGAGACAAAAAATAAGAAATGGAATATCATAGGCCTATGTGAGATCAGAAGAAAAGACGAATTATGTACTACCCTCCCATCTGGAAATCTCCTCTACCACTCAGAAAGCATAACAGAAAATAATACTAACTTTGCCGGAGTAGGATTTCTAATACATAAAGAAATAAAAGACAAAATTAAAACAATAAAGAGTATATCACCCAGGGTAGCATACATAATAGTGAAAATATCCGAAAAGTATTCATTGAAGATAATACAAGTATATGCACCCACCTCGAAATACGAGGATACAGCAGTCGACCAATTTTATGAAGATCTAACGAGAGCAATTGAAGAAAATAAAATACACCACTATATCATAATGGGTGACTTGAATGCAAAGGTGGGAATGAGAGAAGAAGGAAAGGAATCAATTGGTAATTTTGGGATAGGCTCAAGGAATGATAGGGGTCATAGATAGATTAGTACAGTACGCAGAAAGTCAACGATTACATATCATGAACACCTTCTTCAAAAAGAAGAAATCTAGAAAGTGGACCTGGATTAGTCCAAACAAAATAACGAAGAATGAAATAAACTTTATTTTAACGCCATACAAGCGATTAATAACTGACGTATCTGTGGTTATTCGTTTTCCCACGGGAAGTGATCACAGACTGGTACGAGCAAATATACAACTAAATACCAAAATAGAGAGAAGTAAACTTATCCGAAAGAATAGAAGGAAAATAGACAACAACGTCATAAAAGAACAAAAAAGAGAATATGACAAAACCCTGGATAGGAAGCTATGGCATAGCAACATCAAAAGTTTCGACACACTAGAAAATATCAATAGCAAAATAACAAAGGCAGTAGTAGAAACCGGAGCCGAAATAACAAAAACTTACAATAAAAACAATAACACAAAATCCAAAATCACAAAAGAAACGAAGGATCTTATCAATAAAAGAGTTGAAATGGCAAGTAAAGGAAAAAGAGGTACAGTAGAATATACAGAACTAAATAAGACTATACGCAAGAAAATAAAACAAGATGTACTAAAATTAAACAACGAAATGATACAAACAACAATAGAAGAGAACAAAAGTCTTAAGGTGTTAAGAAGGAAAATTGCCCCAAACATAGGAGAAATAAATCAACTGAGAAATGAGGAAGGAAATATAATATGGGACAGAGATGAGCTATTAAATACTGCACAAAAATTCTACCAAAATCTATACACCTCTAAAAGAGGAAAACAAGAAAACCAAAAACAGATAAAAGAAATAACAAATGTTGGATCAGAAGAAATTCCAGATATAGAATTAGATGAGATAAGAGAGACAATAAAGCAAATGAAGAATAACCGAGCACCTGGTGAAGATGAAGTGATCCCTGAGCTACTAAAATAGGGGGGTGAACAACTGCTAAGAAAACTAAAACTACTTTTCGACAAATGTATAGAACAGAAAAGAATACCAGATGATTGGAAAAAATGCCTTGATGCTGTTAATACACAAGAAGGGAAGCAGAATAGATCTAGATAACTACAGGCCAATAAGCCTGCTGTGCCAAACATATAAGCTGCTGACTAGAATATTGGTAAACAGATTCTCCAACAAGCTGGAACTCAATCAAACACCAGAACAGGCTGGCTTTAGGAAAAACTACAGCACAATGGACCACCTACACTCACTAAAAAACCTAATACAAAAAACACTGGAATACAATATGGATATACATTTGGCCTATATTGACTATAATAAGGCATTCGATTCAATAGAGTTCTGGGCAGTACTAGATGGCCTTAATAAAAGCAGAATAGATTCAAGGTATACAGACCTCATAAAGAACATGTATATACAAGCGACATGCACTATAAAACTACACTCTACAACGGAACCCGTACACATGGAAAAGGGAGTCAGACAGGGAGACACGATGTCTCCACAGTTATTCATACTCGCCATGGAGAACATATTTAAGCAACTCGAATGGGAGAAAAAAGGAATATGCCTTGAGGGAAAATACCTGAACAATTTAAGATACGCGGACGATGTAATATTAATTGCAAAAACATCACAAGAGCTACAAGATATGCTAACAGAGCTAAATGAAAAATCGAAAGAGGTAGGATTAACGCTGAACCTGAAAAAAACAAAAACCATGCAAAGATCACAAGAGGAGATTATACAGAACATAACTATAGATGGTAAAGTAATACAGGAAGTGGATAACATAATCTACCTAGGACAAACAATCAAAATTAACAAAGAATTACATACTGCAGACATCCAAAGAAGACTAAGACTTGCATGGTCGGCTTTCGGCAAGCTGAAACACATATTACTAAGCAAAAACAGAAACATAACCACCAAAATGAAAGCTAAAGTCTTACAACAATATATGGAACGGAAACATGGCAATTCACAGTTAAAACAATGAAGAGGTTTAGCGTTACACAGCATCACAGGAAAACACTACAATGGATAAGGCAGAGAACAAAAATGGAAGAAATAGTTAGCATTATCGCTAAACGAAAATGGAGATGGGCAGGACACGTGGCCCGAATGGAACACGAAAGATGGACACGCATAACAACGGAATGGCGGCCATGGGGAGAAAGACGATGTGCGGGTAGACCAATCACGAGGTGGACTGATGATATCGTAAAAGTCGGGGGGAAAACTGGATAATGTTAGCTCAGGATAGAAACAACTGGAAAGAAACAGGGGAGGCGTATGTCAGAATGTGGGCAGAAAAGGCTGCTTAGAGAGAGAAAGGTAAGTTTCCGTTGCGAGGGCTGGTTATCCATCAACTCCCAAGAAGTGTTGTGATTTTTCATTCTCTGTCTCAAGATCTGAAGGGCACTAGGGCAACGTATGCTTGTTTTCTGTAATAACCGTTTTATCCTGTAACAAAACTGATTTCTACTTTCAGCCGCAAACATAATTTTTTTTTGTAAAATTAATATTGACTATTATTCTATATTAAGCACTCGCCACAAAAATTAAATTAATGGCCGGGCTTATGAAAAATGCGATCACTATCTACACTGCACTTTCTAAAACTACATTGAAACTACAATTAACTGTATTACAAGTTCATGTGAATTTAACACCAAATGTATAGACTGAATTGATAGGTAACATTAAAATAACATGTGCGTAAGCTAAGCAAGATGTTGAAAATTAATTTTAAACTTAAAAAAAGCATGCTACAGATTAGGCAAGTTTTATTATATTCAGTGGTTCCCGCGATCAAGTTTATTTTGATCTCTCTGTGTATCACAACCCCAGTTGTCAACGTACTTATAGACGCTGAATCTGGCGATTAAAATGAAGCAGGTATAAATCGATTACCGAAATGGCAATTAGCTGCAAGTGCAGAATTAATTCTAAAAAAACTGTAAAAGGCTTTACCCAGAACTTCTCTCATCGAAGTTGTGACACTAAATAATTTTAAAAATCAAATTAAGTTAGGAGTAAAGATATCTTCACTAATAAATTAAATAAATTTTCAAATAAAGAAACGTTACCTTACCGGTAGTCGAATTCGAACGGCAGGCGCCCCAACGTTTTGTGGGATATTCCTCTACCGAGCACCGACCCTTCGAATTCCTGCGTCGCAGCTATATTTAGTAACGCGCTAATTTGTGCCTCCTTTTTGTATCGTAAACCATTTATTCTGTATCTATGTACAAATGATGTATAGTCTGTTCACTAAACATAAAAACACAAAGTGGCCTTTGCTTTCTAAAATTTCATGAGTGTACTTCCAAAATGCATCTTTCGTCTAGGAATGTACTTACAAAAAGTTACTAAAACAAATAGGTTAAGAGTGTGACATTTAATTAGCATCTGTCATAACTACTTTTAAGGATGTTAAACAAATTAATACTTTGTTGGATACTATTGCTGTATCATTTATTAATAAGTATTTTTATTACATTTTATAAAAGTCCAGGCAAGAATTTCCAGAATAGTATGTACTTTGACACTGAATTAATGATATTTATTAATTGTCATTTTTAAATTCAAAGTCACCTTTATGCAGGTATGGAAACCTTTGCAAAACAAAATACAGACTCCTTAGTAGACAAATTTTACGTATTTGCCAACTTCAAAAAAATGTATATGTTTTTGTGTTTGCTGAATGGTCTATATCTATTATTAGGTTAAATGAAAAATAAACAAAATTTTATTTTTTAAGATGCTTACCCTGTATATTGCACTGGCTATACGTTGCTGTGCCTCAAATTTGTACTGAACCTGCGAGTATCGACACCGATCAGCTTTTCAAATTACAAACTATTTGTATTTGTATTTTGTATTATAATGTCCATAATAATTATTATCAATAGCTCCTGAAAACTCAACAGGGGTGGATTCTTTTATCTAGTTACTTGTTTTCTGAAAGATTGATTTTCTAATATTTTAAATCTCATTTTCATAAGTCAGTACTTATGTCAACCAAATCTCAAACCAGATATGAAATTCATATGACAAATACAGATTGTTTCTCTTTTACACAACAATATTAAAAACACAGTAAGGGATTCTTTGATAACTAATTCATTTTTATAGTCTTTTATTTGTTTTTTCTAGTAATTACCTTTCAATTGATCTCTACAACGTTCAGGATGTAAATCAACCTGCTCCTCTCTGCCTACTGATCCAAGCTCTGACGCACCTTCCCGCAATGAACGGTATCTCCTATAGACAAGACGTCTCCAACTGTCCCAAATCAGTAACTCTAACCTTCCCACAGAATGTAGCCAACCGACCAAATCTGCAGATACTGACTTCCTTTACTGCCGCTGCCAAACTTCCTGGAACGTGCCCTCGTAACTGATGGTGCTCCTCTGGAACTTTCCCTTATTACTGAACAGCTTGATGTGATCCAATTCAATTAATGTCTGATGTTAAATGTATTTTTCCAATAAACTTGACCTCATATTCTTCTCCAGTTATTCACTTTCATAGATTAATTCTGCTTGCTATTATTAACAACATACTTGTAGTCATCCTTAGTTTTATATCTGTTATTCTTCATTTTCTTTTTTATACACTCTAATCTTATCTATTTCAGTTAAACCTACTAAAATTTTATTTGATTTCAAATTAAGCATTTGTCATTTGTTTTAAAACTGTAATTTATGCAATATTATTTTATTTTCAAATTCACCCGGTTTTCAATAGCTATTTTTCATTCACATTTTCATCTTATAGCTGAATAAATCTAAATGATTTTATTAACCAATTGTAATCCCTTTAATTTTAATTAATTTGATTCTAACTACATTAAGGTCGTATCATAACAATATATTTGTTTGAAATTTTCTCGGTTTCAAGCCAGTTAGATATATAATTTGTAGGCAAAATATTGTCTTCCTCGGACAAATAGTTTTTGAGTTATGCCGCCAACAGGCAGACAGGCAGGCAGACGCAATTGGGAAAACCTGTTTTTCGTCATCTAGGGAACCTGAAACGTGAAGATCTGGAGAAATCTCGGAAGATGGTTTTTTCGCGATTACAATGCTTCCTTCGTCTTTTAGACGAGGGAAGTAAAAACGAAGATCGTATATATTCAAGAATTTCAAACGAGAGCAACATACGTACTATGTCATCAACGAGCACAAGTGTTTCGTAGGTTGAGGGAGATTTCGATTACATGAATGGAATAGATTTTTCGTTGTATATTTACTGCAAATAGTTCCAATATTCTATTAATATGCCATCAGCAGAAATTAATATTTTAACAACTGTTTTATGACGAATTCGCTGCTGTTGGGACTCTCGTTGGGAAATGGAATATTTCATTATAAGTGTTTGTATATGTGCTGATAACAACAAAATGGATACAAATGCTTAAGCATGGAAAATGCGACTTTTTGTGAATATGATGAAAGAACGGTTTCTGAACAAATTTAGTCCCAAATCAGACATAAATTATCAGATATAATGCAATATTATTGGCATCACTGGTGTAAGCAGATCATCCGTGGCAAACCATTTAGATTCAGTTTCAAAATGTGGTAGGTACATGAATACTAAATCAAGTTATCTAATCATTTCTGATTTAAAATTTAAAAAATCCACAGAAAACATCGATAAAACCTAGGCGACCGCTCCATTTACTGCAAAGATTAAAAAAATGTCAAACGTAAAATATTACGTTACAGCGTATATTTCGATAATTTCCCCACGACCATACATTCATTTTTATTTTTTCGTGAAAGTGGACATTGTGGAACGAAAACTGTACGTGAGAATGGGGTCCTCATTATTATATATGTATATTATTTAAGAAAATAGCAAAAAAGGTAAGCACTGACTTAGGCTGTCTTGAGCTAGCTCTCTATTAGCAATCATTCATTTAATATTCATAAACTGCCAAGAATCTCGGATTGTTAACATGAAATTCACAAAAATGTGCATAAAACAATAACTCGCCAGGTTATAATGACAAGCCATGTTAAAACTGTTGCTTTGTTCGCTCTTCGACGATTATATCATTGTAAAACATATTGCATCTGCTTCGAAAAGTGCAGTTATTCGTCACGTTGAAAATATAGTAATACTTTTTTAAAGTTACTGTAAAGCTTATCGAAGATTTATAGAAAACCAAATAAAAAATTTCAAACAAAATGTTATCTATAAGTAGCATTTGTTACTAGTTCCATTAACGTAGGAGGGTCCAACTCTAAACAATGAACAAGCACTGATAGCTATAATAAATATAAATGGCCAAGCACTAACAACGAGTGGACAAGATAATATCGCAACAATGCTTGATTCAAAAAGCAATAGTGTTCACACTAATGGAAAATTAAAAGGTTTCAATCTCCCCCTCACCTAGCCGGCCAAATGTTTGATCGCCTTCTGCTAGATACTACACATTTAGTTATCATTTGGTACTTACCAGTACAATGTGATAAAAATGATAAAATTCTTATGACAATAGATTGATAGATATCGATTTTAGGGTCGACCTCAAAGCTTTAAGTGTATTATCTAAAAACTATTTTATTTGAGTACACAGGTTGCATCAAAACAATTTATACTTAATTTGCACAATTTTAATAGATTATTTACTCAGCCGAATCCTTTTTTAACGTATCTTATTTCAATGTTGAAGGTGTCAAGGTTGTGGTTTCATTCGTCTTGTTTTCTGTTTTTTGGTAAAAATGAGACCTTCTTCGTGCTCTCGTACAATGTGCCAGTACATTGCTTTTCTCAATTTATTCAAAAAATAATCAGTGGTTATAATATCACAAGACTATTGAAAACAATTGAAAACATGCCAACTGACGGAGATGTATTGCATAGAGAGAATTTGCGGCGATACGTGGAATCTTATACTTGCATTTTCGATTATTTTCGATGGTTGAGTGGTATAAAAATAGTCTATTTCACGAGTTTAACCACAGTTTACAACATTTATGATTAATTATTGATGTAAAATTACAAAATTTATATTCGTTATTTACTCGTTGTCAAGAAGAACGCATTGGTAGTGAATATACGAGTGTGTGTATATTCGGATATACGGCCTAGTTACAATAATAACTGTTGTTATACTTCGTACCTATGGAAAATTATGCGTTATTATTAGTTTAGAACACGACGAATGAAGTAGTGAAGCAGAATATCTCACGTGGATGTAAACTAGCCTGAATAAATTTGGAAGAGTTTTTGTCAAACTGTTTTGCTCTGAATAAATATGTCACTTATATGTTTCACCAAAACTTTTGTTGGGCGACAAATTTACTTGACATCTTTGTTAGCAAAAATGTCTGAAAATAAAACGTAACAACTATTTTAATGCATTTAGGATATTACTGTTGAATAATGCTTTACAGCCATTAATGTAAGCCTATGTTGGTTAGCTTCCATGCAGATAATTGAATACAGATGATAATTTTGCACGAGTGCAATTTCAGGACGGTTTGCACAAGTGCAAGATTTTAGTACTAATTAGTGCTGTAGAACGTTTCGCCGAATATTCTACGTGCACTGAATATTCCAAGATAATTTTATTAAGACACTACTTTTAAGCTAAGTATATGCACTGATGATTTGTGAAATGCAATTTTTGTTAGAATTGGTTAAATTTGAATCCAGTTTCAACGGTAAAGCTAAGCGAAAAATTATGTGACTATCGTAGAAATTTGATTAAGGAGACGATAAAATAGACTTCGTTGATATACGCAGAATTTGAATCTGAACTTGAATGTTCTAAAGTTTTTAGACATTTATAAAGTTGATGCTTTTAAAATGAACTTCAAATTTGTTGTTGCAAATAGCAAATTTGTAAGTCAAAAAATATTTTTGCATAGTAGACCGTGCCAAAGCATTTATCAAATCAAAAAAGCATAAGTACAAAAGGATGTAGGCAGTTTTTATATTAATATTTTAATTATTTAAGATATTTGTATGTTTTCTTGATTTGTAGTTTCAACTACCTATTTAATGCTAGTATTATTCATTTCTTTGTGGTTGTTTTTGGGTATATGTAAATTGTATAATAACAGTACAACTTTATCACTCCATCTAATGACGATTTTACTATATTTGACACTTAATTAGAATCATGCAAATGTATCTTGAAATTAATAAAGTAATAAAATATTTGACAGTTTCTATTTTACTTTCGGCACGTAAGGACGTCAAATTGTGTGCTAAGAGTTGTAAGAGCAACAATTGCTATACCTGACCGAGAGGTCATCGAAATCTTTAAGAGTTATCTTACAAGCAAGAAAATGTCATTTAGCCAACACAATAATCTCTGCTACCCAGCCCAAGTAAGTCAACAACAATTAATGCAACAATCCATGTTAAACATGCTTCAACTAACGTACCAAGTTGTCAGGTCATTTTGGTATTTTAATTAGCCACCTAGGCTTTAGGGCAGCGTGCCCATATGCTAAACCCTTTTAGTTACTTACTTCATCGCCTAATTCTACAATAATGATTTTGCACATATTTGGCCCCAAACGCAGTATTTCTCGTCAGTTGGAGCACCATTTTGCTGCTACTTTGGCAGCCGGGTGTTATCGCTCGCAAGAATTCCGAAACTTCTAGAAATCACTCCGTTGAGGCGCTTCGCCATTGGCTGTCTTTGATACCGGAATTAATTTGTTTTGTGGAGCGCATCGCCATTGGCTGCCGAGAGTCACGTGGCAATGCCGTTTGGCTCACGCCACTGCAGGGGCCGGAACACTGCTTGCTCGAGGAGTTCAAGTCAGGCCGTTGATCGAAGAAGTCGCAGAGTGTGCCGTTTCTCGGCGTTCCCGCTATTTGCGGGGACGCCAGCCTGTTTTTCCCGTCTCGTGCTGTTTCAGCGAATGTTGTCGAATATGCCATCCTTTAAGAGGTCGCGTGTGATTGTGCGAGTGGCACGTCTTTACGCCAAGGCGTAGGTGTGTGAAGGGCTTCTTGGGGCCAGTTCTGCGTTGGTGGGAAAGGGGGCTTTCCCTTTGCAACTCGCTGTTTCGAGGATCTTTCTAGGCAGGACGAAGTAGGCCCCTTTGCCGCTGTAGTGTGCTCTTAGGAGAGCGTCCTAACACCGCCATCTTGGCGGATTCCAGCCCGTTTACCCCTAATGCCGTGTTTTGGCGATTGAGCTGCCACAGACTGCCGCCTTCTACCAACTGGTATTTGGTATTTGTAATTGCAACCATTTAAACATAGTAACTGTCACTTGTGCGAGCGTTGGTGCTTTGTGCTCAACTTTATGTGGGCGGATGTATGCCCGTTGCTTGCTTGTCGCGGCTTTTAATGCCGGTTTGAGGCCACCATGCTGCAAGACGCTACTTTGGTAGCCTGCTAGTAAGTTCCTGTGCGCGAGTTTCGCGTTTCATCGCCTAAATAGCTGAAGAACTCTGCGCCTTAGATTTGGTGTTACGTTTGTGCTAATTTTTAATTCAGTAACGTTAGGTGCGCGAGCTTCGCTATATTGTACCGATTAATACCTAAATAGAATTAACGCCTCGCCGTGCTGAGCCTGGCGCGCCCTAATAGCCCGGGAGCCAGTGACAGATTTTTGCGACCAAATTCCTCTAAGTCGATAATTCGTATAATGCTTCATTTAGTTGCTCTATGAAGCGTTGTGAACGTCAGCTGCGGGACCATGGTCGGGATAGGCGATAGCAGCCACCCACGCACGTATAAAAAAAATATTTTCAGTGATTTCCTCCCGGCTGAAAATTTGTTAAATAATAGCTTACATATCACTTATAGTAATAAAAGAATGTCAGCTGGCTGCTGATGTCGGATTATACGTCAGCTGCTTGTATAAACGTGTAAAAATACAAAGAATATTTGTTTTGATAAAAATAAAGTCAGCTGGCTGTATGTCGACGGGAAAGTCGTCAGCTGATGCAGTCAAAGGTGTAGCGCGGAAGCCACGTCTGATGGCCGCTCACCTATTTAAATGCATCAGCTGACGAGATTTTCTGCGCTATTCAGCCAGCTGACTTTTTTTATTACTATAAGTGATATGTAAGCTATTATTTAACAAATTTTCAGCCGGGAGGAAATCACTGAAAATATTTTTTTTACGTGCGTGGATGGCTGCTATGGCCTATCCCGACCATGGTCCCGCAGCTGACGATCACTGCGCTTCACGGCACAACTAAATGAAGCGATTCTCAAATTATCGACCGGGAGGAAATAACTGACAAAAATATGTCGCTGGCTCCCGGGCTATAATCTGTTCGAGTTTTTTTTTGTTTATGTTTGCGAGGGCACTAACGCGCCCTTTTGCCGGAGCGCGTATTTCTAAACTGTACTCTAACATGTAAAGGGTCGAGCCCACTGCGGCCGGCCACCCATAGCGTGTTGTTCATTAGCATAGCGCGTCCATCAGCTGGTGCTTAACGTAAGCAGTAACATAAGCTTGGCGGCACGATTTGCTGCCCAGATGTAATTAGCGATCAATAGACGCATATTTAGTTAAGGGACGTATTATTCCTATTCGACCTGTGCATGCTTTGTTTCAGATAGCGCCTTTTACAGTGTAAAGATTGGTGTACGGCGAGACGTGAGAGATCAGAGCGTGCAGGTAGGTCCAGTGATTGCGCAGTCTAGGCCAAAGAGTCCCAATATTACCGTTCCAGTACGAAATTGTTATTTGAGCTTGCAGCTCATGAGAATTCTTATCGACGGAGTGTCTTGAATGCTTCGCTCCCGTTTAACCGCCCAGGCCCTGTTATTCGAGTTAAGACAGGCTTGGTGGCGCCCTCATAATTTTGACGTACCCTATATATATGCCTCAACACGCTTGCCCAGAACGTATCGTGTGACTCACTCCCGACTCCCTGAGCGTTCCAGCCGTGGCCTTTAGCCTGTTTCTAGCAAATCTCAGGGCAAGTGTGCCAGTTTTCCAGGACTGATTTCGTGGTGCGATGCTCACCTTGGGTGGGTGTCGTAAAGTTGTTTTAATACCGTAACAAATTCCCTAATCGGGCAACGCAACTTCCTGCCTTTTCTTACTCACAACCTGCGGCTTTTTTTGCAATCAGAGACCCAGTTACCCATTTATAGCCAACAAAGAAATTCTCCCGTTAATGATTAGCAAACAGTGATAAATAAGAAACGCAATAGAAGCCCTGATAGAAATCTAGCACAAAATAAAAGATTGCAATACTGGCTAGGAGCCCCTACAAGCAATAGTTTTTACCAGCTTCCGACTGAGATGGAAGACGTACAAACAGAAGGCGGTCAAAACAAACCCTCCCCTAACGTTCCCCAACTCCCGCGTATATTTGTAGCTGGAGCCGAAGATATAAATCGGCTAGTAACACTTCTAAATGAAATTGCGAAGGATAACTTCATACTCAAAGCTTTGGGTAATGAACAAGTCAAAATACAAAGTACACCTAGCGAAATCTACTCTGTCATCATTAAAGCATTGACCAATAAAAACACCCAGTTCCACACCTATAAACGGAAACCAGAAAAGAACCTCAAAGTAGTAATTAAAAATCTCCATCATTCAACTAACACTAACGAAATCAAACAGAACCTTGAAAAACTAGGGCACAATGTAGCTAATGTCTGGAATATCAAACACAAACTCTCCAAAAACCCGCTTCCAATGTTCATCGTTGAGTTCAAGCAAAAGAAAAATAACACAGAGATTTACAATATTAAGTTATTTGTTAACACAAGCGTAGTAATTGAACCCCATAAGCTAAAAGGATAGTGCCACAATACACAAAATGCCAGCGCTTTGGTCATACCAAAAATTACTGCCAATACACCCCGAGATGTGTCAAACGTGTCCACGTAAAATAAAAGACGACAAAGTAGCTTGTGTCAACTGCAACGGGAATCACCTTGCAAATTTAGAGGTTGCATCATCCACAAGCAGCTACGGGAAAAATTGTACCGGAGATTGAGAAATGGTATCGGATTACCCCGTCGTAAACCCTACGCACAATACGTAGTGTCGCCAGGAACTTCGTTTGCTGCAAAAGTAGATTCGCAAGCATTTGCAACTACTCACAACATAACAGAGACCACAAACCCCCAAAACCAAATTTCAACAACATCATCAAACACACGACATAGCAGAGCTAAGCAACATTATAAAAAATTTCGTTACCCAGATGGGAACAATCATGAATCTTCTCACCACATGAATCACTAAGCTTTCATAATGACTCCGCTTCTAAAAAGTGCTGCATAAAACGCTAATGGCCTATGCTAACATGCTCAAGAAGTCAAAGTATTCCTTGAAAGTAATAATATCGAGTCGACAAGTTACTTATCTATGAAACGCATTTCACTAACAAGACCTACCTTAAGTTTCCTAGATATAATATATATCACACAAATCACCAGGATGGCACTACACACGGTGGAACAGCCATAATAATACGTAGTAACATTGAGCATCATGAAATGGATAAGTATCAGCAAAATCACATACTGTATTAATTGAAGATAATACTGCCCCCTTTGCAGTTTCAGCAATCTACAGTCCGCCCAAACATATAATTAGTAAAGAAGATTACACACACTTCTTCAAAACCTTAGAAAACAATTTTTTTAGCTGGTGACTTCAATGCAAAGCATGAACAGTAGGGCTCACGTATCACAAGGCCAGATGGGAGACGGCTACTACGTGTCATTCAAGAAAATAATAGAAGGTGTTTATCTACCGGTGAACTAACCTACTGGCAAACTGACATCAGAAAACTGCCAGACTTAATCGACTTCGGTATCATAAAAGGCTTTCCCAACCATCAACGAATTAAATCTTGCTTCGAACTAGCTGCAGACCATTCAGCCATTTTAATTTCAATATACTCTGATATTATAAGTACGGACAAACAACCTTCATTATACAATAAACTGCTCAAGTACAGGTCTAAAGAGTAGCTTCAGCACTGCGAAAACATTAAGTATTATAGTGCACCCAGAATGTGTAGTTCAAAACGTGACCACCGAACTTCTGTAGATGGCGCCAAGTGGACAAGCCGCCACTGTGCTACAATGCTTGGAAATTTTGCAAAGTGGAAAATCGCCACCTTTCGCCAAAACCAAATAGCGCATGAAGGTGCTCGGGACCTTAGCAACAACTTTGCCCCCTTTCAAAATTTCGATATCTGTAGCCGTTCGAAAGTTACAGGCGATCCAGACAGACAGACAGACAGACAGACAGACAGACAGACAAACAGACGGACGGACGGACAAAACGTTCGCATAAGTACGCTGAAGCTACTAATAAAACACCGACTGGGATTGTTTTCGAGACAGACTAGACTACCTGCTAAATCCGCCTAGAATCACTAAAACCTAATATGATGTTAAACTATAGTTCATTCAAATTCAAGATAGAGCAAAATCTGCAACCCAAATTACAAATATCAGCAGTAAGTTGATTACTAATATGATTTTATTAAAATTTAGATCAGAGAGATATGGCTTTGTTGCTGTCTTGATGAGTGTCAAAATCAAATTCGAGGTTAGCAGGTTAGGTTTTGCGTCAGTTCGTGTCAAAACTGACGCAAAACCTAACCTGCTAACCTAGAATTTGATTTTGACACTCATCAAGACCGCAACAAAGCCATATCTCTCTGATCTAAATTTTAATAAAATCAAATTAATAATCAACTGACCGCTGATATTTGTAACTTGGGTTGCAGATTTTGCTCTATCTTGAATTTGAATGAACTATAGCAGTAATAAACTTTACTGAACTGGTTTAACAAGCAGAATGGGAAGCTAGGTACTCCAGAACCACTAAACCACCCTGCAAACACAAACTGTCCTGTTGCTATTAAAGAAAAAATCAATGAAAAAAGAAGACTAAGAGCTCGCTGGCAACTTACTAGATCTGGTGCAGATAAGAGAGCACTAAACAGAGCTACCAAACAACTTAAGAAACTATTACTTCAAAATAAAAATTACAGCATACAGGTTTATTTAGAAAATCTTTCTGCCCCAGAGCATACAGATTATTCGCTTTTGAAAGCGATACAAAAAATCAAGAGGCCAATTTAGCATATTCCACACATCAAAAACGTAGACGGAACCTGAGCCCGAAGAGATTCTGACAAAGCTGCTGTCTTTCCCAATTATCTATTCAACGTCTTCAAGCCCACTCAATGTCCTGAAGAAGAACAAGATATTAACTTCTGTGAATCCTCTTTCCAAATCTGTTTACCACTCAAACTGTTTACGGCGAAAGAAGTATTAGAAGTGAGAGCTTATAAGACCAACGCCAAAAAAGCCCCTGGTTATAATATAATAACCGGAAATCTTGTCAAACAATTGTCCGATAAAGCAATTCGCAGTCTTACTCAAATCTATAATGCTGTACTGAGAATAGGACACTTCCCAAGCCTTTCGAAAATAGCCCACATAGTTATGGTCCCCAAACCAGGCAAACCACCTGGAGAAGTAACATCGTATAGACCCATTTAGTCTTCTCCCTATACTGTCGAAAATACTTGAAAAATTAATCCTGCTGAGAATAAAGCTTATATTGGATGAACAAGAGATTATCCCAAATTACCCTGTGATCTTGAAGGCAACAGATTCTGCTTTGCTGCATTCCTAGACTCCTCGCTGGCATTCGATAAGGTCATCAAGGATTATGTTACAAATTGAAAAAAATATTCCCTCACCAAATATACGTTATCATCAAGTCCTACCTGACTGAGAGACAGTTTTACATTAAATATAAAGACGAAGCTACCTATCTTCAACCGATTCTCTCTGGAGTGCCTCAATGCAGTGTTTTGGGCCCTTTACTTTACTTGCTGTACACAGCTGATTTTCCAACGTCCCGACGAACCACTACAGCAACCTTTGCTGATGACATAGCAGTACTAGCGTCCCATGTACAACTTGAAGCTGCATCCAAATACATATAAACTCACCTAAACAAAATCCAACAATGGCTCAAACTCTGAAGAATCCAAGTTAATGAATCTAAATCCCACCATATTACTTTCACGGTGAAAAGGAGTAACTGCCCCCCAGTATCTCTCAATGTCCAACAACTGAAACATACCGAAACTGTAAAATACCTCGGCCTCCATCTCGATCGAAAACTGAATTGGAAAATGCACATTTTACTAAGCGTAAACAACTGGGACTCAAACTTAGCAAACTCTACTGGCTAATTGGAAGAAGCTCTAAACTGTCACTAAATAATAAACTGTTACTTTATAAGTCGCCCTCAAGCCAATCTGGACATACGGAATATCCTCTTGGGGAACAGCGAGCAAGTCCAACGTGAAGATCTTGGAACGCTTCCAAAATAAAGTGCTTCGTGTGATTGTTAATGCGTCGTGGTATGTGCCTAATTGAGTTATACTGAGTGATGTGAGTGTTCTGACAGTGAAAATCAAAATACAAGACTACGCAAAAAAGTACAAAGACAAACTTAGTAGTCATCCAAACGAACTCGTTCATACTTTAATGCTTGAAAACGACGAAACAAGAAGGCTAAAAAGATTTAAACCTTCAGATTTGCCGAATTAGATGTGAATGACAGCAGCATTTCGGATGTCGAATATTTTATATAATTTAGCTGAATATCTATTTCTTGCTGTTATCGAGATTCCATAGTAGTCGAAGAAACCCTTAGTTTCCAAAGTACCGAAATGGCGGCCATTGTTTCAGAAGTAACATCGTCCAGTGGATTAGTTCTGTCAGAATATGAGTAACTAGTGAAGCACTCGAGCTACGCTTCGCTTCGCTAATTACACGATTTAAATTAAAAAAAGGATGCATCGGCCGGAAATCGAACCCGGGCCGCCCGCGTGGCAGGCGAGAATTCTACCACTGAACCGCCAATACTTCGTTGAATAAGGCGCTGCTATAATGGTATATAAACATTAAGGGTTTAGTAGTAGGATTAAATACAATTTAATTTTACTTTACTTTTTCGTACTTTTTTGGAAATAAAAACCGGCCTACGATCTAAGTCTAAAAATTAGCAACATTTTAAGCTATCATACAATTTAATCGGTCCAGTATCTTCGGAGCAGATAGCGAAGAAAGATACATACATACAAAGAAAAAAAGAGACCACCGATTTTATGGTATTGATGCCATTTTGACAAGTTTAGTAGTTAGTGGTAGTAGTTAGTATCAGTCGTGGGGAAACTTATGTCAGGCAAGTAGGCCTCCATAGGCCCTTTTTGCCAACCCCATGCATAAAGTCTAGGCATGCAGAGTACCAGGTACCTTAATCCTACTTAGAATTTTGACGAGACTAAGGAGTTCCAGCACTAGCAAGGGATCTTTTACATGCTACACATCGTAGTAATATAGGACCCACAGCTTTACATTACTTCCAAATGATGGCATTCTGTAGAGGTTTTCATCCGCAATTTTTTTATTTTTAGAAACCTCACCGGGATCAGGGATTGAAGTCTCGACCCTCGACATGTGAGCAAACGAAAATGAAATCAAGCTTGGCTTTGAAAATTGAAACATATTATGTTGATTATTAATTCACATTATGTTAATGTTCTAGAAAAAATGAACATATAAACCGTTAAATACTTATTTTCCCGAAAGAAGGCCCTGTTATAGTAATGAATTTCGCCCCGTAAATATGCTCTCAGTCATTAACAAAAGTTAGGTTATGCCCATTTTATACAAAATGATAATTTTATGTTAATGTACAAAACGTGGTTGTCAGATTTGGTTTTGGATTTTGTGTCACTTTTATTCTTGGTTAAGATAAATTTCATGAAAGACAACTTGCTGATGTTGAATACGTTTCATACTTTATTGAGTAGTCATAATGGTATAATAAAAGTCGTTTTTTAAATGTATAGTCTATTTTTACTTCCTTTTACTATAAAGGAAGAATTGGATTCACCCCAAAAATTCGAAATTGAGTTTTCAACGGATCTTTACGTTTTAGAGTCCCCTGAATCCAAAAAACATGTTTTTGTTCATTGGTCTGTCTGTCTGTCTGTCTCTCTGTCTGTGTGTGTGCCTGTGAACAGAATATCTCAAAAACTAAAAGAGGTATGGCGTTAAAACTTCATATATAAGTTTTGTGTACTATCTAGATGCGACAGCAAGCCTTTGAAGAAAATTGATTAACCGGAAGTAGGTGTTTACTCTTATGATTTTTCAGTTTTTTTTTTCGATTTTTTCAAAAACGGCTCTAACGATTTTTTTCTAACTATACATTTTTATTACATTTTTAATGTGTATTGATGTGAGATAGGTGATTTTCCAGTTGAATAACTTTAAAATGGGTTTCTTTTTTTCCCTATTTTTTTATTAACTCCTATTTTAAATAGAACACCCGGTATATTATTACACTTTGGAATTCAGCTTAAAATTTTAGAGAAAATTTGTCTCCTGAACTAACGCTCTATTTTGTACGGTTTCTGTAGAATTTGTAATTTTAAATATTTTTTTTTAAAGCTTAAAAAAGGTTTGTGTGATACACGCACAAAACTTCCTTTTACAGTGATCTTATAAGTAGCCAAAAATTTTATTTTTAATTTTTAAGCATGTCAAAAATTTTCAAAAATTATATATTCTACAGAAACCGTACAAAATAGAGTTAGTTGAAAAGACAAATTTTCGCTTATAATACTATAAGCACTCAAAGTTATATCGATTATTTTTGGCGTAGTAGGTATCACGAAGGTCCATTGTATGTGGGTACAAATATGACGAGTTGCGGAGCAATGGACATGAGTAATGTCACCCCAAAAATAGTCTACCTAACTTTGACTACGAATAGTATTCGAAGGATTATTCAGTAAACCGAACCCATTTTCCACATGTTAAAATACAATTTGTGTAATCATCTTCAATAAATATTTTAATTTGTCCAAAGTACTCACTTCAGTACTAGTACAATAGTCGTTGCAATTCGGTACTAGTACAATAATCACTTATAATACCATGAGTAGTCAAAGTTATGTCGAATCTTTTTGCTGAGGTATCACGAATGACCATTCTGCTTAGGTTCAATTAGGACGAGTGCGCTATCACGAGTCCTAATCCTAAGCGTAATTATGGACATGAGTAGTGATACCACCGCAAAAATATTCTACTTAACTTTGACTAAGAATGGCATTCGAGGTACAGTTGCGTACACCTCAAAGTGCACGGTTTTTTGCTACTATGGTTATTTTTGCGATTTTTCGGCTTATTAAATGAGGGTTTCTCCAGTGGCGTTGGTTGTGATTGTAAGAATAGGTATTACTTTTTTAATGTTTGTATTTTAGCAAAGTTTCGCAAGTAAACAAACTATACGTATAATAATATGTATTTAATAAATATGTATCAGTATTCGATTGGTATTACGCTTTGCACTTTGTTTCGAATAGATTTGACCAATGTTTCCATATTGTATCCTTCTCTCAGTTTTCCAAGCGTTTCTTATTCTTTCCCATAATTCATCGACGTTGTTTGGTGCAAAATCCCTAGTATAAATTTTTGTAGTTTAATACCCGCAAACCTTTTCGATAGGGTTCAAGTCCGGACTTCTTGCAGGTCATGGTAATAAATTGATATTATTCTCATCAAACCATCAATGAACAACCCCTAATACATGCACAGGACAGTTATCCTGTGAAAATAATGTTATCAATTACGTTAACATAAACAAAATTAATTAATTAGGTAATATCTTGCCTGTTAAAAAGTAAATTGATTAGGAAAGACCTCTCTTACAGATGGCAGCATCACATTTTGCAAAATGTTGCAATAATTTTCAACGTTCAGTCGACCATTAATTCTATAGCATGCCTCCGATCCGTGAGCATTGATCCATCCCCATACGTTTACAGAGAATCGTCCACTACTCCTTAAGGGTTGAACAAAATATTGCTCCTCAAATTTTGAATTTTGTGGTCTATACACCCTTAATCGTCAATTGGTAAATGATTGAAATACCTTTTCATCTGAGAAAACAGTCGTGTCCCAAAACTCGTCGATTTCATTCAAATAGTCAGTTGCAAACTGTATTCTTCGTTCTTTGTACTCTGGTGTTATAAAAACTTTTCTTGCAGAAGTCTCTGCTGCCAACGATTTTTAATTTTGAAAATGCAGCTTTTGTCCACATGTAAATCTGCTGCGACTCGACTCAGCGACCAGTTCTCTTCCAGTTTTGTAATAGCTCGCATTTTCTCTGCTTCTGACAAATATCTGGGAGTTTTCCGAGTTTTCAGTTCTATGACAGTTGATGCCAAACGTAAACGTCAAAACTCGACGTCTATGATTAGAATATCGTATTACAAGCTAAAAATCTGCCGTGCACTTTGAGTTGCCCGCAACGGTACTATTCAATGAACCAAACTACTTTTTCAAATTAGTTTTCAGTAAATCTAGCAACAAACTACGCAATTTCTATAGTAACAGAACACTAATATTGACTTTTTCTAATAAAAATCGCATTTGTTTAAAATATTCACTTGAATACCTTCTAGGAAGACATATCCGCTGATATTGTTTTTATTGGCCTAGAAACGTCAAATTCTGGATTTTCATTGGTCACTTTTTGACGGATGACAGGTGAATTGAATAGCCACTACAATTTATTTTGGTTGTCTATGAAATGCAAAATCTGACGTTTTCATTGGTCCACTTTTGACAAATGATAGGTGAACTGAATAGTCATATACAATACCGCGAGCGGTCGACGAATTGCCGAAAATTTTTGTCAAAGTGTATGAGTGTTTATTGCTTCGATATAAATTGGTCGAGTGCGACAGCACGAGACCAATTTTGAAGCAATAAACACGAATAAACACTTTGAAAAAAATTCATGCAATTCGTCGGCTGCAAGCGGCATTTGAAGGACTATTCAACGAACAAAATTGACATTTCTTAGTAATTAATCAATTTTATCACGTCCTCTTTGAAAATAAAAATCTGTTGACGTAAAATAAATTGTTTGTCAAATTTGACGTTTCTAATATCATATTTGATTAATTTTACAGGAAGTTAAATAAATGTCACAGGAAGAGAAAAAAATTGTCATTAAAACTCCGCTAGCGGAATTGTTGCACAATTTTACGCTGATTGGTGGAAAATGACATAAATACTAAATTATGATTGGTGAATAGTTAACTTGAAGGTGGTGAGTTGAATAGTCACTTAAATTTTAAGCTGAATTAAAAATGTAATAATATACCGGGTGTTCTATTTAAAATAGGAGTTAATAAGAAGTACAAAACAAAACAAACCCATTTTAGAGGCATTTAACTGAAAAATAACCTATCCCACATCAATACACATTAAAAAATTTGAAATGTTAACATGGTACCAGCTTGTGCTTGAGAACTGTAAGGGATTTATTTTCGATAAAATATCAAGAAAGGCCTATTCCTTGCAATAGAACTATCCAAAATTCCATCTATAATTAGCACCAAAACAATGCGTTGACACGTATACATAGCTCGTATGTATGCAAAAAAGTTAAATTCTCGGTATATGTGTATAGGTATATATGCAGGGTGTAGCAATGCTTTACGCACCATAGGGTTTTCAATGGTAATTTCTGTAAATGAACATATTTGCTTCCCTAATTATTTTAAAGCAATCTTGTACATTAATATTTTTAGAGAAATTCTGCATCTTTTCATACCATAATTTGTCATTTCAGAAAACTGAAAAAATTAAGAAATTAAAATGACCACTTTCTCAAAATCAGTAATGCCTCTAAATTATTGGAACAAGTAGCCACTGAAATGTGTTAGAAAAGTAGTCATTATAAAATATCAGTCTAATTTTGAGTATCGCCAGCGTGGCCGAACCAAAATAAAAAATGACAAATGAAGGCATAAAAAGCTGCCGAATTTCTGTCTCTACAAAAACTTATGTAGCCTACAAGATTGTTCTAAAATAATTAGGGAAACAAATATGTTCATATTTAACACTGGCATTGTTGCCTTGAAGCAAAATTGCGCCCTATCGGGGCTCAGGTTTTAATTAATCACGTAGTTTGTATTTGTCAATTTTGATAGGCAACGTTTTCGTAGACAAATTTTACCTAAAAGACGATTTCTGATAAAAAAAATGAACTTTTTGATTCAATATGTATAGGTGCTATAAAAATGAGGTCTTACAATTTTACTGTTGAATAAAATTATATTTTCTTCATTTTAATAAGATGCGATCAAGAGAAAAATATTGTAACTAACTCGTGTTAGTCGGAGATTAATAATCTAAAAAATTAACACGACCGCATGTTTAAATAATTTGATTATTAATCGCTTTCATTAATTACCACACTTAGGGCCGGTTTTTCAATCGATGATTAACATTTTGATTAGCTAATCATTACTTCTTGATTAATTTCAAATTAATCATGGATATTGTTTTTCAAACCAACATTCAATTATGCTTTATCTATCAAACCGTAAGAGATAGAGAAAAAAGTTATGAAAGTTATATGTTTGGAATGGTCATGTCAGGTCAGGAACCGAATTTCAGTCACGTGACACTTCCGGTTTTCGAGAAATCACAAAAAAGACCGTTTTTCAAATAGAACGCGTATTAAATAAAAAACTGTTTCAGCAGCCAAACGGAGCTGCGACCCTCTGCGCCTTAAAACGTCGATCGGTTAGGCAACCACTTTGACACCTTCCAGGTCTGGGTACAGTTTTTATTTAATACGCGTTCTATTTGAAAAACGGTCTTATTTGTTTTTTTTGGGAAAAATGCAGTATCGTGGACCACTCATAAAAACCTAGACATTTTTCGCGCATACGTTGGTGAAACTGCGCATTTCCTAAGCGCAGGTCATCTGTAACAGCGGTTCTAAAACAACCTAGCTGAAAAGAATAATGAAGTGTAGTAGAATTAAATTACACGGATATATGAATATAATATAAAACGACTAACCTAACAAGTAAATGAAAAATTACATAAGAAATTACACTAGAAACAAGAAAAACACTAACTACTACGTATTTACAAGAACTAAACTAACGCCTCTTTGTCCTTTGTGTGCGGCACATACACTTTTAAGTATGTCCTTAAAAAATCGAGAGACACTGTTGGCGGCTCCTTCTATTTCATGTCGATACATAAATTCAGCCAAATATGGATCAAACATTTTCTTTTTGGCGATTTCTCTGTGGAAGTTTGGCTTTCACTTGCCGCCAAAGGCCCTCGCTCGTATTTGTGTGACACCCGGTTACTAAATCTTTGAAACCAATTGAATGGTTCATAGTTAAGTGCTGGAAACATTCACTTGCCAAGCAATCGTAAGATTTCCAGCAATCACTGTATATGGTGGTCCCTTGCTCAATTTCTGATAATTTGAAGAAGTTTTTCTGTGGACCTATTTTCCACAGTTGTTAAGGAACACTCCTTTGCTTCGCGACAGACACCTCCAAAACCCCACTGGCCTTCCATCCGTTTGCCACGGTTATATTTCCGTTTGCCAAACTTCTATTCGTCTATTTCGACAATTTTGCCTACTCATATCTTGGCTATTTTTCCAAGTAGGATTTCTTCGCAAACTTCTTTGCAGAATGCATACCAGTCAAAAACGGTGTGGTCGCCGATTGAGAGCTCGTGCAACACGATACGTTAAGGGTACTCCAGTATCCAAAAATACGTTAAAACGAGAACATCGGGCAACGTCATCTTCGAATCTGAAAAAAACTCCCTTCAGCTCGCCGAGGTCGACATCTTCACTGGTATCCGTCACTGCCGTTCAATTCCACCAACTGCATCTTTTCCCCCCACGACGGACAATCGTAGGTTTTTACAATCAAGCCCTCGCATTGTAGGTAGAAGATCAGCTCCAATTTCGTTTTTTTTTATAAGCGCGAACATCGACATTAAATTAGTAACTTGTTCAGCTATGTTTCTTACTTGAGTAAAGAGCTCGTTTTTAGTTGAGTAATTCCGATTACAGGTTTACTTGTCATTATTTTTTATATGACATTTCACTTTTTACGACAGTACCATAACGAAGATTTGTTTGAGGGGCACTGGGCAGTTACGGTCGCTCACAGTTTCACCAACGTATGCGCGAAAAAATTCAAGGTTTTTATGAGTGGTCCACGATACTGCATTTTAGCCGTTTTTTTAAATGAGACATTTGTCTCACTGGACTGCCAGTGATTAACTAATTAAAAATTAATTGAAAATTTGTCACGTTGGTATTAACTTTTTTGTCAAATTTGACAACTTGGTGGTTTGTGATTTGTGACAATTTCAAATTTGTAATTTCTGTTCATCGTAATTTTAGTTAAAAACCATTTCTTAGGTAGGTAAATGTATTAAACATGTAGGATTTATCAAAATGGCAAATCATTTTGTAGTTAGCATGGTGAGTACAAGTGCGAGTAATGCAACTAAGCGATCTTGCAATTTCTCTAAAGAGAAAGAGCTATTGCTTGTGAGCCTGGTAGCACAAAATAAGTATATTGTTGAAAATTAAAAATCGGGCGTTATATCTTGGAAAGATAAGCAGGAAGCGTGGAAGAGGAGTGAGGCAGAATTTAATTGCCAAAACACTCATACTTTATATCGCAACATGAAAGGCCTCAAGGAGAAATATGCAAACCTAAAAAGGACTATGACACAAAAATTTTCGAAAAATAGGCAACAAATTTTTAAAACGGGTGGATGATCTTGCGAAACTATTAATTTTAGGGATATAGACACAACTTTGAAAGATATCTTAGGAGAACAAGTCGATGGTTTGAATAATATTTATGACAGCGACTATGTCCAAAGTAAGAAACTGAATTTTGCTTGATTTTTATATGTTCTTATTTTTCTTAAATTATTTTTAATATTTACTATAGACGAAGTAAATAAAGATAATTCAGCAGAGGTTCGAGCCGAAGTTATTTCATATGATGATGAAATCGCAGCACTGGCCAGTAAACAAATTTCTTGTGAAGGTAGGTATGAAATACTGCATGATGAAAATTATTAATTTCATGCTATGCATTAAATATAATTTATTATTAATAATATTGCAGATAATCATTAGTGTAAGCACGTCTCTGTATGATACATGTCCATTGACAGTTCTAATAAATGATACAACATGGCGCAGTCGGTAGGATATGAACAACAAGTAAAAAACGGCTGTAAAATCGCAGTAAGTCGATTGAGAACCAACAAAAAGTGTCTATTGTGACTACCAGAAAAAGCTTTTGTGCAAGAAGTAATGGCCCTTCCTCTGTAAGCCGCGTAACAAAAATTTGGGATAATGGAGGTTAGGATTCCAGCACCGCTGTCGTTCGAGGGAAACGTAGCTGAAAACTTCAGGAGATTCAAACAAAATTTCGAGATCTACTTGCTGGCACAGGAAAAAATGAGAAAGACACCAAGGTAAAATGTGCTATTCTACTAAATATAATTGGCGAAGAGGGTGTTGAAATCTACAACAATTTAAGATTGCCAGATGATAAGAAAATTGACTACGACACGGTTATAAAACAGCTAGAAGCATATGTAACCCCAAAAAAGAATGTAGTCTATGAAAGATTTTTATTTTACATGCGAAAACAGGAGGAAATGGAACCTTTTGACCATTTTCTTAACGATGTCAAAAAACTATCAAAAAGCTGTGAGTTTGACACTCAAACAGACTCCATGATAAGAGATCGGATAGTCCTGGGTGTGCGATGCAAGCAACTACAAGAAAAACTTCTACACATTGACAACCTGGACCTCCAAAAAGCGACGGAAACATGCAGAGCCAATGAGGTTGCAAAAGCCCAAATTAAGGTGATGCATGAAGAAGAACGCAAGGTAGAAACAATAAAAAGGAAAGTGCAGAAGTCGATACGAGAAAAGCAAAGCCATTTTGAGGAAAACAAGAATACCAAAGGGAAAATCAGCTCAAAATACAAGTGCCGCAGGTGTGGTACTACGCATGAAGCTAGGGAATGCCCTGCCTTTGGGAGGCAGTGCAACAAGTGCAAGATGTATAACCACTTCCAAAAGGTTTGCAAGAGCAAGTTCGTATGTGAAGTAGAAGACCCCAACAGTGACAGCGAGGAGGCCGAAGACAAAATCCAGGTGGCATCTGTGACTGTTGGAGAAGTCAAACAAAAGAAAAACGAATGGTTGGAGGTGATTCAAGTCGAGGGCAAAGCAATGTGGTTCAAGATAGACACAGGGGCTCAAGTCAACATACTACCAGCCAGCCAGTGGGCACCAATAAGCAAGAAAACAGGTATTCTGAGTGGACCAACTAAGGTAATATTAGAAACTTATGGTGGTTATAAAATAAGACCTGTAGGTAAAGTTAAGCTTAACTGCGAATTTAAAGGTAAAAAGTATAAATTAAATTTCATAATAGTAGATGATAAGTTAAAACCTTTGTTAGGCCTAGAGGCTTGTGAATTAATGGCAATAACATCACAGGTTAAAGATGTAAATAGTTTAGACACTTTCGATAAAGAACAATTTGTAAAAGATAACATAGATGTGTTTACAGGTTTAGGAAAATTTAATAAGAAATGTACCTTAAAATTAAAACCTAACGCTGTATCTATTGCAAAGCCACCTCGTAGGGTACCTTTATCGTTAAGAGGTAAATTAAAAGAACATTTAAAAAACTTAGAACAAAGAGGAATAATTTCAAAAAATGAGGGCCCTACACAGTGGTTAAGCAATTTAGTTATTGTAGAAAAAAGCGATGGATCTTTAAGACTTTGCTTAGATCCAAAACATTTGAATGAAGCGCTAGAAAGGGAATATTGTTTAATTCCAACTATTGCAGATATTTCTGTGAATTTGAAGGGTAAATGTTATTTTACGGTATTAGATTTTAAAGAGGGTTTTTACCAAGTAGAAATGGATGAAGAATCAAGCAAATTGTGCTCATTCGGAACTCCATTTGGAATTTATAAATTTAACAGAATGGCATTTGGTCTGAACTGTGCCAGAACCAGAATTTTTTCAAACATTAAACCAAAATAATTTTGGAGATATCAGAGGCGTTACAGTTTACTTTGACGATCTCTTAGTAGCTGCTGAGACGCTCGAGGAACATGATGTTATTCTGAATCAAGTTTTAGAACGTGCTAGAAAATTAAATGTGAAATTTAACAAGAGTAAAATCCAGTACAGATCAGAGCAAGTCAAATATCTTGGTCATATATTTGATAAAAATGGTATGCGACCTGACCAAAATAAAGTCAAGGCTATACTAGAGCTAGGTGAACCTAGAAATAAAAAAGAATTGCAATCAATTCTAGGTTTAGTAAACTATCTGCGGAGCTTCATACCTAACTTATCAGAAGTAACAGCTCCATT